>QJPP01002763.1:0-345934 GCA_003996215.1 Jaltomata sinuosa | reverse complement strand
ACTCGATTTAAGCCTCGACTTCACGTTTTAAAATGCCATTTCAGTTCCGAAACAGTGATAAAATATAAGAGAGGATCCCGAGAGAATTCTTGAGTATCGAAATCGTGCGTATTTGAAAATACGTTATTTAAAAGTTGAATTGGATAAAAATTATATTATTATTGCCTTTTCAAAATATTTTAAAGGTTTATAAAAAATATCTTTGATACGATATAAGTGTATATGTACTTATTTTATAAGGTTTTTATACTCCATAATATTTTAACGGAGATAGTAAAATTTAGTTATGTTAAAATTTATTATTATAATATAGTAGGTTTTATTTGAAATGATTTTCTATTAATTATGGTATATTCAAAAGAGCTATATTTATTTTACCACGAATTTACGCAATACCCGAGTATATATATAACAGGATAAAATACTTTAAGGTGGACACCAACTCCACGTGGAGTTGTGGGAAGTGCACACCATGGTGCATAACGCCACCAGGCGTTCCACTAGTGTTCCAAATATATACATTCTGCCTAACTTATATCTACTATTAGTATTTATCCTTAAATTTAGCTTAGGTATTATTGTGAGATATGGTTAGCAGTAGTTGCAAATTGAGATATATGTTCTTACCGTGGAGAATATTTGGTGGAAAGAAATTACGTTGACACCTCGTTCGATTACCGAAAGAAAATCAATTATTTACGTCAAGTTATTCAAGCCCGAGTTCGAGTTTGTTTTCGTGTTGGAGGTTTTTCGGAGAGGTTCAAGCTTGTCATCGGACGACAGGTAGGTTACGGTTTATTTTCCCTAGACTCCGTATATATAAAATAAAATTGTATTAATGGGCATCCTTGGGTTGGTTTACTAGGTTGGTACCACAGACCTTGACCGCTTTATTCATATCCGCCTACTTTTGTTCCTCCGTTGTTTGTAGTATTTGTCGTTATATTTTATTTACCCTTGTGGTCCTGTGAGGCCTTGTTGACTCTGAAACATAGAAGGTGGGATTTTGGGAATGTCCGCGAGTCCCGGGCATAGAATTATCCTTCTAGGCTGGTTATGCTTGCTGAGTAGCTGTGGGCCTGTGCAGGGTCGATAGGTTGATTGTGAGCTGCGGGCAGCTATTGTGTGTGATCATACCATTTCCATGCATATAAAGAGGTTTTATCCATGTTTTACTGTGGTTTTGGCTTCGGGCCTACTGGCACTGTTTTCTAAACCTTGCATGGCCCGGGGGGCCGTTTTTATGGAAATGATTTGGAAATGGTTGATTTCACTTGTGGAGATTTTTGGGCAAGAAAGTAAAATTATGTTTAAAATCATCAGTTTTATGATTATCGCTAGACTCGGCAGGGCCGGGGTGCTAGTTGAGTTTTCTTGTTACTTGAGATGATTTTTAGCCTCGGTCGGACCGGGCACCTGAGATGACTTTTTACTGTTTAGACCCGGCTACGCCCGGGCACCCTTGGAGGGGTTTTTGAGATATTTTCCTACTATTTTTAGTCCTGGACAGGGTCTGGGCATGCATATTCGAGACTGGGTCTCTATCTTGATATCGAGACTGGGTCTCTATCTTGATACCGGACTTGCTTCCGGACGACATGTTCTGATACTGAGTTTAGTATGGGGTCGGGGACCTCCATGGACCTTGCCATCCGGGCCAGGGGCTACGGGCTGCGTGTGCCGGAGGAGGGGTATACGGTGGAGTAGAGGTATACGGGCAGAGTCCTTCCATGGAACCTACCTGCTGGGCCGGATCGGCGCCGGAGGAGGTACATACAGAGATACCATGGTACTTGAGATCTTCATGCATCATATCATTCATGGTTCGAGGTTCCACCCTTGTTTGCTGTTTGCTGATTGTACGCTCCGGTAGTATGGGATGCCGGAGGGTTTGTTTTCACTTGTTTGTGTTCCTCGGTTGTATGGGCGGCCGGGGGACTGTAGGTAGACTTTTGCTATTTACTTACGGAACTGTTCTTTATTATGGATAAGTATGAGATTGGTATGATTAGTTGAGTTTGATTCATGTCTCTGAGCATGCCTATTATTACTCTTTCTCTCTTCTTCTTACACTTGAGGTTACCGGTATACCGTCTATTTAGTAAACTTATTTTGTATACACTATTATTGCAAGGACCCCAGGTGCGTTGTTTCTTACTTTCACCTGTGCCTATGGTGTGTATATTCTGCTAACTAGCCTCACATGTGGTTCTGTTGTTTTCCCTCTAGGCTAGTTCCTGTGTACCTTTCGTTGATTTCTGTGACTACTTGCTTCTATTCTGTCTATTACTACGCTTTTATCTTATATGTGCCCAGTCGGCCTATGATACCTACTGGGTACCTTATGCTTCACATTTGGTGCTCACCCTACCCCCTGCATCTTTGGGTGCAGATCCTAGCGTGGGCCATCGCCGTTAGATCACTGTGATTCGTGCTTGGAGATCTGTTGGGGACTACTTCAGACTGAGGGTGAGCTCTTGGCGATCGGAGCTTAGCTTTAGTTTATCTTTTGCTTTATGTACTCTATTACCATTCAGAGACATCTGTATATATTCTTTTGAATAGTTTTCACTCCATGTATGTAGTTTTGGCTCTGTACTATGATACCAGGTCTTGGGGTTTGGTTTAGTTTCCGCATATGTATATATTTATATACATGTTATCTATTTTATTCGTCTTGTTCTCTTATTTGTTAGATAGTAGCCCATTACTAACTGTTCTGGGCTACCGGGATTAGTTCACTTACCGGGGGTTGTAGGTGCCATCATGACCAAGAAATTGGGTCGTGACAACTTGGTATCAGAGCTTTAGGTTCACCGGTGTCATCGGTATAGGAGCCAATGTCTAGTAGAGTCCTGTGGATCGGGGCGGAGACGTCCTTACTCAATCTTTGGGAGGCTACAGTGGCATTTTAGTAAATTTAACTCTTTCATTGCTTCTGTGTCGTGCGTTGTACCCTTGAAGTTTCTGGAGATCTCATTTGTTCTTCTTCATTCTTCCGCAGATGGTTCGTACGAGATCATCGGCATCACGTGAAGATGAGCCTCCCACTCCAGCTAGGGGTCGAGGACGCCCTCGAACGGTGGCACCTGCTAGAGCTGCTAGCGTGGAGATAGAGCCCGAGCAGCATGTTGATCAGGGGGCAGCCCAGGTACCACCAGCTCCAGCGCCGGCTCCAGTACCAGCTCCAGTGCCCACTTATATGCCAGCTCCAGCCGCAGCTCAGTCTCCAGATATTCGGGGATTGCTATTACAGCTTTTGGGTGTGATTGGAGAGCGGACTTCTGAGGTAGCGCAGACTCCGCTCAGGGGGCAGCCCTGGGTGCACAGAGCTCAGGAGCGCAGCCTGCTACTATGGCTCCCCGTGCGGAGGTTATTCTGGTTCCATCTGTTGCACAGCCTCTTGCTCCTCGCCCAGTTATGACAGAGTCAAAGCAGAAGGCGTTGGGTAAGTTTTTTAGGTTAGCACCTCCGAGGTTTGCGGGTACTTCTGGACAGGATCCACATGACTTTATCACCACCTGTAAGGAGATGTTGCATCATCTGGGTTTGTAGGAGACCCACGGGGTTGGTTATACTACCTACCAGTTGGAGGGCCCAGCGAAGTTATGGTGGAGGGCCCAGGTTGCTTGTAGACCACCATCGTCACCTCCTTTGACCTGTTCTGAGTTTTATGAGGCCTTTATGGCCAAGTTTCTACCCCAGAGTGATCGGGAGCATTGCAGGGAGCAGTTCACTCACCTTGTGCAGGGATCTACGACTATCTCGGAGTATGAGACCCGTTTTCATCAGCTAGCACCGTTCGGAGCTATGATCATTCCTACCGAGGCTGATAGGATTCGCAGATTTGTGTGGGGTTTGAGGCCAGAGATCAGACAGCCAGTGGAGATATTGATTGCCAGTGGTCGGTCATTCCAGGCCATTGTAGACTATGCCCGCACTGTGGAGGACTTACAGCGACATGATCAGGGGTCCAGAGATAAGAGGCCTCGACATCAGGGTGTCTTTAGTGGTTCCAGATATGGTGGTAGAGGTTCTGGACAGTGGAGCCGGAGTTATTAGCCACAGCAGTACCATGGTCAGTCCAGCCGACCGGTTCAGGCTTCTCTTCAGACTTTCGATAGTACCCAGTTCGAGCAGGGTCAGGGCAGCCATCAGGGCTATAGCGACCAATCTTCGAGGGGTACAGTTTCTGGGGCATCAGGTCGTGGTGGTCATTCGGGATTTGCGGGTTCATCTCGACTGAGTAGGCCGTCAGGGGCTTGTTTTACTTGTGGTGCGATAGGTCACTTTGCTAGAGATTGCCCTCAGCAGGGTACAGTCCAGTTGGCCGAGCCTTTACGGGTAGTTCAGCCCCCGGCTAGAGGGGGTGGTCGTCAGAGTAGAGGTGGTGCGCCACGCGGCAGAGCAGGTGGTAGGGATGGCGGTCGGGTAGGTGGAGGTCGTCGTCAGTTTTACGCGGTCCCTAGGAGACCAGAGGCAGAGGCCTCAGATGCTGTGATTATAGGTACGATTTCTGTGTGCCATCAGTCTGCTATGGCTTTATTTGATCCTGGATCCACTTGTTCATATGTATCTGCCTACTTTGTGCCTTGTTTGGGGTTGGCTAGTGAGCCATTATCTGTTCCTGTTTCTGTTTCGACCCCAGTAGGAGATTCTTTAGTAGTGGATCGGATTGTGAGATCCTGCATGTTATCTATTGGTGATTCAGAGACTTGGGGTGATTTGATGATTCTTGATATGCTAGATTTTGATGTGATACTGGGCATGGACTGGTTATCCCCTCGCCGTGTGGTTTTGGATTGTTATGCCAAGACCGTTATCATAGCTGTGCCCGGTGTATCCCCGGTTGTATGGCAGGGTTCTGTTAGCCATGCACCATCTGGGATCATCTCTTTTCTTCGAGCTAGGAAGTTGATTTCCCGTGGGTGTTTAGCTTATCTAGCATATGTCCGAGATGTTAGTGCTGACCCCACTTCTCCTGAGTCTGTTCCTGTGGTTAGAGACTTCCTCGATGTGTTTCCTACCGACCTGCCAGGCCTTTCACCTGAGAGAGATATTGATTTTGCTATTGAGTTGGAGCCGGGTACTAGGCCCATTTCTATCCCTCCTTACCGTATGGCTCCTGCTGAGTTGAGGGAGCTTAAGGAGCAGCTCCAGGATCTGTTAGCTAAGGGGTTTATTAGACCTAGTGTGTCACCTTGGGGTGCTCCTGTTCTTTTCGTGAAGAAGAAGGATGGGTCGATGCGCATGTGTATTGATTATCGGCAGCTGAATAGGGTGACAGTGAAGAATAGGTATCCGTTGCCGAGGATTGATGATTTGTTTGACCAGCTTCAGGGTTCAGTTGTGTTTTCGAAGATTGATTTGAGGTCTGGCTACCATCAGTTGAGGATTAGGGCGGAGGACATCCCTAAGACAGCATTCAGGACACGTTATGGCCATTATGAGTTCCTGGTGATGTCTTTTGGGTTGACTAATGCCCCCGCAGCCTTTATGAACTTGATGCACAGGGTTCTTGGCCCGTATTTGGACTCATTTGTGATAGTTTTTATAGACGACATCTTGGTATACTCGCGTAGTAGAGATGAGCATGAGCAGCACTTGAGGGTTATACTCCAGACTTTGAGAGATCATCGGCTTTATGCCAAGTTCTCAAAGTGCGAGTTTTGGCTTGAGTCAGTTGCATTCCTAGGGCACGTGGTGTCTAAGGATGGGATTAGGGTTGATCCGGGAAAGATTTCAGCGGTTTGTGAGTGGCCTAGACCTACTACTGTTACTGAGGTTCGCAGCTTTATTGGGTTAGCAGGTTACTACAGACGGTTCGTTGAGGGATTTTCTTCCATAGCAGCACCCTTGACTATGCTGACTAGGAAGGATATTCCATTTCAGTGGTCGGATCAGTGTGAGGATAGCTTCCAGAGGCTTAAGGCCTTATTGACTTCAGCTCCAGTTTTGACTTTGCCGGGTTGAGGGTCAGAGCTTCTCCGTGTATTGTGATGCTTCTGGGGTTGGTCTTGGTTGTGTGTTGATGCAGCAGGGTCGAGTAATAGCATATGCGTCGAGGCAGCTGAAGGTTCACGAGCGCAACTACCCCACTCATGACTTAGAGTTGGCGGCGGTAGTTTTCGCGCTCAAGATCTGGAGGCATTACCTATATGGAGTTCACTGTGATATCTTCACCGATCACCGTAGTCTTCAGTATATCACGAGTCAGCGGGAGTTGAACTCGAGGCAGAGGAGATGGGTCGAGTTACTGAAGGACTATGACTTCACTATTCTGTATCATCCGGGCAAGGCAAACGTGGTAGCGGATGCCTTGAGTCGGAGGGCAGTAAGTATGGGTAGCCTAGCTTCTCTTTCAGTTTCAGAGCGACCGTTGGCCTTGGACATCCAGTCCTTGGCTAACCGTTTGGTTAGGCTTGACTTGTCGGATCCTAGTAGAGTTCTCGCCAGTGTTGAGGTTCGTTCTACTTTGATTGATCAGATTCAGAGCCGTCAGTTTGAGGATCAGGAGTTGTGTGACCTTCGTGATAGGGTTGTTCAGGGTGAGACCAGTCAGGCTACTCTAGATTCAGATAGGGTTCTGAGGTTTTATAGCCGCCTTTGTGTTCCGAGGATTAGTGATTTGATTAAGTTGATACTTCATGAGGCACATTGTACTAGATACTCCATTCACCCTGGCACAGCGAAGATGTATAGAGACTTGAGGCAGCTTTACTGGTGGAGTGGTATGAAGCAGGATATAGCGGAGTTTGTATCTCGGTGCTTGAACTGTCAGCAGGTTAAGTTCGAGCACATGAGACCTGGTGGTTTGATGCAGCGACTTCCCATTCCCGAGTGGAAGTGGGAAGGGATTACTATGGACTTCTTGGTTGGTTTGCCCCGTACTTCTCGTGGGTTTGATTCCATATGGGTGATTGTTGATAGGCTGACCAAGTCAGCACATTTCTTGCCGGTTCAGACTTCTAATGGTGCAGAGAGGTTAGCTCAGATCTACCTTCATGAGATTGTTCGGTTGCACGGGGTCCCAGCTTCTATCATTTCAGACCGCGGCACCCAGTTTACATCTCAGTTCTGGAGGGCTATTCAGCGAGATTTGGGTACAGAGGTTCATCTTAGTACCGCTTTTCACCCTCAGACAGATGGCCAGTTCGAGAGGACCATTCAGATTTTGGAGGACATGCTTCGGGCCTGTGTTCTTGACTTTGGAGGTTCTTGGGATCAGTTTGTTCCCTTGGCAGAGTTTGCTTATAATAACAGCTTTCATTCGAGTATCGGCATGGCACCTTTTGAGGCTTTGTATGGCAGGCGTTGCAGATCACCGGTAGGTTGGTTTGATGGTTTTAGTGTTGGGCCACAGAGCACAGATTTGCTTCGAGATTCCTTAGACCGAGTCCGAGTGATTCAGGATAGACTTCGGGCAGCTCAGAGCAGGCAGAAGAGTTATGCTGATCGTAGGCTTCGTGCCTTGGAGTTTAGTGTCGGTGACTTGGTGTTTCTCCGTGTATCGCCCGTGAAGGGCGTGATGAGATTTGGTAGGCGGGGCAAGCTTAGCCCCAGGTACATTGGGCCATTTGAGTTTCTTCAGAGGGTCGGTAGCGTTGCCTATCAGCTAGCCTTGCCTCCGATGTTTTCAGCTATACATCATGTATTTCATGTTTCGATGTTGCATCGGTATGTCCCAGATGAGTCTCATGTGTTGCAGTGGGATTCAGTTCAGTTGGGTGAGGATATAGCCTTTGTTGAGGAGCCGGCAGCTATTTTGGCCAGAGATGTCAGGAAATTGAGGTCTCGAGAGATCCCGGTTGTTAAGGTTCAGTGGAGACACCGTCCAGTCGAGGAGGCTACCTGGGAGACCGAGAGAGATATGCGGGATCAGTATCCGCAGCTATTTTAGCCTTCAGGTACCCCCTTGACCTTGACTTTCGAGGACGAAAGCCCTTTTTAGTAGTGGATGATGTAATGACCCTTCCGGTCATTTTCACGTTTAAGTTTGAAGTCAAGCAAATCGAGTAAAGTTATCGTAAGTTCGTTAACAAATTTCCTGAACTTTAGGTCAAATGTCTCGGGGCTTTTCTCCCAATATATAAAGAGTTAGAAGTCCCCCAAAATACCAAATCGAAGGTATACGAGTCTAGTTTCCAACGCACAAAACCTCACGTCCAACTGATCTCGGAGTAAAGAGTTATGTTTTACCACGGACTGTCTGGCAGAAAACGAGTTGCGAACCGGGTCGCGAACCGGGTCGGGTTAAACTCGATTTAAGCCTCGACTTCACGTTTTAAAATGCCATTTCAGTTCCGAAACAGTGATAAAATATAAGGGAGGATCCTAAGAGAATTCTTGAGTATCGAAATCGTGCGTATTTGAAAATACGTTATTTCAAAGTTGAATTGGGTAAAAATTATATTATTATTGCCTTTTCAAAATATTTTAAAGGTTTATGAAAAATATCTTTGATACGATATAAGTGTATATGTACTTATTTTATAAGGTTTTTATACTCCATAATATTTTAACGGAGATAGTAAAATTTAGTTATGTTAAAATTTATTATTATAATATAGTAGGTTTTATTTGAAATGATTTTCTATTAATTATGGTATATTCAAAAAAGCTATATTTATTTTACCACGAATTTACGCAATACCCGAGTATATATATAACAGGATAAAATACTTTAAGGTGGACACCAACTCCACGTGGAGTTGTGGGAAGTGCACACCATGGTGCATAACGCCACCAGGCGTTCCACTAATGTTCCAAATATATACATTCTGCCTAACTTATATCTACTATTAGTATTTATCCTTAAATTTAGCTTAGGTATTATTGTGAGATATGGTTAGCAGTAGTTGCAAATTGAGATATATGTTCTTACCGTGGAGAATATTTGGTGGAAAGAAATTACGTTGACACCTCGTTCGATCACCGAAAGAAAATCAATTATTTACGTCAAGTTATTCAAGCCCGAGTCCGAGTTTGTTTTCGTGTTGGAGGTTTTTCGGAGAGGTTCAAGCTTGTCATCGGACGACAGGTAGGTTACGGTTTATTTTCCCTAGACTCCGTATATATAAAATAAAATTGTATTAATGGGCATCCTTGGGTTGGTTTACTAGGTTGGTACCACAGACCTTGACCGCTTTATTCATATCCGCCTACTTTTGTTCCTCCGTTGTTTGTAGTATTTGTCGTTATATTTTATTTACCCTTGTGGTCCTGTGAGGCCTTGTTGACTCTGGAACATAGAAGGTGGGATTTTGGGAATGTCCGCGAGTCCCGGGCATAGAATTATCCTTCTAGGCTGGTTATGCTTGCTGAGTAGTTGTGGGCCTGTGCAGGGTCGATAGGTTGATTGTGAGCTGCGGGGCAGCTATTGTGTGTGATCATACCATTTCCATGCATATAAAGAGGTTTTATCCATGTTTTACTGTGGTTTTGGCTTCGGGCCTACTGGCACTGTTTTCTAAACCTTGCATGGCCCGGGGGGGCCGTTTTTGATGGAAATGATTTGGAAATGGTTGATTTCACTTGTGGAGATTTTTGGGCAAGAAAGTAAAATTATGTTTAAAATCATCAGTTTTATGATATCGCTAGACTCGGCAGGGCCGGGGTGCTAGTTGAATTTTCTTGTTACTTGAGATGATTTTTAGCCTCGGTCGGACCGAGCACCTGAGATGACTTTTTACTGTTTAGACCCAGCTACGCCCGAGCACCCTTGGAGGGGTTTTTGAGATATTTTTCCTACTATTTTTAGTCCTGGACAGGGTCTGGACATGCATATTCGAGACTGGGTCTCTATCTTGATATCGAGACTGGGTCTCTATCTTGATACATGTTCTGATACTGAGTTTTAGTATGGGGTCTGGGACCTCCATGGACCTTGCCATCCGGGCCAGGGGCTACGGGCTGCGTGTGCCGGAGGAGGGGTATACGGTGGAGTAGAGGTATACGGGCAGAGTCCTTCCATGGAACCTACCTGCTGGGCCGGATCGGACGCCGGAGGAGGTACATACAGAGATACTATGGCACTTGAGATCTTCATGCATCATATCATTCATGGTTCGAGGTTCCACCCTTGTTTGCTGTTTGCTGATTGTACGCTCCGGTAGTATGGGATGCCGGAGGGTTTGTTTTCACTTGTTTGTGTTCCTCGGTTGTATGGGCGGCCGGGGGACTGTAGGTAGACTTTTGCTATTTACTTACAGAACTGTTCTTTATTATGGATAAGTATGAGATTGGTATGATTAGTTGAGTTTGATTCATGTCTCTGAGCATGCCTATTATTACTCTTTCTCTCTTCTTCTTACACTTGAGGTTACCGGTATACCGTCCATTTCGTAAACTTATTTTTGTATACACTGTTATTGCAAGGACCCCAGGTGCGTTGTTTCTTACTTTCACCTGTGCCTATGGTGTGTATATTCTGCTTACTAGCCTCACATGTGGTTCTGTTGTTTTCCCTCTGGGCTAGTTCCTGTGTACCTTTCGTTGATTTCTGTGACTACTTGCTTCTATTCTGTCTATTACTGCGCTTTTATCTTATATGTGCCCAGTCGGCCTATGATACCTACTGGGTACCTTATGCTTCGCATTTGGTGCTCACCCCTACCCCTGCATCTTTGGGTGCAGATCCTAGCGTGGGCCATCGCCGCTAGACCGTTGTGATTCATGCTTGGAGATCTGTTGGAGACTACTTCAGGCTGAGGGTGAGCTCTTGGCGATCGGAGCTTAGCTTTAGTTTATCTTTTGCTTTATGTACTCTATTACCATTCAGAGACATCTGTATATATTCTTTTGAATAGTTTTCACTCCATGTATGTAGTTTTGGCTCTGTACTATGATACCAGGTCTTGGGGTTTGGTTTAGTTTCCGCATATGTATATATTTATATACCTGTTATCTATTTTATTCGTCTTGTTCTCTTATTTGTTAGATAGTAGCCCATTACTAACTGTTCTGGGCTACCGGGATTGGTTCACTTACCGGGGGTTGTAGGTGCCATCATGACCGAGAAATCGGGTCATGACAGCTATGGTCCGACGCATGCGCTAGGAGAAGAGGTGTACAGTGGAGTAGAGGTACACGGGTAGAGTCCTTCCATGGGTCCTGCCTCTACATGGGCCTTTGGGGTACCGGAGGGGGAATATACGGGTTACTATCACTTCCAATTCATCATATAATCATCATGCATATTGTATTCCAATTCCACCCTTGTTTGTTGTGTGCTCAGTGTACGCTCCGGTTGTATGGGCGGCCGGAGGGTTTGTTTTCACTTGATTATGTTCCTCGGTTGTATGGGCGGCCGTTGGGACTATAGGTAGACTATATTACTCCATTATTTAGAGCTTGTTATGACCTTGGGTACTGTTTGGATTCGTGGTTTTAGCCTGCTGAGGCACCAAATTTTATGACTACGATTATTGAGAGGCTAGTGGGACTTGCATTGTTGAGATACTGATTGTGTAGCCTTCTAAGTGGTTGTGGGGTATTGAGTTCTATTCCTTTTCATGGTTTTCATTAGCGGATCTGGGTGCTTGTGGTTTAGTTATTCCATCCTAGGTTTATGCTTGAGAATCTGTGTTACGCCTATTCTTGTCTTGAAATTGATGTCTTAAGCATGTTTATGTTAGTATATGGCATCTAGTTCAGTTGTTGAATTGCTTTCCTTCTTTCCCTTTTCTTTAAGTTTAGTGGTATACCGTTCTTCTCTTTAAACCCTCTCTTTATTTGTACTATTGTTTCAAGGATCCCAAGTGCATTCTTCTTCCTTCTTTCACCTGTGTTTTTGTGTATGTATATCTTCTGTGCTAGCATGTTATACTCGTAACTCTTGGTTGATTACTTTTTGTTGTAGTTCCTTGTGCTTCCTCTTTGTTTTTCGTGAATGTTTCCTTGTGTTCTGCTTATTATTGTTTTTATAGTTTATATGCACTCAGTCGGCCGATGGTAGCAATGGGTACCCAGTACTACACTTCTGCATCTTTCTGGTGCAGATATTAGTTGAGCTTTCATCGTTGATCGCATTGGAGTCTCGTGCAGTTTTTGGGTCTTCAAGACTAGGGTGAGCACCTGGCAGTCGGGGTTTGACCACATCTCATCTTTTGTACTGCTATTATTTATATATTCGGAGACAGTTGTACTTATCTTTTGTTACCTCTAGCACTTGTATTTTATTAGAAGCTTTTGTACTGTCGATACCAAGTCTTGGGGTTGGTGTATTTCATTATGTATATATTTCAGGTTGTTTCTTCCGCATTGTTCTATCTTTATATTCTGCTTTCGCTTATTTCTGTGTATGGTGCGTATTAGTTAGGTAGTATCCCATTACTAATCATTTCGGGCTACGGGAATTGATTTGCCTACTGGGGGTTTGTAGGTACAATCATGACCTGAGAAATTGGGTCGTGACATCTTATCAGTCATAATACTCAAAGGTAAATCTTCATTTTTGCAAAATTTGCGATAAAGTTCTCAAGATTAAAAAGCTCGTGAAAGAAAGAACTGGAAGTAACATAAGAAGTTTCTAAAAATTTCAAAGTAGCCTGGTATAAAACCTTAAGGAACTTAATAAAAACTCACATATTCTTCTACTCATCTATAGATGGATGCCCTCCCACCTTACTATTCTCCATGTAATACATTATGTACTTGTGATCATTATCATACATTCTTGAAGATAATTTTTTAAACTTTATGGTGGTATTCAACATCATATATGTCGAGTTCCATCTAGTTTCAACATCTAAACTCAAAAGATCATGAGTATCAATTTTGACCTTTTCAATAAATGACTTAAAAAATTAAATCTTGCAGGAGATGACTTAATATATCTCATAGTATTTTTTACTCGGAGAATGGACTCATTTTGTTCATTTAACCCTTCTTTTACAATCAAATTTAAAATACGAGCATTACACCAACATGTAAGAACTCATTTCCTAAGATGACTCTTTTCTAATCCTCAATCCTCATTTTCAGGTGCTTAATTACAGCATTATTAGCAGTTGCATTATCTAGGATAACTATAAATAAGTTCTCGATCCCCCCAATTTAGCAAGCACTCCTCAATCCCCTTGGCAATTGTCTCACCCTTATGGTTCGATGTTTGAAAAAAGTTGAGAAATTCTTTTTGCAAATTTTATTCAGCATTAATTCAAAGGGCAGTGATATCCATATAAGTTAAATTTTAAAGAGATGTCCATGTGTTACTGGTAAGACATTTTAATGACCCTTTCCGTCATTACAGGTGAGCCAATCATGCAAAAATTTGGGTTAGGTTTTCACCCAAATTGGAGTTAAAAATTTTAGGCTAGGCTAGTCTTGGATGAAATTTGAGTAAGGTATGGTGTAGGGAAATCCTAAAATGAATTGGGTAAATATAATAAAATTTAGCTTGACCTTATTTTAGCTAAGATGATAAAGAATCTGTAGGATCTTTCAGAAGTAAATTTGAGTAAGTAGAACTCTCGATATTGAACTTGACGTAATGGGGCTAGTTCAGAATGTCATGATTTGAGGGTGTGTTGCAAAAAAGGTAAAACTGGGAGAAATCCCAAGTTTCTGCCTTGCTACACCCGCTATAGCGGGTGGCAGACCATTATGGGGCTGCAGCATAGCAGAGAAATTCCCGCTATAGTGAGAGTCAAAGGCGGTCAATCGCGCAATAGCAGATAAATTCTGCTATAGTGATGTTGCTATAGCAGAATCAAGTTAAATTGTTTTTTATGCAAAAACTTCTCCAAAAATATTTTATTATTTCTAAACACGATTTGGGATGGGCTTAGGCGATTTGAGGTGATTGTCACACCCCGAGCCTACCTTCGAGACGTGATATATATTTTGAGACCACAAGTGATCCCAAGCTATCCCTTGGCCTTAGCATGACTTAAACATTACCCATATATATATATAGCGGAAGCTTTAAGAGAAAAAATGGGCAACTTCATAGCAAAATAAATCTAGGATCCACAATCTGAAATATCAAATACCAACTGTCTAACTATGTTTGAAAAGGCTTTAAAAACGGATAAGGTGAGTTGCTGGGACAAGATCCCAGCTAAGTCTAAGTACTGAAGAAAGTCATAATGATAGTTAAACTCATAACTAGTCCTCAAAAGATGAGGACTCACCAACTGCAATTGGAAATCCTACAGTCTCTAGCCACGAATCTGGAAACGAGCGCCTGAATCTGCATCATGATATGATGCAGACAAAGAGTATGTGTCAGTACTATAGGATGTACTGTGTATGCGATCTTATGCAACTTCATGGTAAGAATATGCTTAGAAAACATACTAAAAACTGAATTTATGCATTAGTAGAAAAAATCATAGTGCAAAGAGTCAAAGTAGAAATCATAAGTAAATATCATGGTTTGAGCATAAGTCATAAAATAATGAGTCAAGCTTTAAAACTGAATATCATGTAACTTGGTAACTTAAAATCATTTTTGCGGGAGTTTCATTTAACCAACATAAATCATGTTGAGAACCATGGAGTCCAGTGTCATATACCCACACTGAAAAAGGTTGTCCTAAGCGGCCAAAGTTAGAACCATAAACATAAGGATCCTGAAGCGTGCCTAAAAGGCAAACCTATGGTGGCAACATAGTTCTAAACTTGGGTTATCTAGAACCCTCATCAACTTGGTGCTAAATACTACTCCCAAAATATATCATAGTGCTCACATAACATATGACATACATGTCAAAACTTATTCATAGTCTTAATGGAAAACCCGGATATCATACTACTCACGAGCCTTACTTTTGAAAAATAGTTCATGAGCATTGATGGCATATCATGATGTCATATTATTCATAGGAAATCATATTTTAAACGTTTGCATGGCACTAGTTCAAATACATAATCTTATAAAAAATTAAAACTTGAATAACTAGACATGAAATTTCTTGAATACATGTGATCATGTTATCTAAACATGCCAATTTTCTTCAAACAAGCCATACATGTAAATTAGGCTAGGTTTTCCTTTTAAATTATGGGTTTAAGAAGTACTTGTAAGAATTCATGCAAAATCATGAATTTAGGGTTAGAAATTATATGATAATATGAGAAAAACAAATTTATAGAAAAATTATGAAGAAAAATTATGTATTTGGGTAAGAACTCTAACTCGGGAAATCCATGAAATCAAAATAAAACTTGGAGTTTTGGGTATAAGGGTAAAAGGAATCCCTTATTGAATACCCATATACCTGAACTTAAAACTTTTTTTAACTTGGGACTTGAGAATGGAGACTTGAAGAAGAAACCCTAGGCCTTGATGCGTGAGAGAAGAATTTTTTTCTTACTTCTTGAGGTTAGATTGAAGCAATGAGAAAAACTTTGCCTAAGGGTGACTAAAATCCCTTTTATTAGGCCTAAAACAGCTTAATATAGGAGTCAAAAGAATAGGAAAAAGACCAAAATACCCAGACTTAAAATAAGAAGTTACAGAAATGTCCTGCCAGATGGGCATGTCCGACGGCCCATCACACTTCCCACGGCCCATGGAAGGTGATTGTTGAAAGAGGTTCTGACTAGGTTGGCTCATTGGTCAATTCCGATGGCAGAGGCCGATGGCCTGTGGTGGCTTCCACGGCCGTCGCCCTTAGCCGTCTGGCTGAGGTTGGCTGTCAGAGCCACTAGGGGTTTCTTACGGTGGCTCATATGGCCCGTCAGACATTCGACGGCCTGTGGTGGCTACCTGTCAGGGCTGAGAGGACTAAGTGATTCTCATGACTGGTACAACAGGCCATCGTGCCTCACACGACCCGTGATACATGCCCGTGGGACTTGACAGTTGCAGAAAATGTAAATTTTTCTAAGTCTAACATGGGTTTAAATTCTAGAGTGTTACAGTGATTTTCATTTGATTGATAATGTGTTTATATTTCTGTTTTTAGACCACAATCAAGTCGAGGTTTCAAGAAAAAGGAAGGCTCAAGTTGAGTATAGTATTTCAGGCTTGGATTGAGGTAAGTGATGATCTAAATGTAGTTGAAATTCAATTTATGTTATGTGTGCAGGATAACTATTCCTTAGTATTGCTTGTACAATTCATGTTCAGAGAAAGGTGCTTGACTATTTGATATCCTAAGTGTTATTCACATGCAATTAATTTAAATGAAAGCTTGTTGGTCTTTATAAATGTTGTTTTTATTTTCATTATGGTTGTGATTGCATTAATATCTGTCATTATTGTGAAATGTACTGATATTTGGACATCTCCACGGGATTGGTTGATATAAGGTTGACAGACACTTGATGTCTGAAATTTGGTGTATGGACAAGAGCTCGTCTCTTGCAGGTCATGGCAAGTGGGCGACCATAATACCTTTAGCATGTGTGTACAAGTATTTGGTGAGTCTGATGGTTCTTTTAGTGAATCGGGGATTATGTGTTTTCTTGATTATATTGGTTCCTTGAGTGAACTGGGCTTAAGTGTTTTCATTATTATGTTAGTTTCTTGAGTGAACTGGGTTTATTTTCTTAATTGCTAAAGGTGGTTTTTTATGTAATCGGGATGTATGTTAATTGCCATAGTTGTTGTCTCAGGGATCCTTGGATGGTCCAGGTTAATTACAAGATGTGATATAATTCTGTGTTGTTATTTACTTGTGTAGTTGGGACATGATTTATATGATTATTGAGTCATGGTTGTTAACTTCGAGTCTTGTTGGTGGTCTTAGTTTGACTTGACTTATTATCCTAGTTGACTCATATTGACTGAACTTCATCTTGTACTTGTCACAAGGTTAAGCGTTATGAACTTGGAGTAGAGTTGCATGATAAGGTGCATGGTTGTTTTATTATACTATGTTATAGTTATGTGTTCATATTTCTCATTTTGTGTTGGCCAGTGAACGTACCAGTACACCATTGTATCTTATGTACTGATATTCCACGTGCTCTTCTTTTGTTGAGTATAGGGCATATTCTGATGACTGTTTCGAGATCTCAGCTGTGATTCAGACAGTATTCGAACTCAAGGATGAGCTGCATCTTCTGGGCTACCATGAGTTCTTCACTTGTTTTATGGTCTGTTGTATTGGACTTAGATATTACTTTGGTTTTGGGGTTGAATCCCCTTACTTTTGACAATTATTAGAGTTTTGGTACAATGACTTTCAGGTTCTAGGGATGGTATATTTTTGCATACTTATTCTTACTCTTCATTTAAAATATTGATTATTGGCTTATTTATGAGATTGATTTAGCTGCCTATTTTCGGCTAAGTGTTGGATGGTTTATGGGGTTAGTTGGTTCTCCCACCGTAAGGTTAAGTGTGGGTGTCATTCACGGCGGGTTTAGATCATGACTGTTGTAGACACGTGATTTTCGACCCTTCCCGAATTTTAACTCATTTTAGTTTTAAATATTTATTTTGAGTCTAATCTTTGATTTACTTCTTGGTAGATTTTATTTTAAAATGGTGAAAAATATTTCAAAAAAATAGTGTCACATTTTAGGATAAATTTTGTTTTCATATCTTTCAAAAAAAGAAAAGAAAATATACAAAAAATATATATATTATTTTTCTTTTATCTATGAATTAGCTAATGATTTTAGTACTATTCTTAATTACATTTTATTTTTGGTATAGTTTCTTTTAAAAAAACTTTTATGTATTTAGTTATTCTAGAAATACTTAGTTAGTTAAATATTTCATGGTTATGTTTTTAAAACAAAAAATACAAAAACAAAGGAAAAAAGAAATCCTAAAACTAACCTACACTAATCCCCTCAACCCAACACCCCCACTAACCTAAAAGACCTCCCCCCTCACCTTTACACCCCCCATTCCCCATTATCCCTATAACACACACACGACACACACAACACTCCCTCACGTCCCCCTAATGTACTGCACACACACTCACTATATATACACAGAGACACGCAGAAAATTTGGAGAAAAGGAGGAGGAACACAGAGAAAAAAAATACAGAAAACACAAACACATATAGAGGAGAGAGCAAAAAGATTAGAGAAAAAACCAGAGAAAGAGACAGAAGCAAAAGACAGAAACGGAGGGAATAGAGAATTAAAAAAGAATAGATTAGAGAGAGAAAAAAGCATAAACGGAGAGAGAACAAAAAACGGGACAGAAAATGAGAGAGAAAAAAAAAGACAGAACAGAGAGGAGGGAAAAAGAAGAGAGAGAAAAACAAAGGAAGAGTATTCTTGAAGGTTTGTGAGTTTGAGTTTTGGTCCCGTTTTAAATTTTTGGTGACGGCGTTCTTGCTTCTATTTTCATTTAGTTTATCACACTGGTTCTTACTTAGTTTCTTTCTATTTATTTTTTAGTAATTTTATTGTGAACGAAAGTATGAACAAAGTTATGTAAATGACTTTATGATTATTTAGTGTGAAAAGTTGATTATTTATATGAGGTTCATTTCTTTTCTTTATTTAGTATTCATCTGTGAATTATATAATTGTCATATTGTTTAAGTTCTATTGAATGAATGAAATTGTAATTATGTGTTTGTACTACTACAATCTAATTTGATACGACAAACGATTTTAGTAAATACATTATTATAGATTATTGTAGAGTAATTAAGAATGTGTTGAAAACTAATTAATTTTTGTAGTCCGCGCTTCATTGAATTAGTAGGAATATCAAGTAAATAGTTAAATGATTTTGTGGCTCTTTGCTTATCTTTGACGATTCTGCTGAAGACTTTTAAAAATTCGAGCTTTATTATATTGACTTCTACTTGACTTTTATTATTTTTCTTTGATATTATATTTCTGTTGGTCTAATGTGCTACTTGCCTGCTTATTTATCGCTTTGATATTGTTGAATTGTTATAAACTGTCTTCTCTCACGCACCCCCTCTGAGTCTTCTATAATATCATCTCGGGAATTGCAATTGTGCACCCCATTCTATGAAGATAAAGCCACATGGATTTCGGTCCCTGGTGAAGGATTTATAGTCACACATGTTTAGGATTGGGAGCACCCATGCAAGAAGTTCGGAAAGCGCTGCTACCGGCAAGTTGCTACTCCCTCACTCGAGTTGTCCGCTCGTTTTACAGCCAGTCTAGATACTTTGCTTCACTAGGTTTAACCTTAGTAGAACCGGAATACATAATTTCTCTGGTAGATTGCGCTTTATTTGCATCATGTGCATTTGACTTAGCGGGATTCGGCACAGGGACTGGGGTCCGTCTAGGACAGGTACCCTCTTTTCAGACCAACATGTGCATCCTACGTGTTATCTGTAATATTATATGGAAAGCTTGACATTTATTGACCGGCTTTAGCGTAAGTAGCGAAACACAAAAGAGTGGAGTATTCCTCTGATTTTATGCCCGTATATTTTTTAAACTCCAAATTTATACGGGTCTTGATTTTTCAAAAAAAAAAGGCTTGTTTTTACATTTTTTCTTCCTTAGCAAAAATCACAAAAAGAGTTTTTAGTTTCTTTTGTATAGTTTGTACAAAAGAAAACTCAAAAAAAAAAATCTTTCGTACCATTTTTAACAAAAAAAAGAGCCAAAAATAATTGCAATTTTTCTTTACATAGTTTTAATTCTTGAAAGTTTATTAACTGTCCAATCTGGACGAACTACACACACCTGATTCTCAACTTGATGAGATACGTAAACAGCCCTTCTCGGGTTCGGTGACCTTATTCCAAAAAAAAAGAATTTTTTTATTCTCATTGAAAAATCCATAAAGGAAAAAAAAATTATTTCTTATTCAAAGAGATTTTCGAAAAGATCAAATCTTTCTGCGAGTTCGGAAGAACTACACACACCTGATTCTCACCTCGATGAGAGACGTAGGCAGCCCCTTGGGTTCGGTGACCTTATTCAAAATAGTTTTTTAATCCTTATTGAAAAATCAACAAAAGAAAAAAAAAGTTTTTCTTATCCAAAAGTTTTGTTATTCCTTATTTTTTTTAAAAAAATCAAAAAAAGATCAAATCTTTCTGCGAGTTCGGAAGAACTACGCACACCTGATTCTCACCTCGATGAGATACGTAGGCAGCTCCTTGGGTTCGGTGACCTTATTCAAAAAAAATTGTTTTTTAATCCTTATTGAAAAATCAACAAAAGAAAAAAAAAGTTTTTCTTATCCAAAAGTTTTGTTATTCCTTATTTTAAAAAAATCAAAAAAAGATCAAATCTTTCTTCGAGTTTGGAAGAACTACGCACACCTGATTCTCACCTCGATAAGAAATGTAGGCAGCCCCTTGGGTTCGGTGACCTTATTCAGAAAAAATAGTTTTTTAATCCTTATTGAAAAATCAACAAAAGAAGAAAAAAGTTTTTCTTATCCAAAAGTTGTTATTCCTTATTTTTAAAAAAATCAAAAAAAAATCAAATCTTTCTGCGAGTTCGAATGAACTACGCTCACCTGATTCTCACACGATGAGATACGTAGGCAGCCCTCCTCGGATTCGGTGGCCTTATTCAAAGAAAAAAAATTAAAAAGAGTCTTCTTATCCTCATTGAAAAATTCACAAAGAAAAAAAAAGATTTTTTTATCCAATACGAAAAAAAAAGTTTTTTAATTCCTTATTCAAAAAATTCAAAAAAAGATAGTCAAATCTTTTGCGAGTTCCTGAACTACGTTTGACTTGATTCTTGTCTCAGCAGGATACGCAGGCAACCTCTCTTAAGGTTCGGTCTCACAAAAAAAAATGAAAGAATTTCTTGACTTGGTTGGTATCAACATATTTAAAAGTGTGCATGAAAAACAAAGTAGTAAGTTATTTGACATTATTGAGAGGACCAACTTTGTTGTGAACCAGAGATTCTTTTGTTACTTCTTAATTATACTTAAATAACACTTGAAAAATTCTCTTGCTAAAGTCTGGGTCAAAATGAATCTGATCTCATCGTTGCATGTGCATTGTGTGGTGAGCTTTAGATTGAAAAATTCAATGACATTGCTTTGTTGATCTAGAACTTGGCCCGAATGCTTGTTGAAGCAAAATTGTGAGCAACACTTTGTCTTGGGAAGGGATTGTAGGCTTTCTTTGATTCAATTGTGTCTTTCAAGCCTACCAAATGACATATAATTCCTAGAATTTCTCTTTTGAGCCTAAAGCCTTTTGTTGGATAACCATATTTGAGCCTTTATCTTTTTGAGTGCATTGATGCATTAACCTTTCTTTTGGCCCCACCTTCTTAAGCACACTGACAAAGATCTAAGTTGGCTGGAAAAAATTTGTGAAAAAGTCAAAAAAAAAATTACAAAGACAAGAAAAGCTACAAAAAAAAACTCCAACAAAAAGGAGGGAAAACTCATGAAAAAAAAAGTCAAAAACAAATATGAGAAAGTAGCAAAGCAAATAAAGATCAAGTGCAAAAGCACAAAAAATATCAAAGGTACAATGCTATGCTTATGGAGGGAATAGTCATTTTATCCCAAACGAATATCCTACCCATTGTCAAGCCTAAACTACAAGCCGATGACAAGTCCTACTTGATCTCACTTTGAGTGTTTTCACATTAGTGGGTACTTACATAAGGGTCAAGCATATGGTATCTCAATTGCATGCATTGAACATATTTCTGAGTGTGAGTGCCTTCTGAAATGTTCTAAGATCTAAATATGTGAGAATCAAGACTTTATTTGTGGTAAGGGCTCTTGAAACATGAGGATAGAAATAATTTTAAACTCTTGAATGAGGCAAGATGAACAAATCTTGTCAATACGTAAGTATATTTGAGATATCATTTGAAACTATAGGAATTACTTCTAAGTTGACTTTGAATTTGTCCGAAAGCAATTGATGAAATTTCTATGCATATTGCTAATTGTTGGTATCAACTGAAGTCAAGACATGTTTACCCAATGAGTTGGTTTTCCTCTACACATCTTCAAACATTTTTTTGTAAAGAGTACTCTTTAAAAAAAAAAAAAAGTTCCTCGATATCAACACAGGGGTAAATTTTTTTTTTTTTTTTTATTATCTTAAAAAAAATGTCTTCATGTTTTCATAGGGAATAACACCCTAGTGATAGTTTAAGGAACAAACACCCTATCTATTTTTCAGCACAGGGAACAAACACCCTAGTCGCGTTTTGCTCATAGAGAACAAACACCCTATTTGCATATCAATCTTGTATTTTTTCTTTTTGGCACAACAAGTTGGCATTCATATCAAAAAAAAAAAAAAAAAAAACTGCTTCAAACTAGGGAAAAATAAAATGTGTTATGCAGTAGCAGGACCCTCCTGGACAATGGAATTTATTTTCAGTAGCAGGACCCTCCTTGACAATGGGATTTACTTTTAGTAGCAGGACCCTCCTGAAAATTGGGACTACCAGGACCCTCCTGGACAATGTGATTTATTTTTAGTAGCAGGACCCTCCTGAAAAATGGGATTAGCAGGACCCTCCTGGACAATGAGAATTACTTTTAGTAGCAGAACCTTCCTGGAAAAATGGGACTAGCAGGACCCTCCTGGACAATAGAATTTACTTTTAGTAGCAGGACCCTCCTGAAAAATGGGACTAGCAGGACCCTCCTGAAAAATGGGATTAGCAAGACCCTCCTGGACAATGGAATTTATTTTAGTAGCAGGACCCTTCTGAAAAATGGGACTAGCGGAACCCTCCTGGACAATGAGATTTATTTTAGTAGCAGGATCCTCCTGAAAAATGGAACTAGCAGGACCCTCCTGAAAAATGAAATTTAGTGTAACAGGACCCTCCTGGACAATGGGATTTATTTTCAGTAGCAGGACCTCCTGAAAAATGGGATTTATTTTTTAGTAGCAGGACCCTCCTGAAAAATGGGACTAGCAGGACCCTCTTGAAAAATGGGATTTAGTATAACAGGACCCTCCTAAAAAAATGAGATTCATTTATTTTTATTTTCTCCTAGGATAAACACTTCCTAGTCTGAGAACGTTATTTTTATTTTCTCCTAGGATAAACACTTCCTAGTCTGAGAACGTTATTTTTAATTTTCTCCTAGGATAAACATTTCCTAGTCTGAGATCGTTATTTCTAATTTTCTCCTAGGATAAACACTTCATAGTCTGAGTTTTACTTTTCGCATTTGCTAACAACTAACAAAATTTTGCAGTGAAAACTGGGGTAAAATTTTTTGTTTGTTTCTTTTGTTTATGATGGCTTGTAGGTTTTCCTAGAAAAGCATAGCCTTGAGGTCCAAGAACAAAGTTTCAACCCATTTCAGAACGCTCAATCTCAATGATAGTCGGAGTCAGTTGTTTAAATACATGTAACAGCCCCGCATCGTGAGATTCGTTATCAAGAAATAAGTATCCAAGAATACTCTACAAGCTATCATTTGGAAGAGCAACAATGACTCCGTCCAAATTTCAAGTTCAAGTCTCAAATTTTAACTTCAAGATCAAACTTCGAGATCAAGGTACCCACCGGAAGAGGGTGAGACAATAACTGAATATCCAAAGCAAAGATATGGAGGAAGACTCAAGACATGTAGAGAAGATAGGATCTTGTATTTTTTCTTATTATTGTTTTTATTTTTTCGATGTAAGAACAGGAGCCACGAATCGAAAATTCGACGGGACCTCACTCGACCTCAAACTCATCACTACATCTCCTTAAACTACACGTGACCAGATTCCCTTATAACCCGGGATGTGTAGGCTGTCCTAAACCACGACTCAGTCACAACTTTCTCCATTTCTTCTTCCTTTCAAATAACGATCGGGTCAAAATTAGTCTCGTTGTCTACTTCTTTGTCTGAAAACTCTTCATTTTTTCAGTCAAAGAGGGGTAAACTGTAGACACGTGATTTTTGACCCTTCTTGAGTTTTAACTCAATTTTAACTTTAAATATTTATTTTTGAGTCTAACCTTTATTTTAATTTTTATTAGGTTTTTATAAAAATGGTGAAAAATATTTTAAAAAAATAGAGTCACATTTTAGGATAAATTTTGTTTCATATCTTTCAAAAAAAGAAAAGGAAATATACAAAAAATATATATATATTATTTTTCTTTAGGTGCGATACGCAAGTCAAGGTTGCATTCGTGTGTCTTGATCGGCGTATATCAAAGCTGAGGTCGCAACCTTGCGTCTTAGCCAAGACCCATAAAAGTTTAACATTATCAAAGCATACCATAGGCATATTTATGAATATCCAAGATTAATTTAAGTCAAGTATAAGTTGATAAAAACGACTGTGCTAGAACCACAGGACTCAAGGGTGCCTCATACCTTCCCTTGGGCCAACAGAATTTCTTACCCGGTCTTCTATTTTCGCAGACCAAAAATAAAAGTCATTTCCTTTTCATTAGGGATTTAAAAAAGTGACTTGGAACACCATAACTCAATTCCAAGTGACGACTCTGTAAATAAAAATAATCCCTATTCAATATCGTCACTTTAATTGGAAAAACGTTTCGCCCGTGCGTAAAAGGGGTGTGACATCTATGGCGACTCCACTGGAGACTTTTAAGAATTCGAGCTTTATTATATTGGCTTCTACTTGACGTTTATTATTTTCTTGGATGTTATATTGGCCTAATGTGCTACTTGTCGCTTATTTATCGCTTTGATATTGTTGAATTGTTATAAACTGTCTTCTCTCATGCACCCCCTCTGAGTCTTCTATAATATCATCTCGGGAATTGCAACTGTGCACCCCATTCTATCAAGATAAATCCATGTGGATTTTGGTCCCTGGTGAAAGATTTATAGTCACACATGTTTAGGACGGGGAGCACCCATGCACGAAGTCCGGAAAGCGCTGCTACCGGTAAGTTGCTACTCCCTGACTCGAGTTGTTCGCTCGTTTTATAGCCAGTCTAGATACCTTGTTCCACTAGGTTTAACCTTAGTAGAACCGGAATACATGATTTCTCTGGTAGTCTGCGCTTTATTTTCATCATGTGCATTTGACTTAGCGGGACTCGGCATAGGAGCCGGGTCCGTCTAGGACAGGTACCCTCTTTTCAGACCAACATGTGCATCCTACGTGCTATCTGTAACATTATATGGAAAGCTTGACAATTGTTGACCGGCTTTAGCGTAAGTAGCGAAACACAAGAGAGTGGAGTATTCCTTTGATTTTATACCCGTATTTTTTTAAAACTTCAAATTTATACGAGTCTTGATTTTTCAAAAAAAAGAAGAAGAAGGTTTGTCTTTATATTTTTTTTTTACTTAGCAAAATCGCCGAAAAGAGTTTTTATTTTTAGTTTCTCTTGTATTGGTTCGTAAAAAAGAAAATTAAAAAAAAATAAAAAAATCTTTCATACCATTTTACAAAACAAATGAGTTACATTTTTAACTAGGTTCCAATCTTTCAAAAGTTTATTAACTGTCCAATCTGGACGAACTATGTACACCTGATTCTTAACTTGATGAGATACGTAGGCAGCCCTTTGGGTTCGGTGACCTTATTCAGAAAAAAATAATTTTTTAATCCTTATTGAAAAATCAACAAAAGAAAAAAAAAGTTTTTTTTATCCAAAACTTTTGTTATTCCTTATTTTCAAAATAAAAAACAAAAAAAATATCAAATCTTTCTGCGAGTTCGGTAGAACTACGCACACCTGATTCTCACCTCGACGAGATACGTAGGCAGCCCCTTGGGTTCGGTGACCTTATTCAGAAAAAATTTAAAAATAGTTTTTTAATCCTTATTGAAAAAATCAACAAAAGAAAAAAAAATTATCCAAAAGTTTTGTTATTCCTTATTTTTTAAAAATTAAAAAAAAGGGTCAAATCTTTCTGCGAGTTCAGTAGAATTACGCACACTTGATTCTCACCTCGACGATATACGTAGGCAGCCCCTTGGATTCGGTGACCTTATTCAGAAAAAATTTAAAAATAGTTTTTTAATCCTTATTGAAAAATCAACAAAAGAAAAAAAGGATTTTTTTATCCAAAAGTTTTGTTATTTCTTATTTGAAAAAAAAAAGGGGGTCAAATCTTTCTGCGAGTTCGGACGAACTACGCACACCTGATTCTCATTCCGGTGAGATACGTAGGCAACCTTCCTTGGGTTCGGTGATATTTATTCAAAAAATTAAAAAAATTCAATGTTTATTAAAAAAAACTTTATTTTTATTCAAAAAAATCTTTATCCAAAAATAAATAAAAAATTACCTCATATTTCAAGTTGTGAACTACGTTGAACCTGATTCTTGTCTCGGCAGGATACGTAGGCAACCTTCTTTTAAGGTTCGGTCCCAAAAAGAAAAAAAAAAGAAAAAAAGAAGAAAGAAATTTTTTTTCTTGACTTGATTGGTACCAACATATTTAGAATTGTGCATAAGAAAAAATAGTATTAAGTGATTTGATATTATTGAGAGGACCAACTTTGTTGTGAACCAGAGATTCTTTTGGTACTTCTTAATTATACTTAAATGACACTTGAGAAATTCTCTTGCTAAAGTCTGGGTCAAAATGAATCTGACCTCATCGTTGCATGTGCATTGTGTGGTGAGCTTTAGATTGAAAAATTCAATGACATTATTTTGTTGATCTAGAACTTGGCTCGATTGTTTGTTGAAGCGAAATTGTGAGCAACACTTTGACTTGGGAAGGGATTGTAGGCTTTCTTTGATTCGATTGTGCCTTTCAAGCCTACCAAATGACATATAATTCCTAGAATTCCCCTTTTGAGTCTGAAGCCTTTTGTTGGATAACCACATTTGAGCCTTTATCTTTTTGAGTGCATTGATGCATTAACCTTTTTTTTGGCCCCACCTTCTTAAGCACACTGACAAAGATCTAAGTTGGCTGGAAAAAAAAGTGAAAAAGTCAAAAAAAAAATTACAAAGACAAGAAAAGCTACAAAAAAATAAAACTCCAACAAAAGGAGGAAAAACTCATGAAAAATAAAGTCAAAAAAATATATGAGAAAGTAGCAAAGCAGATAAGGATTAAGTGAAAAAGCACAAAAAATATCAAAGGTACAGTATTATGCTTAAGGAGGGAATAGTCACTTTATCCCGAATTAATATCCTACCCATTGCCAAGCCTACACTACAAGCCGATGACAAGTCCTACTTGATCCCATTTTGAGTGTTCTCACATTAGTGGATATTTCAATGAGGGCCAAGCATATGGCATCTCAATTGTATGCATTGAACATCTTTCTGAGTGTGAGTGTCATCTGAAATGTTCTAAGATCTAAATATGTGAGAATCAGGACTTTATTTGTGGTGAGGGCACTTGAAACATGAGGATAAAAATAATTTTAAACCCTTGACTGAGGCAAGATGAACAAATCTTGTCAATACGTAAGTATATTTGAAATATCATTTGAAACTATAGGAATTACTTCTTAGTTGACTTCGAATTTGTCCGAAAGCAATTGATGAAATTTCTATGCATAATGCTAATTGTTGGTACCAACTGAAGTCAAGACATGTTCAACCAATGAGTTGGTTTTCCTCTACACATCTTCAAACATTTCTTTTTTGTAAAGAGTACTCTTCAAAAAAAAAAAAGAGTTCCTCGATATCAACACAGGGGCAAATTTTTACTTTTTTTTTTATTTTCTAAAAAAAAAAATCATGCTTTCACAGGGAATAAACACCCTAGTTGCACCTTGACGTTAGGGAACAAACACCCTAGTGATATTTTAGGGAACAAATACCATCTCTTTTTCAACACAGGGAATAAACACCCTAGTTGCACCTTGACCTTAGGGAACGAGCACCCTAGTGGTATTTTAGGGAACAAATACCCTATATATTTTTCAGCGAAGGGAACAAACACCCTAGTTGCATTTTGATCATAGAAAACAAACACCCTATTTGCATATAAATCTTGTATTTCTTCTTTTTGGCACAACAAGTTGGCATTTATGTCAAAAAGAAAAAGAAAAAAAATTGGTTCAAACTGGGGAAATATAAAAGGTGTTATGCAGTAGCAGGACCCTCCTGGACAATGGAATTTATTTTCAGTAGCAGGACCCTCCTGAAAAATGGGATTAGTCGGACCCTCCTGGAAAATGGGACTAGCAGGATCCTCCTGTACAATGGGATTTATTTTAGTAGCAGGACCCTCCTGAAAAATGGGACTAGCAGGACCCTCCTGGATAATGAGATTTATTTTTAGTAGCAGGACCCTCCTGAATAATGAGATTTATTTTTAGTAGCAGGACCCTCGAAAACTGGGACTAGCAGGACCCTCCTGAAAAATGGGACTAGTAGGACCCTCCTGAAAAATGGGATTATCAGGACCCTCCTTGACAATGAAATTTACTTTTAGTAGCAGGACCCTCCTGAAAATTGGGACTAGCAGGACCCTCCTGAAAAATGGGATTTAGTATAGCAGGACCCTCCTAAAAAAAATGAATTTCATTTATTTTTATTTTCTCCTAGGATAAACACTTCCTAGTCTGAGACATTTATTTTTATTTTCTCCTAGGATAAACACTTCCTAGTCTAAGAACGTTATTTTTCATTTTTCTCCTAGGATAAACACTTCCTAGTCTGAGATCGTTATTTCTAATTTTCTCCTAGGATCAACGCTTCCTAGTCTGAAACAGTTATTTTTTATTTTCTTCTAAAAAAAACACTTTCTAGTCTGAGACAGTTATTTTTCATATTTCTCCTAGGATAAACATATCCTAGTCTGAGTTTTATTTTTCACATTTTACTAATAACTCACAAAAAAAATCCAGTGAAAAATTGGGCAAAATTTTTGTTTGTTTCTTTTGTTTATGATGGCTTGCAGGTTTTCCTAGCAAAGCATAGCCTTGAGGTCCAAAAACAAAGTTTCAACCCATTTTAGAACGCTCAATCTCAATGATAGTCGGAGTCAGTTGCTTAAATACATGTAACAGCCCCACGTCGTGAGATTTGTTCTTTTTCAACTGCTGATCAAGAAACAAGTATCCAAGAATACTCTACAAGCTATCATTTGGAAGAGCGTCAATGATTCCGTCCAATTTTCAAGTTCAAGTCTCAAATCTTAACTTCAAGATCAAACTTTGAGATCAAGGTACCCACCAGAATTGAGTGAGGCAATAACCGAAGATCCAAAGCGAAGATTTAAAGGAAGACTCAAGACATGCAGAGTAAATAGGAACTTGTATTTTCCTTTCTTCTTTTTTTTGTCTATTTTTTTTATTTTTTTTTTGTCTATTTTTTTTATTTTTTTTTTGTCTATTTTTTTTTATTTTCTTTGATGTAAGAATAGGAGACATGAACCGAAAACTCGACAGGACCTCACTCGACCTCAAACTCATCACTCCATCTCCTTGAACAACACGTGACCTGATTCCCTTATAACCTGGGATATGTAGGCTATTCAAAACCAGGGCTCAGTCGCATCCTTTTTTCTTTCTTTTTCTTTCAAATAACGGTCGGGTCAAAACTAATCTCGTTGTCTACTTCTTTGTCTGAAAACTCTTCGTCTTTTCAGTCAAAGAGGGGCAAACTGTAGACACGTGATTTTCGACCCTTCCCGAGTTTTAACTCATTTTAGTTTTAAATATTTATTTTGAGTCTAATCTTTGATTTAATTCTTAGTAGATTTTATTTTAAAATGGTGAAAAATATTTCAAAAAAATAGAGTCACATTTTATGATAAATTTTGTTTTCATATCTTTCAAAAAAAGAAAAGGAAATATACAAAAAATATATATATTATTTTTCTTTTATCCAGTCCCAAATCTGGCCAGTGAGCAGCGTTTCACGCACCTCCGGTGAATCCAGATCTTCGCCGGTCAGATCTGCTCCGGCTAGATCTACTCTGGTCAGATCCGAGTCTTGATCTTGCTCTCTTTCTCTCTTTTCTTTTCTTTGTGTTTCTTGTGTATCTTCTCCTTGCAGGTCCTTTGCAACCTCAGATCCGGCTCGATTTCCGGCGTCCACCGAGCTTCCGACGACCACCGAGATTCCGGCGAACAAGAAGATTCCGGCGACCAATTTCGACACCCCATCTTGCCGGAATCCAACCATTTCAGCAAGCAGACCGTCCTTCTCTCCTCACAGCTTGACCCCGGTGACTTCTATCCCTAGGCTTTATTTTCGTCCTCAGTTTTTCTTATCGCATTCTTGATAGCCTATTTAGGTTGACATCTCTGTCATTGCTTTAACACTCGCTGTCTAGTTTTTTACATTTTATATTGATTTTGACGTGTAGCGTATTCGGGAAGTAAATTATTGGCTCTATATCGTGTTTGGTAGTGTAGTTCCTGTCTCTTGTACCTTATTTTGCTTTTCTTGTCTTATAGTTGTCTAGTATAGAGTAGTTGGTGGAGTTGGTTTATCCTTGATTATAGCGCACGTTTTAGTGGCTTTGGTGAATGATGGTCGAGTAGGGTCATGTCATCGGTTGCACTCGGGTTTGGGCACAGGGTCGGGGATGGGGCCGGGGGCGAGGGCGAGGGGACGGAGAGGTAAGGGGGTTAAGGGAGCATCTAGGTTGAGAATAGGGTCTTGGAACATAGGGACTTTATCCGAAAAGTCCATAGAGCTAGTGAAGGTTCTATGAAAGAGGAGGATTAGCATAGCGTGTCTCCAGGAGACTAAATGGGTGGGCACTAAGGCGCGAGAGATAGACGGGTATAAGTTGTGGTACTCAGGAGGTGTGAGGAATAGGAATGGGGTAGGTATCCTAGTGGATGAGGAGTTGAGAGAGCAAGTGGTGGAGGTTAGGAGGGTCAACGATAGGTTGATGACAATTAAGTTAGTCCTTGGAGGGTCTACTTTGAACATTATTAGTGCGTACGCACCACAAGCGGGCGTAGATGAGGAGGAGAAGAAACGCTTTTGGGAGGTTTTGGACGAGGTAGTGGGAGGTTTACCTGATACTGAGAAGCTTTTCATTGGAGGAGATTTCAATAGGCACATCGGGGCATCTTCGAGGGGTTATGACGATGTGCATGGAGGCTTTGGTTTCGGGGATAGGAATGAAAGGGGTGCCGCACTCTTGGATTTCGCTAGAGCCTTTGGGTTGAGAGTAGCTAACTCTAGTTTCCCGAAGAAGGAGGAGCACTTGGTTACCTTCCGTAGTTCGGTGGCCAAGACTCAGATAGACTTTTTGCTCCTTAGGACAGGTGATAGAGGTCTTTGTAAAGACTGTAAGGTTATCCCAAGTGAGAATCTTTCGACCCAACATAGACTCTTAGTGATGGATTTAGAGATCAAGAAGGAGGAAAAGAAGCGGTTTGTGGATGACCGGCCTAGGATTAAATGGGGTAGCCTGACTATGGCCAGTGCACTGGAAATAGGGGAGAAGTTGTTGACTAGGGGGGATTGGGGGAGTAGTGGGGATGTGGATATTATGTGGGATACGACCGCTAGTTGCATAAGGGAGACGGCTAGAGAGGTGTTGGGCATCTCGAGAGGTCGTTCTGGCAAGCATCGAGGGGACTGGTGGTGGAATGGAGAAGTAAAAGGAAAGGTAGAGGCAAAAAAGGGGTCATATGCGAAGTTGGTAGAGAGTAAGGATGAGGAGGAGAGGCGAAAGAATAGGGAGGCGTATAAGATTGCTAGGAAGGAGGCTAAGTTAGCGGTAACGGCAGCTAAAACGGCAGCCTTTGAAAGCTTATACGCGGCTTTGGAGGATAAAGGTAGGGATAAGAAGTTATACAGGTTAGCAAAGGCTAGAGAGAGGAGGACTCATGACCTTGACCAAGTGAAGTGTATCAAGGACGAAGATGGCAAAATACTAGTAGATGAGGTACTCATTAGGAGGAGATGGCAGTCTTACTTCCATGGACTCTTGAATGAAGAGGGGGACAAAAGCTTTGTGCTGGGAGATTTGGCACACTCAGAGAGGCGTCATGACTATGATTATTGTAGCCGTATAAAGGTTGAAGAGGTTAAGGTTGCGATTCGTAAGATGCGAAGGGGTAGGGCGACGGGGCCAGATGAGATTCCCATTGATTTTTGGAAGAGCTCGGGTGAGACAGGTGTGAAGTGGCTAACCGAGTTGTTTGATGGTATTTTTAGAACGGCAAAGATGCCTGAAGCTTGGAGATGGAGCACGATGATTCCTTTGTACAAGAACAAGGGCGATATTCAGAGTTGCAACAATTATAGGGGTATCAAATTGCTAAGCCACACTATGAAGGTCTGGGAGAGGGTGGTGGAGTTGAGGTTGAGACAAATCGTGCCTATTTCAGAGAACCAGTTCGGCTTTATGCCAGGACGCTCGACTACAGAAGCTATTCATCTCCTTAGAAGACTGGTGGAGCAGTACAGGGAAAGGAAGAAGGACTTGCACATGGTGTTCATCGATCTAGAAAAGGCGTATGATAAAGTCCCTAGGGAGGTCCTTTGGAGGTGCCTGGAGGCTCGAGGTGTACCCGTGGCGTACACCAGATCAATTAAGGACATGTATGAGGGGGCCAAGACTCGCGTTAGAACTGTTGGAGGAGATTCGGAGCACTTTCCCGTGTTAATGGGGTTGCACCAGGGATCGACCCTTAGCCCGTTTCTATTTGCCTTGGTAATGGATGTATTGACGCGGCAAATACAAGGTGAGGTGCCATGGTGCATGTTATTTGCGGATGATGTAGTTTTGGTGGACGAGACTCGCGAAGGAGTTAATGCTAAGTTGGAGGTTTGGAGACAGACCCTCGAGTCGAAGGGGTTTAGGTTGAGCAGGACCAAGACTGAATATATGGAGTGCAAGTTCAGTGAGGTGACTCAGGATGATGACGTAGAAGTGAAGCTGGATACACAGGTCATCCAAAAGAAAGGGAGTTTCAAGTATCTTGGGTCTATTATCCAAGGAAATGGAGAATTGATGAGGATGTCACCCACCGTATTGGTGTTGGGTGGATGAAATGGAGGCTCGCATCTGGAGTCTTGTGCGATAAGAAGGTGCCTACTAAACTTAAAGGCAAATTCTACAGAGTGGTGGTCCGACCAGCTTTGTTGTATGGTGTTGAGTGTTGGCCAGTAAAGAACTCCCATATTCAAAAGATAAAGGTGGCGGAGATGAGGATGTTGCGATGGATGTGCGGGTTTACTAGGAGAGATAGGATTAGGAATGCGGATATCCGAGATAAGGTAGGTGTGGCGTCGGTGGAAGATAAGATGCGAGAAGCGAGGTTGAGATGTTTCGGACATGTGAGGAGGAGAGGCACGGATGCTCCAGTGCGGAGGTGTGAGAGGTTGGCTATGGATGGTTACAGTAGAGGACGAGGTAGACCAAAAAAGTATTGGGGAGAGGTAATTCGACAGGACATGGCGCAGTTGCAGCTTACCGAGGACATGAACCTAGATAGGAAGGTGTGGAGGACGTGGATTAGGGTAGAAGAGTAGTAGGTAGAAGTGTGTTGAGGCTAGTAGGTTGCAGTGTAGGCTTATTGTCCCGACTAGTAATCGTAGTGTTACGCTTATAGTGCCTTGTTCTTGGATTCCTCGTGGTAGTATTTTGTGGCAGTGCTCTGTTTCTGTCTGTTGTTTGTTACTACATATTACTTCCTATCGTCTCTTGTAGTTTTATCTTGTATTTTTATCCTGTATCATTGTTACGTCCTTTTTAGCCTATTTTTAGATGGTTTTGTCTTGAGCCGGGAGTCTATCGGAAACAGCCTCTCTACCTCACCTCTGAGGTAGTGGTATGGACTGCGTACACTCTACCCTCCCCAGACCCCACGCTGTGGGAATACACTGGGTATGTTGTTGTTGTTGCTATGAATTAGCTAATGATTTTAGTACTATTCTTAATTACATTTTATTTTTGGTATAGTTTCTTTTAAAAAAACTTTTATGTATTTAGTTATTCTAGAAATACTTAATTAGTTAAATATTTCATGGTTATGTTTTTAAAACAAAAAATACAAAAAAAAAAGGAAAAAAGAAATCCTTAAAACTAACCTACACTAATCCCCTCAACCCAACACCCCCACTAACCTAAAAGACCTCCCCCCTCACCTGTACACCCCCCATTCCCCATTATCCCTATAACACACACACGACACACACGACACTCCCTCACGTCCCCCTAATCTACTGCACACATACTCACTATACACAGACGCAGAAAATTTGGAGAAAAGGAGGAGGAGCACAGAGAAAAAAAATACAGAAAACACAAACACATATAGAGGAGAGAGCAAAAAGATTAGAAAACACATTAAAAAGAAAGAAAGAACGAGAGAAACAAAAACAGAAAAAATAGAAACAAAAGAGGAGAAAAGAAATCATAGAGTACTTTTCAAGGTTCGTGAGTGAGAGTTCGAGTATTGGTTCCTGTTTTCAGTTTTTAGTGACGGTGTTCTTGCTTCCAAATTCATTTAGTTTATCGCACAGGTTCTTATTCAGATCCTTGTTCTTTATTTATTTATTTTCATATAATTTTATTGTGATCAAAATATGAACAAAGTTGTAAATATTTTCATGTATGGTTTAGTATGTAAAGTTAATTGTTTACGTGAGATTTTATTATGAGAAGTGAATGTGTTATCAACTACATGATTTGAGTATAATGATGATAGCATAAATAAGTAAAATGTGGTAAAACTAATTTTAGCTTTTTACTTTTCCGTTAAAGTAGAATGCGGTAAAACTACTAAGTTACTGGCATTTTCATTTTAATAGATTAAAATCATATCTTAGCAAAAATGATCTTTAAGGATATTTTGGTATCATCATTACGTCAATTAGCTTATGTCTCTTTAATTAATTTTGTTTCCTTCTAATTGTGTGTTTTAGGTCCAGATCGTTTTATCATCATAATGCTATATGGGGGCCATAACAATTGATTAAAATTTAGAATTGAGTAGTTAAGCTCCTTCGGTTTTGGAATCTGGAAAAAAGATTTAACAATTAGAAAAAAAAAATTCTTTGGAATTTGGATTTATTTTACTCGCCATTAATGATTCAAGTTTGATGATTCTCAAGTGTCTTTATCACGTGTTTTAGCTTTCTTTTTTGTTAATGTTGAAATAATCTTTAGATCGTCTTGTTCATATTTTCAAGTTGTTCATTATTGGCTTTACAGCTTGGAGACGATTTGTAATCACAAATTATTGACATTTGAGGCCCTTTAATTAACTAATGCGAGGTAGAGCGAGATGGGTTGCGAATTTGTTCTAAACCCCATCGCGTAAATAAAAAAAAAAGAGGAAAAACTAATTGTAAGGGAGCGAGACGAGTTGCGAATTATTTCAAAACTCGTTGCAAGAATTGAAAGAAAAGAGTGAAAAAGGGACAAGTTAACTGTCCCAATTTAGTGAAAATTGCTTCAAATAATAAGCTCTAACAAGAGCGCGAATAATATATCGTCTCGACCGAGGTCGCAACTCTGTGTCTTGCATAAGGACATGTAAAGAAAAATGGCAAGGTCGCAACTTTGCGTCTTGACCCAAACCCTCTTAAAAAATAATAAATCTTGGATTCAACTAAGCGATTAGACTCAATCTTTAGGTGTGATATGCAAGTCAAGGTTGCATTCGTGTGTCTTGATCGGCGTATGTCAAAGCTGAGGTCGCAACCTTGCGTCTTAGCCAAGACCCGTAAAAGTTTAACATTATCAAAGCATACCATAGGCATATTTATAAATATCCAAGATTAATTTAAGTCAAGTATAAGTTGATAAAAGCGGTTGTGCTAGAACCACGAGACTCAAGGGTGCCTCATACCTTCCCTTGGGCCAACAAAATTCCTTACCCGGTCTTCTATTTTCGCAGACCAAAAATAAGAGTCATTTCCTTTTGATTAGGGATTCAAAAAGGTGACTTGGAACAACATAACTCAATTCTAAGTGGCGACTCTGTAAATAAAAATAATCCCTATTCAATATCGCCACTTTAATTGGAAAAACCCTTTGCCCGTGTGTAAAAGGGGTGTGACAACTGTAACACCCTAAAACTTCTAAGCAAATATCTGAATCATTCTTTATATATTGTTAGACCCGAACCAGATGATTTCTAATGGTACATACGTGTCATGATCAATTCCTAAGTATGGAGAATGTATTAGCTATGAATTAGGGTCATAAAGAACCCCTAGCTCAAAGTTGAGTTAAAATCACCCCAATCGATTAAGTTCTCATGTAAGACTCAACTAGGGTCAACTTTAAATGATTATTACTTCTATAATATGAAAAGTTAGGTGGCCTAGTACCAACCAAACTAAAGGTCTTTGAATCTTCTTTCCAACGCCACCAACTGCTTATTAATCTGACACCGGAGTAAAAAGTTATTGGTATTTTAGTGAAGCACTATCAGACTGCCAAATCCGATGGCCATGGGAAGGGTCGACGACCGTCAGAATTTTTCCGATGCCCATGAAAGCCACGATGGCCTATGAAGGACAGCTGTGAGAGCCAACCAGTGAGCTTATTTGACCCCCGTGAGGCTAACGGTTGGGTCTGATATCCCGTGGGCCATATGAAGGCCCGTGAGAAGCACCGTGTGGCGAGTTTTCTGCACTTTTTTTCAGCAGTTAAGTTGGGGGTAGTTTGATCCTTTTTTTACCTCAAGCCTTTTCCCACATCTTTTAAACACTCAAAAGGGGTTATTTCTCAGAAGAACATCAATCAAACTTTAAAGTATTCTCTCAAGACTCTAAGGAAAGACACCTAGGGTTTCAAACAAGCAAGAGCATAGAAGCTCAAGCAAGAAAGTCTCTCAAGAGTTTTTCCTTCAAATTTCTTCTCTAAGTCTCCACCTTTAACCTTTGGGATTTTTCTCTAAGTTTTCATCTCCAGAATTCTAGCTAGAAGTTTTTCAAGTCTCAGATATGTGGGTATTCAATAAAGATTTCCTTTCACCCTTATACCCAAAACCTCAAGTTTTACTTTGCATTTATGAAATTATGAAACTAGGGTTCTTACCCAAGTATGAGTTTTCCTAAAAATTTGATTTACTTCCATTATAGTATATTTTTTATCCTTAATGCATGATTTTACATGAGTTTTTACAAGTATTTCTTAACCCCATGATTTGAGAACAAACTTAGCATGATTTGGCCCTACGATATGATTTCAAGTAAGATTGGGCATGTTTAGATAACATGGCCTCAAACATTTAAGAAAATAGCATGCCTAGTTCTTCAAGTTATGAATGTTAGCAAGAACATGTTTTGAAATTAGTACCATGTTATACCTTCAAGAATTATGTTTTCATAATTTGTGTGACGTTCTAATATGCCATCAATACTTACGAATAATTTTCCTATAAAATAAGTCTCATGATTAGTATGACAACTAAGGATGCCATCAATGATTATGAATGATTTTCTAAAAAGCAAAGTTCGTGAGTAGTATAATATTGAAGTATGTCATCCATGATTATGAATAAGTTTTGACATGCAGATATGTCACATGATATGACATGAGATATGATATGTTTTGGGAGGTATTTAGCATCGAGTAGATGAGGGTTCCAGATAACCCAAGTCAAGAACTACATTGCCACCGTAGGTTATGTTTCACCCAATGAGCTTATGATAGTGGTTCCACTCTAAACATGGTCTTGTACCCCAGTAAGGTACAGGGCAGCTTTACCAACTAGAGTTACGTAATTGAATTCCATATCATTCACATGGTCTATGTCGGTTGTAAAAAAACTCTCCACAAAAATGAATTCAAGTATGGTATTTGCCTATGACTTTTTATTTTCAAGTTCAGATATGCTATTTTACAACTTAGAAATCTGACTCATGCTTTCAGCCTATGATATTACTTTGGATCTTTGAATTTCAGATTTCTTAGCTTTCGAGTTCAGACTTATTATTTTATGACTCATAGTTATAAAACATATTTTCAGCTTATGCTTTTACCTTGAGTCATTATACTCCAGCTTTCACTATTATTACAAGATTTAAGTATTAAGCATGCTTTCAAGTATATTTTATCATGACATATGCACATTTCATATACTGAGTACATTCTATAGTATTGACTGTATACTTTTTTCTGTTGCATCCTATCATGATGTAGATTCTGTAGCTCACTCTCAAACTCATGGCTTATAGATTAGCAGCATATCTAGCCAGCTTAGTGAGTCCTCCTCATTCGAGGACTTGGAGTTTGACTTCATTTTTATATTTTAGTTCTTTCATTCAGTTTCCAATATTTAGAGTTCACTGAGGACTTGTCCCAACAGCTCGTCAGTAGTAGAGGCTTTCAGACATAGAGTCAGATATTTAACTTAATTTAGATTGTCAAATTTAGACTTATATTTATACAATAGATTAAGTTGCTCGTTATCTTTCAGTTAAGCTTCCGCTCAATATTTATGTCCCTTTTATTTAAGTCATGCTAAGGCCAAGGGTTAGCTTGGGATCACTTGTAGTCTCAAGTCCCGTGTTATGTCCAGGGGTAGGCTCGGGACATCACAGTGACATACATACGCATCGATTTAGAATAATCTTTTAAAGCTTATCTTTCTCCTCTTGATATATTTTTAAACAAATCCTAGCAATAGTAAGACGAGAAGGTAATTAAAAATTAGGGAAAGTATTTGTCATTAATCTCTTAAAACCTTCTCCTTCTACAACTTCAAAAGGTTGTTCATCAAAAATAGCAAATTCAACAGTGGCTCTTCTAATTTTATTAATATTAAACACAACGTTTTTCAAAGTGCAAGTACTATCTATTGTTTTTCTTTTTTAATTCTCTTGAGTTTTGATTTCTTTTCATCGATGACTCTAAAAGGCGAATTATGATAAATCATATTTAAATGTGTCCATAATATTGAAGTACCATTTATCCATAATTTTTAGTACAATATTTGCATTTGCCGTGCGCTTACCGAATTTATCTATATATTTGTCAAAGTGATCCAAAATTCCAGATGTTTCCCTATCACAACTCACAAGACTAGAACCAAAATCATAAGTAATTGATATTTTATTCTTTTTAGGAGGATTAAGAGTATTATCAGAAGTTATGTTACCATATGATCGATGTTCCAACAATGTTGTTGAAGATTTTTCTTCAATTACTTTCAGTGTCTCCACGTTCTTCTGAATAAGAGTACTTTCCATCTGAAAAGAATTAAGAATAGGTTATAAGAGATAAATCTAAAGAAGTAAACAATCTAACTTGAAATTGAAAAAGAATAAATAATGAAAAACATAGGTTGTTCACAGTTTCACATAAACAGCTCATAAATTCATACATGTGTTCTTAAAATTTTGACAAATAAATACACTGAGATTTTTTTCCTTAAAATTTAGAATCAAACAATTCTCACTCAAAGACAACAAAAATTAAAATATTTGGGATAGTTGAAAGAATCACCAAGGCCACTTTGTCAATAAAATTTAAAAACAATAACTAGAAAATTGAAATTCAAATAAATCTGTAATTATATAGTCTCCAAATAAACTTAAAAGACATGGTATAATATTTGGCATATGAATCATCTCCAATATGCCTATTTCTAAAGTAGTCATTCTTCGTTAACAATCCTACCCTTCATCAATAAATACACTAATGTCTTTATTATAAAACTAAAAAGAATTACCTTAAATCGCAGTAATTTTTTGATCTTGTTATTCTCCAAATGTGAATTTTTGTTTCCTTCACCTTTTCTTCAGATTAAACAAGCAAAATAATTTGATAGAAAAATTATACTTACTGAAGCAGGAAAAGATCATTAGTAAAAAGAATAAGTTTTTTTTTACTTCTTAGTCTTTAATAATTTTATTTCAACTTAAATGGGCTAAAGATAAATAAGCTACAACTTTTATTCTTATAAAAATATGGGTTTTTTAGAAATAAAGTATTTATATTTAATACATAATATAATTATATATATATATATATATATAATTTTAAATATGTGTATATTTTCTGATTTGATTCGGTTTGGTTTGATTTTTTTTTCAATACAAAATCAAAACAAGTATTTTTGATTTTTAAAAATTTATCACCAAACTAAACCTAAAATAATTTTTTTCTCTGATTTAGTTTGGTTTATTGGTTTGGTTAGATTTTCTAATTTCATCTGAATACCCCTAATCGTACCATACCATAATATGTCCACCTTTATATGTCACACGTCTTATAGCTTTGTGTAGGTATTATATGACTCACAGTTCATTTGTTCAAGTTTCAAAGTTCATTTGCTCATATTCATATGTTTATTTGCTCATGGGTAATAAAATTATTTATTATAGTTCATCTTCTCATATGTCACAGTTAACTTGATCTTCTCCTTCTCTTCTTGCATTTCTTTGGTTTGAAAGTTTCAGAATCTTGTCTGTGGATTTCTATAACAAAAGAAAGCCTCCTACCCTAATACTATGCCATTTGATTGAAACAAGTTATGTGCTGCTCACCACTCCTCGAGGTCCAGGATGGGGTTGAACCGTCATTCCAGGATTTGCAGTCCAATACATTTCTATTATGTTACCTTGCCAAACCCGTCACCTTATCATAGTCAAACGGTTGTTTTTCCTTCTCCACTTCTTCTTTTTCTACATATGTGGTTGTGGTAGAGAAAGGGGAACAACTCCTTTCTCCTTTGCCTTGCTCAATCTTCCTTTTCTGATTGAAAGTAGCAAGCCACTCTACTATTGGTATAGAGGCCAGATAGAAGGTTTCTCATCCAGCCCAGCGGATTCATTATTTATGCGGCAGTGCAATGCAGCTGAAAAAGGGAAGCTCCTTTTTATTAATAAGGTATAGGTTGGTTGGGAAAAACTACAAAACTAGGAAAAATCTTACCTTAGTTTATGGAAAAGTTTAAGATAGGGGCACCCCTACTATACCCCTAAACTACAAGCTGGTCTTTCTTATTTTTTTTAGTCTACTTAGTCTATTTGAGTGGGCTTGGTTGACAGAGTCAGGGTCTTTTAAATTCTTATCTAAAAAAGAGTAAGAGGGCAGTTAGTTCCACTTCTTCCTTCTCTTCCATTAGATAATCAAGCTCAGTTTCCATCTTCTTTTTCTTAAGAATAAGAGCGAGCCTTTTATAGTGATCATGTTTTAGTCAAGCCCTGACAAGTAGTTCACCGCTTTCACATGGCAGAACCCATCACAACAGAAGGAGTATGGCGCCTTTATACACTCATATCTCAACTTGATAACCAAAATTGCTGAAAATGGAAATTTCTAGATTAATGGTTGGGATGAGCCCATGTGTATGCCCAACCTTCGGCCACCCCTCAATGGAACTAATAATAACACAAGACACATAGGTATAGGGATGCATATTTTACTAGGAGCAATAAAATACTCAACCAAGCATTCAGCTCGATGGATTACTCATGCACCAGATAGTTCTCAGTCGTAAGGTTGTCGGCATGACCCAATGAGAAGGTACTCTCAAATTGAATATCTCGTGGCACCATATATTTAGACAAAGGGCAGGTGAAGAAGGAAATTGGATTCTTCCTTTTATCTGGACTGACTCTAATCGTGATTTTGACTCTATTATGATTCCTTCCTTTATCGTATAGAAATCGAGAATGGAGGTGACTTTGCTACACTTGTTTATAGTTGGAAATTCCACCTCAAAGGCCCTAGTACTACTGACTTTGCACCAGATTAAATTGAAGCCTTTTTTTGACATCCCTTCTCAAACGTCTTATTCCTTGCCTTAGTAATGTGCAATCAACTACTTGACACCTTTCCATATTCTTCTTCCTTTCCTTTTAGGATGTTATATGTTTTCATAGCCCAAGTGCTCACTTATTAGGTGCCTTTATAGTTCACTTGTTTACATCATTGCATGTTTGATTTCCTGTCATACTTCATTTGTTCACATGCTCATATGCCTTATGCCTTCATAGCTCACATGCACATAGATTACATGTTCAAATAGTTCATTAGTTCTGTCATGACCCAACTACCAGATCATGCGGGCACCTACTCTAAGTCACCTAGATAGGAGAATCTTTACCACCTGATTTAAAAAACGTATGCAAAAAAAAAGACATGGAAATTTTCCTTGATAAAATAAAAACGGTTTCAAAACTAGAATTACAATAACATCCTTTAAAGATACAACTAAATCCTTCCCTATGAACTGGTCTAAATAGGTACAAGAGCTACTAAGAGAAATGGGCAGAAAATAAGACACGGCTTCCACTATAGGAAGAGATAAGTAGAAGTTGTTAGAGATCACCATCGTCTTCACCTAAGTAACATCAACTGATCTTGCAACCAAACTATTCCCAAAAGGTATAGCAAGAATAGTATCAGTACAAATAACACGTACTTATAAGCATCATCGATCTATTCAAATCCGCCACATAACATCGTGTAAATATCTAGAAAGAACGCATACAACTTGAAAGTTATGCAGTCAGGGTCTTTATCAGTAACTCTTACTACCAGATGTACTACCGTGAATTCTATTCACTTTCTCCCGAGCTTTCTTCCCTTAATCCACTGCCAACTCAACATTTTAGAATATCCCACTCCCTTAACCTAGTCACACACTATCCCCGTTAGCAGGACTATCGCCCTCACTCAAGATCCTAAGTCAGCAACCCTGACCCCCACCATTAGCCAAGTTAATAGACTACCCGCAACACTCCTAGTCAACATCCTGACTCAAAAACCATAGAACCATGCCCCAACGCACAAATAATAGACCACATATGATTTTATCATATCCTTCAAGTAAACTGGACCACCCAAGGATACCTAGAACATCATCTATGGTGTTCAACATGCAATCCCGGTTTACACAAGAAATCACCTTAGAACTCAAATACACCAACCCGGCCACTCATGGACCAACATGTAGTAACAACAGATAAACTCGGTCCACTCATAGAACCAACACATATAATACCAAATAATTTTGTATCAGGTGTGGTACCCGAGCCAACTATAATAGAATTTGTACCAGGTGTAGTACTTGAGCCAACCGATGAATAAGCCTATACCAGGCGTGGTACCCATGCTCTAGGGTTTAAGCAGACAATCTCCTGTCAGTCTACATTATGTCATGCATTTCAACTCGAGTCTAATCTACTCAATTAAACCTAGCCTACCTGGATGCCAAGAAGCTGCTACAGAAGTCTGAAGGTGAACTTTGGCTCCGTGGAGGCGAATCCTGATGAAAAATCAGCATAAATTCTGTGGGTTTTACCCCATCTAAGTTGAAATCCCTCCTCTCTATTGCTTCCTGGCCATGAGGCACCCTAGGAGGGTATTTGAAGTAAGCCTCATCATTTTTGCAACTAAAAAGGAGAAGTCAAAAATATAAAACCTGTGTTCTGGGTTACTGGTCCTGTCAGCCCAATATTATGGCCTGCCGGCCACTACCACGGTGGCGTTATAGCGGAAAAATTTTCGCTATAGCGGGATGACATTAGCCCGAGTGAAATTCCAAATTCTAGAGAAAAAAATCTGCATTACCCTAATTTAATTCGAGAGCATATTTCACAAATTCTTGTAACCCACAATGAGGTATCATTTTTAATAACGGCTGAACATGTCATTATAACAGATACTAATTTACCCATCGTTCATCCCTGAATGATTTCAATTACAGAAGGAAAGAATGAGCCACCTTTTTGAACCTTAACATCCTACCATAACAACATAATTACGACTTTACATAGACCACCAAACTTTATTCCCATCGGTGTATAAAAGAAAATCTAGGCCAGAATTATTACTATTCCGTTTTGCCGAGGAATTCCCCCTTGAGTCGCACGAGACTAATTAAAGCAACTCTTAATCGAGCACCAAAGAATCCTTGGGCCTCATCAGTATACTGCCTCAGGGAGATTTAAATGAATGAAAGAATAAAATTTCCCACTCTGCGAGTCTGGATCCCGCTATAGCATGAATAATTCTGCTATAGAAGCATCACTATAGCGGGAGGTTGGCCGCTATAGTGGGTGCTAACAGTTTAAAAGGGTGAGAAATGGGTTTCTTGCCCATTCTCCACTTTTTTCACTCGAAAACATAATTTTCTCCCTGATCACTTTTCTCCTGATGTCGGAAATAAGGTAACAATCATTAAACTTTACTTCCCTTACTACCTTGCATGAATTTTACTTGTTCTAGGCTTGAATTTGATGAATGAAATAGGTGGTGGGTTGGTTTTTGAAATTTTAATTTTTGGTTTTGATTTGATTGAATCCTCGAAGCATGGATGCTTCCCTTACATTTACAATGCTCCCACAGTGTTCTGGGCGTAAGAATTACGGGGTTCATGGCTGAAATAGGCTCAAGACCTTAGGGAATATGAAGGGTCATTTGTTGTTTGGAAAATAGTGATTTGGATGAAACTAGTAATAGAGTACTTTAGGAACACTGATCTGAATTTGAAATGTCGAAAATGGAAATTTGATTGAGAGGTGCCATTGTTTCACCTCTTGAATTCCTGGAACAATGAAGGCCACTATAGCGGCCTTGATCCGCTATAGCAATGTTGCTATGGTAGATAAATTCCCGTTATAGTGATATTGCAATAGTGGGATGTAGTCTGCTATAGTGGGAGGTTGCAGGCAGTAGCCTCCCAGGCAAGCCAAGGCATTGGCCTTTTTCTCTAAATTTGATTCTTTTGCATCTTACGAGTTCTAACTCCACCCATTTTGTTAACTTGCATATTTAACACCTAATAGCTGCAAATCAAAAACATATTCCGGTTTACGAGAGGTTCCCCAATAATCCTAGTTGGGAGAGATTTCATGACCACCAGAGGACAGGGTTCTGTTGTGAGAGGGGTTTTAACATGAGAGGCATGGCTAAAAAGGCAAGTGTATTTGATAGGTGGCTCCAGGGTTTTAGCTGGGGTCCACTGGTGGAGGCTTCCCCTTCTGGGGTCTCGGGCTGGGTAAGGGAGCTCTATGTCATACTCTCTACTGTGCTTTAGGATGACCCCAACCCCACCATCCGCATCCGAGGAGTAGATGTCCCCGTGGATATTCAGACCATCAATGAGGTACTAAGAGTGCCTCATGTCTCGAATGCTGCGTATAATGCCAAACTTAGAGAGATAGATATGAAATAGATACGGGACACTCTAATAGAGGAGGAGTTCAGGGATCAGGTCTACTGTCCCACTACTGAGGGTGTCATGAGCACTCACTTCAGAACCGACGCTAGGAGGTGACTAAATTTGGTGTCCTGAAGGATTCATCCATCAGGAAACCTTACTGACATGACCTACCCTAAGGATTTTACGGTGGCCTGTGCCATACAGGGCATACAGCAGAACATGGGGGCACAGATTGTATCTGAGTGGAAGGATTTCTACCGAGGTAACAAGAAAAGTCCCTTGGTGTTTGCGCGTTGTAGGTGAGTTAGGGTGCCCAAGGAGGAGACTGACAGAGAGGTAGAGATGGACCCCGACATCCACCCCCTCCAGGTAAAGGTGATCACTTCCAAGGGAAAGAAGAAGAGAAAAGCGGGTGAAGCCGAGAGCAACCGAGCTGCAGAGGGTACTTATGATGATGATGACAATCCTGCCCCTCCCTCCCAGTCCCAGCCCCTAATCACTCGCAGTCGCCTGGAGGCAGACTTGGCCACCGTCTGGAGATTCATAGTGAATGCCCCTGCCAAAGTCAAAGCTCCACCTCCCCATGCCCAAGACTATGCAGCGCTCCGCAAAGAGCTTGATGAGGAGAAGAAGAAGAAGAAGAAGAAGAAGAAGAAGTAGAGGCGCTCCCAGGACCGCATGCTGGCACGACTATGGAAGACCATGAAGGTCATGTTCAGCTGCAGCATAGGTTCCCGAGCTAGAGCCAGAGGACATGCGAGAGTTCCTTTTCCTGTGCAACACAAAGATAGAGGACCCCGCCCCCGCAGCCCCTGATGGTGATGAGGCATACGTCTAGGGGCCCCTTGGGGCCTATAATTCTAGCTCCCCCTCCCCTTTTATATATACTATTTACTGCTTTTGGGTTTTCCCCCATTTGGGGCATGTATTAGACAATGTTCTCCCATTTCTTTCTCTTTTATTATCGTACATGGAAGCTAGTTTTAACAATGTTACTATTTGAATGCATGTTATGTTTGTCTATAAGCGATTTGCCATGCTTCACGTAGTAGCTCACAGCTTAACTATCGATTTAAAACATCCTGGGAATGAAATATAAAAAAGGGGAAAACAGGACATGGATTCTGTCCCGCCTATCCCGCTATAGTGGCTTGCAGCTGCTATCGCAATGCTGTTATAGCAGGAAAATTCTTGCTATAGCGGGATTGCTATAGCGAGCCAGTCCCGCTATGGCGGCCCCGACAACAGGAACCTAGAATTTATCAGATTCTGTAAAGTTTCCTCATTTCCCATTCCTTGTTATAAATTTTAACACCTGAAATCGCATTATGACCTTAATATAACCTCATGACCAATCCCAACTATCCATAACAAGAACTTAGCACCCCATTATCATAAAACCAGCTATGAATCACACTAAAGAAACTATTCATAACATCACCTTCCCGCTATTATATAATAATAGCCCTTTTCCCCATGGTTCTCAACCAATCCCAACTTTTCTGAAACTAGAGTTTTCCCACAGTCACAACCATTTATCCCCTCACCATCTTACCAGTGGTAAGTCTATGCATAACAATTAGCACATAGTTTCAGTTAAACCACATAGCAAATAATCCCTTAATTAATCACACATAACTAAGTTATGACCTTTCTCTGACCACGAATTTTCATAGTAATTCAAGCAATTACACCTCACACATTCACAATCATTCAAGCAATGTAATGCACATAATCATAAATCTCAAGCTTCATCACTAAACCAAGTCCTGTTTATTATCTTTTATTAGCCTCATGGATGATTGTTAGCCGATCATCCATGCATTTATATAGCCTCTAAGGCCATATACCAATTGGAACCTTCTCGGTTCTAACTTCCCTTGCTTGTGTCTTTTTAGCCAGAGTCAACGACATTCATCTAACTCATTATGATACCAATTGGAATCCAGAGATACCAATTAGACTCAACCCATACAAGCAAGCATAAGGACTGCACGAAAGGAGAAAAAAAGTTGAATAATTTCCTAGAATGCCTCATAGCTCCTCGAAGATTAAATGTGGACAGAAAAGAAGTTGAATAATTTCCTAGAATGCCTCATAGCTCCCCGAAGATTAAATGTGGACATCAACACATCAATCCTCATGACTCTATTCGATATTACTCTTGTACTGGGAGACTGGTAATCTAAGCTCTGATACTAAATTTGTTTTTTTCACAACCTAAATACTGGATCATGTGGGCACCTACTCTAAGTCACCTAGATAAGAGAACCCTTACCATCCAATTAAAATAGGTATGTGGAAATAAATAAGAAGACATGAAATTTTTCTTGATAAAATAAAAATGGTTACAAAACTAGAATTACAACAACATCCTTTAAAGATATAATTGAACTCTTCCCTAAGAACAAGTCTAAACAGGTACAAGAGCTACTAAGAGAAATGGGTAGAAAATAAGATACAACTTCCACAATTGGAAGAGATGAGTAGAATCTACTGGAGATCACAATCGTCTTCACCTAAGGAACATCAACTGATCTTGCAACCAGACTATACATGTCACACCTCGAGGCTACCCCCTAGGTGTAACACGGGACTCAAGATCACAAGTGCCCCAAGTTAACCCTTAGTCATAGCATAACTTAAGCATATACAAAGGAATATAGAGGAAGCATAACTAGTAGAAATAGGAAACCATGTGTAACACCCCAGAATCCGATCCATCTTTCAAACTTAGAAAAATCCGAGAGTTCTAAACTTTCCAGGAATTACGGGTCCAAATCACGGACCGTGGTTTGTACCACGGGATGTGGAATGGAGTTGTGGTTTGCCTTCTGCAAGATTACCTCTGGTCTGAGAACCATGAGTGGATTCTATGGACCATAGTTTATTCTATGGATCGTCCTGTCCACTCATGGAATCAAACCTGAGGGTTACCTTTTTCCCCAGGAACCACGAGTGACTTCTACGAACCATAGTTTGAACTATGGACCGTCATGTCAACTCGTGGAACTTGATCTGAGGTCTGCCAAGTTCCCTGAGAATCACAAATTAGTCTATAGACCGTAGTTTAAACTACGGTCCATCTTGTTGACTCATAGAGTTAGATTTGTAGACTACCATTTTGGCCAAGAACCACGAGAGGTAACCATGGACCGTGGTTTAGTCTACGGACCATAGACCTCACCCGTGGAACCTGAAACTGAGCTTTTAATTCAGTTCTTTTCCAACTTTTACCCAAGGGTATTTTTATGGTTACCCACTCTTCTAACCTTAAGTGAGGTCATTTTGACCTTTTTTGGTAGGGTTTTATTCCCTAATAGCCTAAACACTTCTCATTCTAAGTCATTTTATTCCAAAAGAAGAAAGAGTTCCTCTTCTCCAAGTCTCAAGCTCCAAGTTCAAGCCTTCATTTCTTTCATCCTTGATCAAGCTAGCTTCAATAAGGTATATGGGTATTCAATAAGAGATTCCTTTCACCCTTATGCCCAAAGCTCATGGTTTTTACTTTGATTTATGAATTTATGAAATTAGGGCTCTTACCCAATTTGGGAAAAACATATGAGTTCAGTTTTAAAGCTTCAATTCATGATTTCTCATTACTTATCTATGATTTATTCAAGGTTTCTTAATTAATTTCAAAAGCTCATATATTAAAGATGATTCCTAGCATGATTCCATTGAATTGCATGATTTCAAGTGAAAATTGGCATGTTAGATAACATGATCTTATGTATTATGAAATTGCATGTCTAATTCTTCAAGTTATGAATTTAGAAAGAAAGTATGTTTTGAATTATGGATATGCTAAGTTTTAAGGAATTTGAAGCATGAATTGCATGACATTAGATATGTCTTTATGAATTATGAAAGGTTTGGCATCTAGATATGTCTACCTAAGCTATGTGAATTGCATGGTATAGATATACCCTTATGCTTTTCAAATAGAATTGGCATTAGATTAAGCCACAGGTATATGTGAGCTATATGTATATGTTTTGGGAGTAGTATTTAGCATCGAGTTAGACGGAGTGAGATTTCCCTTAGTTCCAGAACTATGTGTCACCGTAGGTACCCTCTGTGGCTTATGACAGGATCCTGATATGATAAAGTTCTAACTTTGACCGGTTAGGACAACCTTTTTCGATGTGGGTGTATGACACCGGACTCCATGTAGCTCATCATGGTTTATGTCGGTTAAGAGAAACTCCCGTATGAAGATTTAAGACTTATGTTTTTTTTCTATTTCATGCTTTAAGCTTTAAACTGTGAGACTTACTTATGATGCTTTCTTATGCATGAACTCAGTTTTAATTATGTTTTAAGTATGTTTTTATTATATTGATGCATGTCTCACATACTCGGTACATCCTATAGTACTGACATATATCTTGCGTTGCATCCTCTTGATGATGCAGATTCAAGTCCTCTTCATCATGCTCATGGCTTGGTGACGCCGGATATCCAGATAGTGTTGGTGAGTCCTCATACTTCGAGGACTAGTATATGTCTAGTTATTTTGTTCCTCTTTCCTTCAAATTTTTGAGTTAGTTGGGGTGTTGTCCCATCAACTCTTATGATAGTTTAGAGGCTTCAGACATTGCTAGACTTGTATCCCATTGTTGGATTGTTATTTCTTAGACCTTGTTCTTATTTAATTTATGATTTTCTATCTTCATTTAGGATGCTTCCTCTATGTTTCTTGTATTGATCTGAGTATGTTATGATCAAGGGTTAACTTGGAACACTTATGATCCCGAGTCTCGTGTTACGTCTAGGGGTAGCCTTAGGGCATGACAAACTTGGTATCAGAGCATCAAGTTCAAGAGTTCTAGGGTGTCTAAAAGTTGTATCGAGTAGAGTCTCTTCCATGTGTGTGAAGCATGCCACACTTATGAGAGAGAAGCTATAAGGTGTCTTAGGAAAAACTTCATTTTTTTCTTGATCAATATCGTGCGATAGAGTTTAACTCTATTAACCCTCTAATCCATTTTTTATGTGTTTCAGATTATGCCTTCTCGTCATGCTATGCCTCGCTGGGCCAATTCCCGAAATGCTAACCCTCTGATTCCAGACCCCGAGGTTACAAATGTGGAGTTTAGAAATGTTATTCATATTCTAGCCCAGACTATAGTCGCTCAGGCCAATCAGCAAGCTCCTATCCCCGTCCACCCTCAAGTTGGAGTAGCAGCCTGAATTCGAGACTTTATTCGCATGAACCCACCTAAATTCTGGGGTTTGAAAGTTGGTGAGAATCCATAAAATTTCTTGGATGAGGTAAAGAAGATCTTTAGGGTAATGCAAGTTGTTGGTGTAGAGGGTGTTGAGCTAGCCTCCTATCAACTCAAGGATGTGGCTCATATTTGGTTCACTCAATGAAAAGATGATAGGGTTAGGGATGTGGTTCCTATGACTTGGGAATGTTATGAGAAGGCTTTTCTTGATCGGTTCTTCCCGAGGGAGTTGAGGCAAGCTAAGGCCGAAGAATTCTTGAATTTGAGGCAAGGTTCCATGACGGTTCAGGAGTACGAGTTGAAGTTCACCCAGCTTTCTAGGTATGTTCCTTTCATGGTGGCTGACCCGTGGGATGAGATGAGTAAGTATGTTTATGGAGTATCAGATTTGGTGAAAAAGAGTGTAGGTCCGCGATGCTTTTGGGTGACATGGATATTCTTGGCTTATGACTCATGCCCAATAGATCGAGGGAGACAAGTTGAGGGAGATAGCAAATGAGAACAAAAGGGTCAGATCAGAGGGTTCAGGTTTTGGTCATCATAGGTCCGGAGGCGGACATCGCTCTTCCTTTAAGAAGAGATCATCAGGGCTCATTCATTCTTCAGCTAGTGCTCCTACCCAAGCTCTCGGGCCTCGTCATGATCAGACGGTAAAGGATCTGGTTCCTATTCATAGGGGAGTATTGCAAAGGGGACTCCTTACCCTTCTTGCAAAAAGTGTGGTAAAAGTCACCCTGGTGAGTGTTTAGCTGGTTCAGATGGATGATTTGGGTGTGGTCAGGTTGAACACAAGATTAAGGATTGCACTTCAGCTAAGAAGGGACAGGGAGGTAGCAAGACTCAGTCTGTTCCAGCAGCCCTAGGTGGTCGATCGGCCCAGCAGAGCACTACTTCTAGTTTTGGTGGTCAGCGCCAGAACCGCCAGTTGACACCCAATTTTTGCCTGATATTTTTCAAGTTAATATTTTTAAAAATTTTATTTGTTAAATTGCACAAAATATAATTTTTCTCATATTTTTTCAATATTAATACAATTTATTGATAATTATCTTCACTTTTAAAAATATTGAGATTTTTATTAAATTTTTATTTATTTTAGTTAATTTTAATTATCGTTAATTTTGTTACAATCATTTTTCCATAAATAAATATTGTTTAATTTTATTGAACCATCAATTATTTAATTTTTACACAATCCATTAATATATAAAGATGGAGAAGATATTTTTTACACAGATAAATAAATAGCACATGCTTTTAGATAAATCATGATTTTTGAGCACACGATTTTGATAGCCCATGATTTTTCAACAAATGATTTTGCCACCTAGATGATTTAGGATTTAAAACTTTTCTATAAAGTGCCTCATATACTCAACACACTTTTTGGTGGTGAAAATTTCTAGATTTAGAAAAATATCCCAAAAAATTTTGGGTGTATTCTTCACTATTTTTTCCGGCGAAGCTCATCGGAGCTTCGACCACCACCCACCAAGCTCAAAGCCACCGTAACAGCTCCATCTTTGACCACCACCGCCGAATCTGCCACCTCGTCACCTCCGACGCAAACAACAACACCACCAAACGTCCCTTTTCCACTCTTCTCCTCCTAACCACCATCATCGTCGCCTCGTCGCCACCACAACAATGATGAACAGCCACAACACCACTAGACCACCTCCATTTCTTCTCAACCACCGTCCACCACCCAACAACCCACAAACCCCATCACCAGCCCCTTTTCCCCATTAAATCCGACGAACCCATTACAAAACCAACACAAATAGACCGTCCAACAGCCTCCAGGAACTCAAGCAACCACATAACAAACAACACCACACCACCGCCTCCTGTTCTTTTTGCTGCTCCGATGAAACAACAACCACAAAACCCCGCTGCAGCTCCTTCTTTCTCCCACACACTCATGTTGTCGCAATTCCATATCCGGCTAAATCCAAAAGCAGTAGCCCAACAACAACGAACAACAGCCAGCTCATTCCCCTCCATTTTTCCCTTTTATTTCCTCAAGTTCTATGTTCTGTTTCAGGTAAATACTCCGATGATTGAGTTATACTTTAGTTTAGTGTTTGATTTATTATTATTTGTTATTCTTGATGGTTGATGTTCCCCATCGTTTTGCGACTGATTGTAGGTCTTGTTTTGCTAGTTTGATTTTGCACCATTTGATTATTACTTGTCTTGAATTTGATATTCTTTTTTTTTCATTATTATTTTGACTTTTATGATTGTTTTTTATCACAGATCTTTACACTTTTGGTATTTTATTGTTTACTTGCTGATTATCTCTTGTCGTATGATTTGTTAATGTTTTAAAGTTTCTTTTCAAATAGTTTCTTTAAATCATTTTAATCTTTTGTTGATATTTTTAATGTGTATTGAACGAATATCAATTTATTAGCCAATGAAAGAATTTTTTCGTCGGATTTTCGAGGCCTTCCCATAATAAAAGATGGATGTTATTTTGAGTTCGATTATTCTATATCGAATATCAATTCAATTGGTCGATGAAGAAATTTTCGTCGATTTCCAAGACCTCCAATGTATATAAGAGGAGTTTTATTTTTTAGTTATTATTTATTTAATTCTTTTTGATTAATTTTCATTCATTACTAACATTTTTAATAAGTGTGTTTACAGGTACTCGGAATTACTTTTTTAATAAGTGCGTTTACAGGTACTCGGAATTACTTTCCGAAGAAGATACTCGAATTAAAATTCAAAGATATTGTAATATTATTTATTGTATTTATTTATTTTTAGCTAACGAGAGGCAAATATTAGGTCATTTCGTAAAAGCTTTTCCTTATATTCTTTGAGTTTTGGAGAGTTTTTTTCTCTAACTCGAAAGAATAAATTCGAAGATATTGTAATATTTTTATTTGTATTTATTCATTTTTAGCTAATGATAGGCAAATATTAAGCTGTTTGATAAAAGCTTTTCATTATATTCTTCGAGTTTTGGAGAGTCTTTTTCTCTGACTCGAAAGAATCAAGACATTTATTTTATCTCCTCAATTGAAAAAATGAATTGAGTCGGGAACTACCGTTGTGGATTCTAAATGATGCCTAACCCCTTCCCTTCGTAATAACTTAAACTCTTACCTTGAATCTAACTGGTTTCGTAGACTAAATTTTTTCTTTAGTTAAAAGGTTTCTTAGTGTTCCTAAAATTAGGTGGCGACTCTCTTTCACTCTCTTAAATCATTTTATAAACTAAATTTATAAATTAATTATTCTTTGAGAGTCCCGAATGTTGTGTCCTATCGGATATAACAGAATGACGACTCTGTTGGGGATTAAAAGATTTTAACCATTATGGATTAATTTTTTCAATTGAGGAGATTTTACTTCTTCTTTTTTTACAATTTTTTTGGTTTTTGATTATTTTGTAATTCTTTATTTGCACTTTGTATATTTTGTTGATTATTTGTAAATTGTATATTTCTTATATTTATTATATTATTTATTCATTATTTATTGCATCATATATATATTGTCATTGCATACATAGCATCTTTTCACCACATGGCATGCGATTTTATTTATCTTTAATGGGGTTCACGATCTCGTGGCCTCTTTTCACAAATAACACTTTCTCAAAAATATGATAGTTTACGGGTACGTAATGCGTCTAATGGCTATCATATTTTCAAACCAAGTTGTCCGCTTGGAACCCGGTCTATTTCGAAGAAAGTCCACTCTTAGACACCTAGCATAGAGCTAAATCAAAACTCTTAATTAGGCATTGACCTAAGTTGATCCGATACTCAAGCGGTGTTGGATCCATTAGTGAGATCACTTTGGCTTAAAAGGTCACATGTATACTAAGACGCATTATGCATTATTTATGTGCTAAATGCTACCTAATTTGTTTTGTCCATACTTGTTTGATTTTGTGTGTGCATATTTTACTGTAAATATGATTATTTATTTCAAAAGTTAGAACTACATTTAACCTGATTCCTGGCTCAACGGGATACGTAGGCGCCACACTGGCTCGATCATATTCCCCATAAGCTTTCCAATTATTTGTAATGGAAATTGGGGCAAAATTTTTGAGAAGGTCTCAAAAATTCTACAAAAAATGGTGTTTGTTACAAGATTGAATACACAAAATTGTTAAAGTCAAAACTGGGGCAGAATTTTTGAGGAAGATCCTTAAAAGTTCCACCAGAACAGCAAAGAGAGCAACATTTGATGTTGAACTCCATGAAGCATCAAACAGATAAATCAGGAGAGCTTTTGATTGAGTTGTGACACTCCTCTAATTTTTTTTATGACTATCATGTTTTCATTCATTCTTCTTTACATTATTTTTTGTGCATATATCTGACATTCTTTCAAACATGATACATTTTATGTCATATCTGCACGAACTACGCACACCTGATTCTCATTCCTCGGGGTGAGATAAGTAGGCAGTCCTTCTTGGGTTCAGTATCCCTTATTAAAAAAAATCTTTTTAAGAATCATATCTTTGACTTGGTTGGTGCCAAAATAGTTAGAAATGTGCAAAATAATTGATTGAGAATGTTGACTTCAGGTGAACCATAGATTCTTTTGGTACCTCTTAGTCGTATCTTCGTGACGCTTGAGAATATTCTCTTGCATACATTCAAGATAAGAATAAAACCAACCTCATTGTTTCATGTGCATTGTGTGGTGAGCCTTTAGATTAAATTTAGTTGCATTGCATTGTTGATCTAGAACTTGGCTTGAATATTTGTTGAGGCAAAAACCTGAGTAATTTTTAATTTGAGAAATGACCGTAGGCCTTCCTTGACCCGTTTGTGCCTTTCAATGCCTGCCAAATGATATTAATCCCTAGCATGTCCCCCTTTGAGCCTGAAAGCCTTTTCTTTGGACAACCACATTTTAGCCTATACCTTTCTGAGTGCTTACATGCACTATCCTTCTCTTGGCCTGACCTTCTTGAGCGCACTGAAGATGTGTAAATTGCACAAGAAAATTCAAGTTAGAAGCTATCAAAAGCAAAAGATGTTGCATCCCTGAAAGTCAAGGATACAAAATTACTTCAAAAGAGAAAAAAGAGTCAGAAACTCTCCACAAGGTCAAGACAAGGAGAAACAACAAAGAAAAATACTCCAACAATAATGGAGAAGTTGAAAAAAGAAGAAATAATCAAAAAAAGGGAGAGAAGACTACGATAAGCAAAGATTCAAAAGAAGTCAAAACAAAATAAAGGGACAACGAAAAGTTCAAGCGCCAAAAGTGCAACAAAAGCACAGATTCAGTGCAACGCTCAAGGAAGGATTAAGTCACTTTCATCCCAAATGAATATCCTACCCGTCCCTAAACCTATATTACAAGTCGATTACAATCCCTACAAGATCTCATTTCAAATGTTCTCACATTAGTATAGATTTACATGAAGGCCAAGCATATGGCATCACAATTACATGCATTGAACATTTTTCTGAATATGAGTGTTCTTTGAAAATATCCTCAAATTAAATACCTCAAATGTGTGCAAATGAGGACTTTATTTATAGTGAGAGCACTTGAAACATGAAGAAAGGTATAGTTCAAAACCTTTGTTTGAAGCAAGACGAACAAATCTTGTTGATATTTAGGTATATTTGAGGTACCACTTGAAACTATAGGAATTACCTCAAAGTTTCAACCTCTGTTAGATGAGAAGCAAATGAGCAAAATTTTCATGCAATACTGATTGTTGGTACCATCTGCAGTCAAGATTTGTTTCTTTTTTCACATGCTTCTTTGTTCAAAATAAAATTGGGGCAAGCACCCAATTTTCTAGTTCATGCCAAAGTGACATGTTCTTTTCCTGTGTTATTTGTTAAACTGACATGTTGAGTTGTTACTTGTCAAATTGACACAATTTTTATAATTGGGTTGTCATCCCATTCAAAATGATACATTTTTTAAAATTGGGTTGTCATCCCATTCAAAATGACACATTTTTTTAAATTGGGTTGTCATCCCATTTAAAATGACACATTTTTTTAAATTGGGTTGTCATCCCATTCAAAATGACACATTTTTGTAAATTGGGTTGTCATCCCATTTTAAATATTACATTTTTTAAAATTGAGTTGTCATCCCATTCAAAATGACACATTTTTTTTAAATTAGGTTGTCATCTCATTCAAAATGAAATTTTTTTAAAAAAATTGGGTTGTCATCCCATTCAAAATGACATTTTTAAAAATTGGGTTGTCATTGTAACACCCCGTACACGTATCCAGCTATCCAAGCTAAAAACTTCAGAAATTTTTAAAGTTCCAGGGACTACGGGTCAAACGATGACTCGTCGTTTGAACGACGGGTCCGTCCTGTTGACTCGTGGATTGCCTTCTGAGGATTTACATTTTCCCAAGTCCCCTTCAGGAACTACGAGTCAAGTCTATGACTCGTCATTGGAATGACGAGCCGTAAGTCTTGAGTTGTGGTTTGACCAAGTCAGCCCAGCTCCCTCTGAATGACGACTCCATTTGACGACTCGTCATCACTTCTACGGGTCCGTCCTGTTGACCCGTAGAAGTGAAACTGCAAATTGATATTCCCAGTTGAGTTCTATGACTCCAGACGATGAACCGTCATCCAAACCACGACTCGTAGACTGAGTCGTGGTCACTGAAAGTTGACAAATTTTTATCTTTTTCCCAATTAATTTCTAGGGGTATTTTGGTCATTTCCCACCCTATTATGTATTAAGTGAAGTCATTTTGACTACTTTTAGAAGGGTTTTCACCCATATTACCCTAAGTCTCTCTTAAGTTCATCATTCTTCATTCAAAGAGGAAAATTGCTCTCAAGAACAAGACTCCAGAGCTCCAAGTCAAGTCTCCTAATTCTTTTCCAATCAAGTGGGTAATATTCCACCAAGGTATGTGGGTTTTTAACAATGGGTTCCTTTCACCCTTGTACCAAAATTCCCCAACTCTTATCTTGAAGTATGAAGTTATGAAATTAGGGTTTTAATCTAAAATTGGAGAAAGTTTATGAAATCAGTTTCTATATTTAAATTCATGGTTTTCTCTTGATTACTCATGATTTGATTATGATTCTCTCATTGGTTTTAAAAGTCCAAGCATGAATGTTGATTTCTAGCATGAAACTATGAATTTACATATTTTCAAGAGAAAGTTGGTATGATTAGATATCATGGCCTCTATGTATTTATGAAATTGCATGACTAATTCTTTAAGTATGAATTTAGCAAGAAAAATATATTTTGAATTATGGTCTTGCAAAGCTTTAAGATTCATGACTTCTGAATTGCATGACATCAGATATGTCCTTATGCTTTTTCAACAGTTTTTGGACATCATATATGTCCCCATGTTTTATGAAAGATTTGGACATCAGATATGTCCCTATGTTTTAAGAAAGGTTTGGCATCTATATATGTCCACCTAAGCTAAGTGAATTACATGGTATCAGATATACCCTTATACTTTTCAAACAAATTTGTCATCAGATATGTCCAATATTATATGAGCTATATGTATGTTTTGGGAGTAGTATTAGCACCGAGTTGGACAGGGTGAGAGTACACAAAAGGGTCCCAGAACTACGTGCCCCCGTAGGTCTTAAGTCCCCTCGGTTGGGCATCAGTCTTAGTGATCACGCCAAAGTAATACCTTTATACCCTAGCAAGGTATATTGGGTCCTTTCGATGGGGCGGATACATCTGATTCCATATAGCTCACATGGTCTATGTCCGTTAGAGAACCTCCCACAGAAAATAGTTTATGCTTTTAAAACTTGCATTTGATTCTTATTCAGATTTCAGACTTATTACTTATGATTATATTTCAGCTTATGAAAAGTATTAGAGTCTTTGCGTTCAGTTTATCTATAAAAGCATGATTTCAGTTATTAAGTATATTTAGTATGTTATCTTCATGATCATGCATTTCTCACATACTTAGTACATTCTATAGTACTAACGCATATTGCGCTGCATCCTTTGATGATGCAGATTCAGGTACCCCTTCTCAGCTTCGTGGCTAGAGTCTCAGGCCACTTCCTTAGTCAGCTGTGGTGAGTCCTCATAGTTAGAGGACTAGTTATGTGTTTTCTTATGTTAACTTTACTTCTATACTCCGAGTTAGCTAGGGTCTTGTCCTAGCAACTCTTTATGTTATGACTAGAGGCTTTTAGACATAGTTTATATTCGAGTTCCCTTTTTGGATATTGTATGTTATGTGGCTCTTAGACCCTTATTGATGTTTCCTTATTGGATTTCCGTATTATGCTTCCGCTTATCTTTTGTTATGCTTGAGAATGCTATGGCCAAGGGTTAGCTTGGGATCCTTGTAGTCCTGAGTCCCGTATTACATCTAGGGCGTAACCTCGGGGCGTGAGAGTCATCCCATTCAAAATGACACATTTTTTAATTGGGTTGTCATCCCATTCAAAATGACACATTTTTTAAAATTAGATTGTCATCCCATTCAAAATGACACATTTTTTAAAAAATTGGGTTGTCATCCCATTCAAAATGATACACTTTTAAAATTGGGTTGTCATCCCATCCAACACATTTTTTAAGTTGGATCGTCACTTATATATTTGTGATGTGTTATGTCAGATCGTTACCTCTTTCATTGTGACATATTGCATTTGCTACTAATAAGTTTTGTACAGATGATTATGACAAGTTGGGTTGTTACCTCGTTCAAAGTGACATATTAAATTCAAGTTAGGTCATCCGCCTTTTAATGAGACACGTTGGGTTGTCACCTCGTTCAAAGTGACATATCATATTCAAGTTGGGTCGTCGGCCTTTCAATGAGACACATGAGGTTGTCACCTCATTCAAAGTAACATATTAAATTCAAGTTGGGTTGTCCGTCTTTTAATGAGACACATTGGGTTGTCACCTCATTCAAAGTGACATATCATATTCAAGTTGGGTCGTCCGTCTTTCAATGAGACACGTTGGGTTGTCACCTCATTCAAAGTGACATATCAAATTTAAGTTGGGTCGTCCAACTTTCAATGAAACACGTTGAGTTGTCACCTCATTCAAAGTGACATATCAAATACAAGTTGGGTCGTCCGCCTTTCAATGAGACACGTTGGGTTGTCACCTCATTCAAAGTGACATATTAAATTCAAGTTGGGTCGTCTGCCTTTCAATGAGACACATTGGGTTGCACCTCGTTCAAAGTGACATATCAAATTCAAGTTGAGTCGTCCGCCTTTCAATGAGACATGTTGGGTTGTCACCTCATTTAAAGTGACATAAAATTCAAGTTGGGTCGTCCGCCTTTCAATGAGACACGTTGAATTGTCATCTCATTCAAAGTGACATATCAAATTCAAGATGGGTCGTTCGCCTTTCAATGAGACATGTTGGGTTTTCACCTCATTCAAAGTGACATGTCAAATTTAAGTTGGGTCATCCGCCTTTCAATGAGACATATTGAGTTGTCACCTCGTTCAAAGTGACATATCAAATTCAAGTTGGGTCATCCGCCTTTCAATGAGACACGTTGGGTTGTCACCTCGTTCAAAGTAACATATCAAATTCAAGTTGGGTCGTCCGCCTTTCAATGAGACAGGTACACAACTTTGTATCCCCAGCATCTCACAATTTGACTCTGGGTGATTTTGGAAAACAATGTCGAAGGTACGCGATTATTTTTTGTCCTAGAATATTTTTTCCTCGTTTATCATCTTTCTTTTAAAAAAATTCAATCTCGCCAGCAGACGAAGAGCATTTTCAAAACTCTATCAAAGTCTGGCATCATTCTGTGCATATGTTATTCCTTTTCTTTGTCAAGTCAAAATTTGTTACACGTCAACGTCTTCGTTCAAAGATTCTTTCATCATCTCTGAACGAAAAGGGGCAGTTATTGACACCCAATTTTTGCCTGATATTTTTCAAGTTAATATTTTTAAATCTTTTATTCGTTAAATTGCAAAGAATATAATTTTTCTCATATATTTTCAATATTAATACAATTTATTGATAATTATCCTAACTTTTGAAAATATTGAGATTTTTATCAAATTTTTATTCATTTTAGTTAATTTTAATTATCGTTAATTTTGTTACAATCATTTTTTCATAAATAAATATTGTTTAATTTTATTGAATCATCAATTATTTAGTTTTTACATACTCCATTAATACATAAAGATGGAGAAGATATTTTTTATACAGATAAATAAATAATACATGGTTTTAGATAAACCATGATTTTGAGCACACAATTTTAATAGCCCATGATTTTTCAACAAATAATTTTGCCACCGAGATGGTTTAGGGTTTAAAACCTTTCTATAAAGTGCCTTATACACTCAACACACTCCTTGGTGGTGAAAATTTATAGATTTAGAAAAATATCCCAAAAATTTTCAGGTGTATTCTTCACTATTTTTCCGGCGAAGCTCATTGGAGCTCCGACCACCACCCACCACCCACCAAGCTCAAAGCCACCATAACAGCTCCATCTTTAACCACCACCGTCGGAATCTGCCACCTCATCACCTCCGATGCAAACAACAACACTACCAAACGTCCCTTTTCCACTCTTCTCCTCCCAACCACCATCGTCGCTGCCTCGTCGCCTCCACAACAACGACGAACAGCCACAACACCACTAGACCACCTTCGCTTCTTATCAACCACCGTCCACCACCCAACAACCCAAAAGCCCCATCACCAGCCCCTTTTCCCCATTAAATCCGACGAACCTATTACAAAACCAACACAAACAAACCGCCCAACAGCCTCCAGGAACTCCAGCAACCACATAACAAACAACACCACACTACCGCCTCCCGTTCTCTTTGCTGCTCTGACAAAACAACAACCACAAAACCCCGTTGCAGCTCCTCCTTTCTCCCTCACACTCACGCTGTCGCAATTCCAAATCCGGCTAAATCCCAAACCAGTAGCTCAACAACAACGAACAACAGCCAGCTCGTTCCCCTCCGTTTTCCCCTTTTATTTCCTCAAGTTCTATGTTCTGTTTCAGGTAAATACTCCGATGATTGGGTTATACTTTAGTTTAGTGTTTGATTTATTATTATTTGTTATTCTTGTTGGTTGATATTCTCCATCGTTTTGCTACTGATCGTAGGTCTTGTTTTGCTAGTTTGATTTTGCACCATTTGATTATTACTTGTCTTGAATTTGATATTCTCTTTTTTCATTATTATTTTGACTATTATGATTGTTTTTTATCACAGATCTTTACAATTTTGGTATTTTATTGTTTCTTTGCTGATTATCTCATTTTGTATGATTTGTTAATGTTTTAAAATTTCTCTTCAAATAGTTTCTTTATATCATTGTACTCTTTTGTTGATATTTTTAATGTGTATTGAGCGAATATCAATTTATTGGCCAATGAAAGAATTTTTCTATCGGATTTTTGAGGCCTTTTCATAATAAAAGACGGATGTTATTTTGATTTCGATTATCCTATATCGAATATTAATTCAATTGGCCGATGAAAAAAAATTCGTCGATTTCCAAGGCCTCCAATATATATAAGACGGGTTTTAGTTTTTAGTTATTATTTATTTAATTCTTTTTGATTAATTTTTATTCATTACTAACACTTTTACTAAGTGTGTTTACAAGTACTCGGAGTTACTTTCTGAAGAAGATACTCGAATTAAAATTCGAAGATATTGTGATATTCTTTATTGTATTTATTCATTTTTAGCTAATGATAGGCAAATATTAGGTCATTTCGTAAAACTTTTCTTTATATTCTTTGAGTTTTGGAGAGTCTTTCTCTCTAACTCAAAAGAATAAATTTGAAGATATTGTAATATTTTTATTTGTATTTATTCATTTTTAGCTAACGATAGGCAAATATTAGGCCATTTCGTAAAAGCTTTTCCTTATATTCTTCGAGTTTTGGATAGTCTTTTTCTCTAACTCAAAAGAATCAAGGCATTTGTTTTATCTCCTCAATTTAAAAAATGAATTCAGTTGCGAACCACCGTTGTGAATTCTGAAGGATGCCTAACCCCTTTCCTTCGGAATAACTTAAACCCTTACCTAGAATCTAACTGATTTCGTAGACTAAATTTTTTCTTTAGTTAAAAGGTTTCCTAGATTTTCTAAAATTAGGTGGCGACTCTCTTTCACTCTCTTAAATTATTTTTTAAACTAAATTTATAAATTAATTATTCTTTGAGAGTCTCGAATGTTGTGTCCTATCGGATATAACACATCCTTTATGCCATGTCCTCACGCCAGGACTAGGAGAGTTCATCGAACGTTTTTACTGGTATGTTGAAAGTCTTTTCTCTTGATGTGTATGCTTTATTGGACCCCGGTGCCTCCTTATCTTTTATGACTCCTTATGTTGCTTGCAAGTTTGAAATTAGTCCTGATCAGATTTTAGAACCTTTTTATATTTCTACTCCTATTGGTTAGTCAGTTCTAGCCAAAAGAATCTACCAAAATTTCCCTATCTTAGTCCTTCATAGAGTCACTTCAGCGAATTTAGTAGAGTTGGAGATGACTGATTTTAATGTTATTCTTAATATGGATTGGTTGTATGCATGTTATGCCTCGGCTGATTGTCGTACTCGAGTTGTTAGTTTCAAGTTTCCAAATGAACCTGTCCTAGAGTGGCAAGGTAGTCCTCCATCCTCGAAGGGTCGTTTTATATCTTATCTTAAGACTAGAAAGATGATTTCTAAAGGTTATGTCTATCATATAGTTTAGGTTATGGACACGGAGTCCAAAACCCCATATGTCCAGTTAGTTTCTGTTGTGAATGAGTTTCCAGAAGTGTTTCCCGAGGATTTGCCCGGAGTCCTTCCCGAGCGGGAGATCAATTTTAGAATAGATCTTCTTCCAGATACGCATCCTATCTCTATTCCTCCTTATAGAATGGCTTAAGGAATTGAAAGACCAGTTGAAAGACCTTCTTGATAAGGGTTTTATTCGACCCAACATCTCACCATGGGGGTGCTCTAGTCCTCTTCGTGCGAAAGAAAGATGGTTCACTCAGAATGTGTATCGACTATCGTCAGTTGAACAAGGTCACAATCAAGAATAAGTATCTCATTCCTAGGATTGATGACTTGTTTGATCAGCTTCAGGGTGCCAGTTACTTCTCTAAGATCGACCTTAGATTCGGTTATCATCAGCTTCGTGTTTGAAAGTGTTACATTCCGAAGACAGCCTTCAAAACTCGGTATGGTCATTATGAATTTGTGGTTATGTCTTTTCGATTAACGAATGCTTCTGCAACCTTTATGGATTTGATGAACCATGTGTTCAAGCAGTATTTGGATACGTTTGTGATTGTTTTCATTGATGATATTCTTATCTATTCTCGGAGTGAGAAGGAGCGTACAGACCATTTGAGAGTGGTGTTGCAAACTCTCAAGGATCGGCAGTTATTTGCTAAGTTTAGCAAGTGTGAGTTTTGGATGTAGTCTGTTGCCTTTCTGGGTCATATTGTGTCTAGAGATGGTATTCAATTTGATTTTCAAAACATCAAGGCAGTAAAGAACTGGCCTAGACCCACTTCCCCATCTGATATTAGGAGCTCTTTGGGTTTGGCTAGTTATTACAGGAGATTGTGGAAGGGTTTTCTTCCATTGCTACTCCATTGACTCATTTGACTCAGAATAAGGTTAAATTTTAGTGGTTTGATCTATGTGAGAAGAACTTTCAGGAATTGAAGACTAGATTGACCACAACTCCAGTGTTAGCTCTATCCGAGGGCCTAGATGATTTCGTTGTGTATTGTGATGCTTCTAAGATTGGTTTGGGATGTATGTTGATGCAGTGTGGTAAGGTGATTGCTTATGCTTCTAGACAGCTTAGGATTCATGAGAAGAACTACCCTACTTATGATCTTGAGTTAGCGGCCGTGGTTTTTGCTTTGAAAATTTGGAGACATTACTTATATGGTGTTCATGTGGATGTATTCACTGATCATAAGAGCCTTAAGTATGTGTTCACGCAAAAGGAATTAAATCTTCCCCAAATGAGATGACTTGAACTTCTTAAGGATTATGACATGAGTGTGCTTTACTACCCGGGTAAGGCCAATGTCATAGTGGATGCACTTAGTAGATTGTCCATGGGTAGTGTGTCTTCGATTGAAAATGGAAAGAAAGAATTGGCCAAGGATGTTCATCAACTTGCCCGATTGGAAGTTTGCCTTATGAATTCGACTGAAGGTGGTGTTATTGTTCAAAATGGTTCTGAATCATCTTTGGTAGCCGAAGTGAAAGAAAAGCAAGATAGTGATCCTATTTTGCACCAGTTGAAGGGTGCAGTCCATCATCAAAGGGTAGAGGTTTTCTCCCAAGGGGGAGATGGTGTGATTCGATAGCAGGGTCGATTGTGTGTTCTGGACATAGATCGGTTGAGACAGTGGATTTTGACTGAGACTCATAGCTCAAGGTATTCTATTCACCTCGGTGCCACCAAGATGTATCGTGCCTTACGAGAAGTCTAATGGTGGAATGGCATGAAGAGGTACATAGCAGGTTTTATGGCTAAGTGTCCCGACTGCCAACAAGTGAAGGTAGAGCATCAGCGACCGGGTGATATGACTCAAGATATTGATCTTCCTACGTGAAAGTGGGAAGCGATCAATATGGACTTAATTACTGGTTTGCCTCGTACTCGTAGGCAACATGATTCGATTTGGGTGATTATTGACAAGATGACTAAGTCATCCACTTCTTGGTTGTTAAGACTATAGATTCAACATATGATTATGCCAGACTTTACATTCGGGAGATAGTCAGATTGCATGGTGTTCCATCGTCTATCATTTCAGATAGGGGTACTCAATTTACATCCCAGTTTTGGAAGTCAGTTCAGAAAGGTCTTGGTACTCAGGTTAAGCTTAACACAGTTTTCCACGCACAGACGGATAGCCAGGCAGAGCATACTATTCAGACTTTTAAGGATATGTTGAGAGCTTGTGTGATTGATTTCAAATGTAATTGGGATGATCACTTACCTCTTATCGAGTTTGCCTACAATAGCAGCTTTAATTCTTGCATCCAGATGGCCTATTATGAGGCACTTTATGGGTGGAGGTGTAGATCTCCCATTGGTTGGTTTGAGGTAGGTGAGGAAGCTCTGATTGGTCCAGATTTGGTTCATGAGACTACGGAAAAGTTTCAGATTATTAGGGAGAGGTTGAAGACCGCTCAGAGTCATCAGAGATCATATGCGGATGTGAGGAGGAGAGAGTTGGAGTTCGAGGTTGATAATTGGGTATTTTTGAAGGTGTCACCCATGAAGGGTGTGATGAGATTTGGCAAGAAAGGGAAGCTTAGTCCCCGCTATGTAGGTTCTTATCGGATTTTGAGAAGAGTTGTTAGTGTTTCTTATTAGTTGGATTTACCAATAGATTTAGAAGAGGTTAATCTAGTTTTCCATATTTCCTTGTTGAAACAGTGTGTTGGTGATCCAGCGTTGATTATTCCTTTGAAGGATGTTGGTGTGAAGGATAGCCTTACTTATGAGGAAGTTCCCATGGAGACTCTTCATCGACAGATTTTTAGGTTGAGAAACAAAGAAGTTGCTTCGGTAAAGGTCCTTTGGAGAAATCATCTAGTTGAGGGAGCTACTTGGGAAGTAGAGGCAACCATGAAAGCCAAGTACCCTCATCTCTTCCCTTCTGATTTAGTTTCAACTTGAGGTAATAGTTTCCTCCTTAGTATGTCCCTATGACTCTATTCCACAAGTTTTTCTCATGATCCTCACATGCATTCATATTTTTCAAAGTTAGTTCTATCATGTTTAAGTTGAAAATCTCAGTTTTCATGTTGATTCTTCAGTTTTCCAGTTTTGTTGCTTGGTTGGGCTATTTTCTCTCCAATTTTTCTTACTTAGTGTTCATTCGAGGATGAATGATCCCAAGGGGGAGATATTGTAATACCCCAGAATCCAATCCAGCTTTTAAACTTAGAAAAATCTGAGAGTTCTGAGCTTTCCGAGAATTAGGGGTCCAAACCATGGACCGTGGTTTGAACCACGGGCCGTGGAATGGAGTTGTGGTTTGCCTTCTGCAGGATTAGCCTCTAGTTTGAGAACCACGAGTAGATTCTATGGACTGTAGTTCATTCTACGAATCATCCTGTTCACTCGTGGAATCAAACCTGAGGGTTTCTTGTTTCCCCAGGAACCAGAGTGACTTTTATGGACCGTAGTTTAAACTACGGACCGTCCTGTCGACTCGTGGAACTTGATCTGAGGTCTGCCAAGTTCCCTGTGAATCACAAATTGCTTTATGGACCAATGTTTGAACTACGGTCCATCATGTTAACTCGTAGAGTCGGATCTGCAGCCTGCCATTTTGGCCAGGAACCACGAGAGGTAACCACGGGCCGTGGTTTAGTCTACGGTCCGTAGACCTCACCCGTGGAACCTGAAGCTGAGCTTTTAATTCAGTTATTTTCCAGATTTTACCCAGGGGTTTTTTCGTGATTCCCATTCTTCTAACCCTAAGTGAGGTCGTTTTGACCATTTTTTGTAGGGTTTTATTCCATAATAGCCTAAACTCTTCTCATTCTAAGTCATTCTATTCCAAAAAAAGAAAGAGTTTCTCTTCTTCAAGTCTCAAGCTCCAAGTTCAAGACTCCATTTCATTTCATCCTTGATCAAGCTAGCTTCAATAAGATATGTGGGTATTTAATAAAGGATTCCTTTCACCCTTATGCCCAAAGCTTATGGTTTTTACTTTGATTTATGAATTTATGAAATTAGAGTTGTTACCCAATTTGAGAAAAACTTATGAGTTCAGTTTTAAAGCTTTAACTCATGGTTTCTCATTACTTATCTCTGATTTATTCGAGGTTTTGTAATTAATTTCAAAAGCCCATGCATTAAAGATGATTTCTAGCATGATTCCATTGAAATGCATGATTTCAAGTAAAAATTGGCAATATTAGATAACATGGCCTTATGTATTATGAAATTGCATGCTTAATTCTTCAAGTTATTAATTTAAAAAGAAAGTATGTTTTGAATTATGGCTATGCTAAGTTTTAAGGATTTTTAAGCATGAATTGCATGATATTAGATATGTCTTTTTGATTTATGAAAGGTTTGACATCTAGATATGTCTACCTAAGCTATGTGAATTGCATGGTATAGACATACCCTTATGCTTTTCAAATAGAATTGACATTAGATTATGCCACAGATATATGTGAGCTATATGTATATCTTTTGGGAGTAGTATTTAACACTGAGTTGGATGAGGTGAGATTGCCCTTAGTCCCAGAACTACGTGCAATCGTAGGTTCCCTCTGTGGCTTATGACAGGATCCTAATATGATAAGGTTCTAACTTTGGCCGGTTAGGACATTTTTTTGGTGTAGGTGTATGACACTGGACTCCATATAGCTCATCATGGTTTATGTCTGTTAAGAAAAACTCCCGTATGAAGATTTAAGACTTATGTTTTTTTTTCTATTTCATGCTTTAAGCTTTAAACTATGAGACATACTTATGATGCTTTCTTATGCATGAACTCAGTTTTAATTACATTTTAAGTATGTTTTTACTATATCGATACATGTCTCACATACTCGGTACATCCTATAGTACTGACGCGTATCTTGCACTGCATCCTCTTGATGATACAGATTCAGCTCCTCTTCATCAGGCTCATGGAGAGGCGATGCCGGATATCCAGATAGTGTTGGTGAGTCCTCAAACTTCGACGACTAGTATCTGTCTAGTTATTTTGTTCATCTTTCCTTCATATTTTTGAGTTAGTTAGTGTCTTGTCCCATCAACTCCTATGACAGTTTAGAAGCTTCAGACATGGCTAGACTTGTATCTTGTTGTTGGATTATTATTTCTTAGACCTTGTTCTTATTTAAGTTATGGTTGCCTATCATCATTTAGTATGCTTCCGCTATGTTTCTTGTATTGATCTGAGTATGCTATGACCAAGGGTTAACTTGGGAAACTTGTGATCCTGGGTACCGTGTTACATCTAGGGGGTAGCCTCGGGGCATGACACCATGTCTACATCTAGGGGGTAGCCTCGGGGCATGACACCATGTCTATATAAGATAAAGGTCTACGAATACCAAATCCAAAAATACAGGATACAAACATCTAGCTATGTCTGAAGCCTCTAAACTGACAATAAGAGTTGTAGGACAAGACCCTAGCTAACTCAGAAATCTGAAAGAAGAACATGATAGGAATAAGTCTAGCACTAGCCCTCGAATATTGAGGACTCACCAACAGAAGCTAGATCTCCAGTGATGCCTAGCCACGAGTCCGAGGGTAGGAACCTGTATCTGCATCATCAAAGGATGTAGCATGAGAATATGCATTCGTAGTATAGGATGTACTGAGTATGTGAGTTTATGCAATAACATGGTAAACATATACTTAAATTATGCTTAAAACTGAGATCATACACATTAAGAGAAAGCATGAGTAAATATCGAGATTTAAACTTAAGACATGAAATAGAAATCAAGTTCCAAAGTAAAATATCATATAACTTCATAGGTTGGAAATAGTCATACGGGAGTTTCTCTTAACCGACATAAACCATGCTGAGCTACATAGAGTCCAGTGTCATGCACCCACACTGAAAAAGGTTGTCCTAACCGGCCAAGGTTAAAACCATGTCATCAGGATCCTGTCAAAAGCCATGGAGGGCAATCTACGGTGGCAACGTAGTTTTGGATTTGGGTTATCTGAAACCCTCATCGCTCGGTGCTAAATACTACTCCCAAAACATAACATGAGGTTCACATACATGTGACATATCTGGATGTCAAAGGTTATTAATAAACATGTTCATAACCCAGATCTTCATACTACTCACGAACCTTGTTTTAGAAAATGATTCATGAGCATTGATGGTACATCGAGTGTTTTGTCTCGCATAATAATTTATAACTTAAAAACTTGCATGGCCCTAGTTCAATTTTATAATAACATGTACTTTCATAAAACATAGGAATAGGGCATGCACTTGCTTGAAATACATGAAATCATGCTATCAAATGCTCCAATTTACTTAAATCAATTCATGCATGCAAAATTGGCTACACTTAGCCTTCAATTCATGAAATAGTAGTTCACTTATAAAATCCATGGAAAATCATACAATTTAGTATTAGATTTCATAATAGATTCATGAGAAAACAATTTGTAGAAAAGTCCATAAGAATTGGGTAAGAACCCTAATTTGGAATCCATGAATATCCATATAAAATTTGGGGGTTTTGGGCATAAGGGTGGAAGAATCCCTTATTGAATACCCACATACCTGATTTGAAGCTTTCTAAACCTTAGATGAGGAGAATAGAGGCTTGAAGATGAATCCTTAGATTGGAGCTTGGAGCTTGAGAGAAGGAGACCTTTTTCATCTTTTGGATTGAATGAGAGATTAAGGGATGGAACTTACGCTAAGTGAAGTTAAAATTCTTCTAAACTTTCCCAAAATGACCTCATTTAAGAGTTAAAAGGGTGGGTAATTACAAAAATACCCCTGGATAAAAGTTGAAAAACAGACTTAAAATCTTGGCTTCAGGTCCAACGGATCCTTTCCATGGACCGCAGAAGGAACCACAATTCGTGGATTGGAGTCGTGATTCCTGAGCAAAAACATCAAGCTGTGGATCAATTTTCACGATATAACAGGATGACTCATGGAACCATCCACGAGTCGTAGAAACTATTCGCACTTATTGGGGAATAGGCTACTCTCTATCTGAGTTCCACGAGTTGGGTCCATGACTCGTGGAACTATCCATGAATCGTGAAATTGGATCGTGGTTTTCAGACCTGAGGATGGTCTGTAGGACTGGTTTCACGAGTCACTTCCATGACTCGTTGTTCATCCACGGCTCATTGACTTGACTCGTGATTCCTGAAAGTTTTTAATCTTGCAAAGATTCTAAGTTTAAAAGTTAATTCAAATTTTGGGGTGTTATAATATCTCCACCTTGGGATCATTCGTCCTCAAATAAAGACTAAGTAAGGAAAACTGAAGAGAAAATAGCCCAACCAAGCAACAAAACATGAAACTCAGGGATAAACATGAAAACTGAGCTTTTTAACTTAAAACATGACTAAACTAACTTTGGAAAACATGAATGCATGCTAGGATCATGAGAGAAGCTAATGGATTAGGATTGGATATATTAACTAAGGAGGAAACTATTACCATACGCAGAAACTGGATCGGAAGGAAAGAGATGAGGGTACTTGGCTCTCATGGCTGCTTCTGCCTCCCAAGTAGCTCCATCAACTAACTGATTCCTCCAAGGACTTTCACCAAAGAAATTTCTTTGTTTCTCAACCTACAAACCTGACAATCAAGGATCTCTATGGGAACTTCCTCATGTGTGAGGTTATCCTTCAAACCCACATCCTCCAAAGGGACAATCAAGGTCGGATCATCAACACACTTCTTCAACAACAAAACATGGAAACTCGGATGAACCACCTCTAAAGTTGTTGGCAATTCCAACTCATAAGCCACACTACCAACTCTCTTTAGAATCCTGTAAGGGACTACATAGCGGGGTATGAGTTTCTCTTTCTTACCAAATCTCATCACACTATTCATGGGTGATACCTTCAGAAACACCAATCATCAACCTCAAACTCCAACTCTTTTCTTCTCACATCTGCATATGATCTTTGTCGACTCTGAGCGGTCATCAACCTCTCCCTAATGATCTGAACCTTCTCCATAGTCTCATGAACCAAATCTGGACCAATCAAAGCTGCCTCACCTACCTCAAACCAACCAATAGGAGATCTACACCTTCTCCCATAAAGTGCCTCATAAAGAGCCAACTGGATACTAGAATGAAAGTTGTTGTTGTAGGCAAACTCGATAAGAGGTAACTGATCATTCCAATTACCTTTAAAATCAATCATACAAGCTCTCAACATATCCTCCAAAGTCTGAATAGTATGCTCTGTCTGGCCATCCGTCTGTGGGTGGAAGGCTGTGCTAAGCTTAACATGAGTACCAAGACCTTTCTGAAATGACCTCCAAACTAGAATGTAAATTGAGTACCCCTATCTGAAAAAATAGACAATGGAACACCATGCAATCTGACTATCTCACGGATGTAGAGTTTGGCATAATCCTCTATTGAGTCGGTAGTCTTGACAGCCAAAAGTGGGTTGATTTAGTCATCTTGTCGACAATCACCCAAATAGAATCATGCTGCCTGCCAGTATGAGGTAAACCTATAATGAAGTCCATACTGATCGCTTCCCACTTCCAAGTGGGAAGATAAATATCCTGAGTCATACCACCCTGTCACTGATGCTCTACTTTCACTTGCTGACAGTTGGGACAGTTAGCTACAAAATCCGTTATGTCCCTCTTCATACTATTCCACCAATAGACTTCCCGTTGGTCACGGTACATCTTGGTGGCACCAAGGTGAATAGAATACCTGGAGCTATGAGCCTCTGTCAAAATCCGTTGCCTCAACCCATCTATCTCAGGAACACTCAATCGACCCTAATATCGAAGCACACTATCTCCCCATTGGGAGAAAACCTCTACCCTTTACTGATGGACTGTACCCTTCAACTGGTACAAAATAGGATCATTGTCTTGCTTTTCTTTCACTTCAGCTACCAAGGATGACTCGGACCCATTCTGAATAATAACACCATCATCTGTCGAATCCATAAGGCGAACTCCTAATCAAGCAAGTCGATAAATATCCTTAGACAATTCCTTCTTCGCGTCCTCAATCGAAGAAACACTACCCATACACAGTCTACTAAGTGCATCTGCCATGACATTGGCCTTACTCGGATGGTAAAGCACGCTTATATCATAATCCTTAAGAAGCTCAAGCCATCTCCATTGATGAAGATTCAATTCCTTTTGACTGAACATATACTGAAGACTCTTATGATCAGTGAACACATCCACATGAACACCATACAAGTAGTATCTCCAAATCTTCAAAGCAAAAACCACGGCCGCTAACTCAAGATCATGGGTAGGGTAGTTCTTCTCGTGAATCTTAAGTTGTCTAGAAGCATAAGCAATCACCTAGAAACATCACAATATACAATAAAGTCATTTGAGCCCTCGGGTAGAGTCAACATTGGATTTGTGGTCAACCTAGTTTTCAATTCTTGAAAGTTCTTCTCGCATAGATCACACCACTGAAATTTTACCTTCTTCTGAGTCAATCGAGTCAACGAGGAAGCAAAGGAAGAAAACCCTTCGATAAATCTCATATAGTAACCAGCCAAACCCCAAAAAGATCATAATATCAGATGGGGAAGTGGGTCTAGGCCAGTTCTTTACTGCCTCTATTTTCTGCGAATCAACTCGAATACCATCTCTAGTTATAATATGACCCATAAAAGTAATAGACTGCATCCAAAACTCATATTTGCTTAACTTAGCAAATAACTGTCGATACTTGAGAGTTTGCAACACAACTCTCAAGTAACCCGCATGCTCCTCTTCACTTCGAGAATAGATAAGAATATCATCAATGAAAACAATCACAAACATATCCAAATACTGTTTGAACACATGGTTCATCAAATCCATAAAAGCTGCAGGAGAATTTGTTAGTCCAAAAGGCATAACTTCATAATTACCATAACGAGTTCTGAAAGTTGTCTTCGGAATGTCACACTCTCGAATATGGAGTTGATGATAACTAGATCTAAGGTCGATCTTGGAGAAGTAACTGGCACCCTGAAGCTAATCGAACAAGTCATCAATCCTAGGAATGGGATACTTATTCTTAATTGTGACCTTGTTCAATTGATGGTAGTCGATACACATTCTGAGAGAACCATCTTTCTTTCACACGAATAAAACTGGAGCACCCCATGGAGAGATGTTGGGCTTGATAAAACCCTTATCAAGAAGGTCCTTCAATTGCCCTTTCAATTCCTTAAGTTCCACTGGAGCCATTCTATAAGGAGGAATAAAGATGGGATGCGTATCTGGAAGGAGATCGATACCAAAGTCGATCTCCCACTCGGGAGGGAGTCCGAGTAAATCCTTGGGAAACACCTAAGGAACTCATTCACAATAGGAATTGACTGAAGGGATGGGGATTTGTACTCCGTGTCCATAACCCAAACTATATGATAAGCATAACCCTTAGAAATTATTTTCCTAGCCTTGAGATAAGATATGAAACAACCCTTCGAGGATGGAGGACTACCTTGTCATTCTAAGACAGGTTCTTTTGGAAACTTGAAACTGATGACTCGGGTATGATAATCAACCGAGGCATAACATGCATACAACCAATCCAATACCAAGAATAACATCAAAATCAGTCATCTCTAAAATTACTAGATCCGCTGAAGTGACTCTATGAAGGACTGAGATAGGGCAATTTTGATAAATTCTTTTTGCTAGAACTGACTCACCAACAGGAGTAGAAATAAAAAAGTGTTCTAAAAGCTGTTTAGGGAAAATTTTGAACTTGCAAGAAACATAAGGGGTCACAAAAAATAAGGAGGCACCGGGTCCAATAAAGCATACACATCAAAAGAGAAGACTTTTAACATAGCAGTAACAACATCTGGGGAGCTCTCCTGGTCCTAGCGAGAAGACATGGCATAAAGGAAGTTCTGGCACTGACCATCACATGAACCAGAAGCAACACTCTATTGGGCCGGTCGACAATCTGGGGCTGCTGGAGCAGACTGAGTCCTACTACCTCCCTGTCCCTTCTTGGCTGAAGTTCAATCCTTAATCATGTGTCCAACCTATCCACACCCAACGCATCTATTTGTGCCATAACGGCACTCTCCTGGGTGATTCTTCCCACACTTGTTGTAAATAGGGTAGGGAGATCCCTTTGCAACACCCTTCTGAGACTGCAAACCTGATCCTCTACCTGAATAATCATGACGAGGCCTAGGGTCCTGAGAGGGAACACCAGCTGAAGAGTGTACAGGTCCTGATGACCCTCTTCTGAAATGAAGAACGATGTTTGACTCCGAACTTCTGATAGTTAAAACCTGAATCTTCTAATTTGACCCTCTTGTTCTCTCTTGCCATTTCCCTTAACTTATCTCTCTCAATCTGGTGAGCATGAGTCATGTCTAGAAATATCGATGTCACCCAAAAAGCATAGCAGACTTGCACTCCTTCTTCACTAAATCTGACACACTATAAATGAACTTGCTCATCTGATCCCAAGGATCGTCCACCATAGAAGGAGCATACCTAGAAAGCTGGGTGAACTTCAACCCATAGTCCTGAACCAACATAGAGCCTTTCCTGAAATTTATGAACTCTTCGGCCTTAACCTCCCTCAACTCCCTAGGGAAGAACCGATCAAGAAAAGCCCTCCCGAAGTACTCTCAAGTCATAGAGGCTACATCCCTAGCACTATCATTATAACGACCGGATCCATCATTATGGGTAGACCAATCATGCCAAGTTTTAGAGTTAGAAAACTCCAGGTTTGGGAGTTTGAAATTCTAGGCTAGGCTAGCCTCGGCCGGTTTTGGAGCGAGGTAGAGTCTAGGGAAATATGGGTAAAAATGGGTTTAGGTGTCTTGGATTGAGCTAGTTTTCCATGTATCCAAGACATAAAGGAGTCCGGGGGACTTTTCAGAATTGAATTTGGGTAAGTAGAACTCTCAAAATCGTGTTTGACGTGAAAGGTTTGTTTCGGGACATCGGGGGAACCAAGTGTGTTGTGAAATGGCCATAACTGGCACATTTATGAACTTTCTTCCCGTAACGAGCGTTGTCACACGCGATAGCAGCCACCACTATAGCAATAGAAATTACCGCTATAGTGGCGGTCAAGGGGCGGTCAACTCACTTAATACCGCTATAGCGGAGCGCGGACCGCTATAGCAGGCCGATGGGTTTTTAATGCAGAAACAACTCTCAAAAGATCAAAATTTCACAAGTGTGTTTTGGGAGAAGGACTGGCGAATTCAGGCGATTTTCTTCATTCCTCTACCAAAAATCGTTCTTAAGGTAAGGTTTTTGTTCCCCACACTTTGTACTATATTTCTTATGCGGTAGAATTGCTAAGAGGGAAATTATGGAAGGTTGGAATGACCTAGAGATGATGAAATTAGGGGAAGAAGGGGGTTCCAAACATGTATGTTCTTGGGTGTTGATTTAAGTACGTTAAAATGATCATAGGCTGTTTAATTTCATGTTTTGTCCATAAATAATGATAAGACTAGGAGAATTGACGGTGGAAAAGCTTAGAAAAAGGGTGGGATAAACATGGGTGGCCTGGGGTTTGGGGATTTGGTATAATCCGGGTAATGTACAGGCTTGTATGTTAATTGTATGCAGTATGTGTTATTTTTAGACCAAGAACGTGAGAGGAATCCGAAACACGGGAAAGCTCGGGTTGAATAAAGCTTGGAGCATTCGAGGTAGGTGATGGCTTTCGTATTTCTGCGAATGTGTATATTCATTGTACTCGTTGTCTAAGTAATTGTGTGCATTACATTGCTTAGGGGATTTGTGTGGAATGTCTAAGTTCGGTTCACAGTCTATGTTTGAATGGTTTTTACTTGTTGGCTTTACAAGGGGTGTGCATTTATTCTATTGACTGTTGTTGTTGACATTCGGTTAGCTCGGGTACCATGCCTGGTATGGGTAAAACACATGGTTGGCACGGGTACCACACCTTGTACGGGTATAACATTCAGTTGGCACGGGTACCACGCCTGGTACAGGTTAACTTTAATGCATCTTGCACTGTTTCATTGATTATTATATTGCATATGTTGATATTGGTTCCGTGAGAGGACCGGGTTGTTTTACTGAATGTGATACTTGATATTGATTCCGTGAGTGGACCGGGTTGTTATTGAAAAGTGCTACTGACTGGTGGTCCTTGAGTGGCCGGGAAACTGTTATATGATTGTTGAATTAGTCTTGGTTTAGGCCGGGAAAATCATTACTTGTGGTATTTGTCTAGAGGGGATTCCAGGGTGGGTCCGGTCTAGACGCTAAGGTGTGGTTATGGTTATTCTTGTTGGTGGAATAGAACTGTAAGAGATGGATTCATGCGGTACCAAGCTAGGTAGAGACCTGTAGTCTAGAGATGTCTGTGATATTATTGCATGTTTGCCATAATTGTTACTGGATTTTGCGTACTATTTATATACTATTTTCTTGAATACTGGCTGATGATCCTACCAGTACACAGTGGTGGTGTACTGATATTGCACTTGTCTTTCTTTGGGTGAGTACAGAAAATCTTCCGGCGGCTAAGATGAGACCTCAGAGTTAGCATTGGCGATTCCGATCATCAAGGGTGAACTAGTGATTCGAGCTACCTTGGGATTATCTCTAGAGTTTTAATTCATTTTTTAGGACTTAAAAACTATTCTTATTTTGTTTGAGGTTGCATCTCCGTACTCTAGATTTGGTATTGATGTTTGGTACGATGACTTTCAGTTCCTATGTGGGAAATTTCCGCAGTTTATTATTAATGATAAGTTTTTGATTAGTGATCTTATTTCTATTGCTAGTTTTCATTTATGCTTGCTGGTTTTAGGCTGTTAGTCTAGGCAAGGGTGAAACTCTATTGGTTCGCTCATCCGGGGGTTGGGTTGGTGCCACTCACGACGGGTTGGGTCGTGACAAAGATGGTATCAGAGCCTAGGTTTGTTGATCTCGTTGTACCAAATAGGTCTAGTAGAGTCTTGCGGAATGGTGCGGAGACATCCGTACTTTTCTTCGAGAGGCTATGGAGCTTTAGGAAAAACTATCTCTTCCTTCTTTTCCTTCGTGCTATAACTTGATTCCAATTGGTATCTTGTGATCCGAATTGGTATCTAACTTCATTCACTCTTCTGTCCGCAGATGGTTTCTACAAGGAATAATGGACCAAGGCCAGCGGTCCCAACAGCGGGCCCAGTAGTTCATGGAAGAGGTAGGAGAAGGGGCAGGGGATGAGCTGGAGTCACACCCGCCAGGGGTGGAGCTCGAGCTACTGCTGCTGCACGTGAGGTAACCCTTCCCCCATCTCAGGTTCATGTGGCTGCAGATGTAGAAGAAGAAGTGGTAGAAGATGGAGGGGATCAAGAGGAGGCGGCACCAGTTGGGGGTGCAGGCCTTCCTAACATGACACCGAAAGCTTTCAGGCAGGCGTGGGATATTTTGAGTGGGTTGGTTGGTGCTGGAGCCATACCCGCAGCTTATGCGAATCAGGCTTGGGATACTCAGCCAGTAGTTACTACTACACCAAGGATGGATGCAGCCTTGGGCATAAATGATCTTCTCAGGCCAATGTTAGGCCTAGTGATGAGAGGTAATGAGCATGAGATGCTGACTAAGTTCCTTAAGCTGAAACCTCCGATGTTTCAGGGTACAAACAAGGAGGATGCCTATGAGTTCATCCTAGATTGCCATGAGAGGTTGCACAAGTTGGGTATTTTACGTCAGCATAGGATGGAGTTTGTCACTTTTCAGCAGTAGGGTGATGCCAAGCAGTGTTGGAGGTCTCATGTTGAGTGTTGGTCATCTATCCTACCTCCACTGACTTGGGAGCAGTTTCATGCCTTGTTTCTAGAGAAGTACGTTCCCTGTACTTTGAGAGACCGGAAGAAGGATGAGTTTCTGAACTTGGAGCAGGGTGGCATGTCGGTCTCGGCTTATGAGGCTAAGTTTCATGCGTTGTCTCGTTTTGCTACACAGATGTTGAGTTCTGAGGAGGAAAGGGTCTGGTTGTTTGTCAAGGGTCTGAATAGTGATCTGCAGGTACTGACAGTGCATATGACTTCTTCAGGGAAGGGTTTTAATGATGTGGTGGACTATGTGAAGAAGATTGAGGGAGTTAGGCAAGCGGGGCAGGCTAAGGCTTTAGCCAAAAGGCCCCAGAATGAGGGAAATTTTAGTGGTTCATACTCCAGGGGCCAGCATCAGCAGGCTTACCCGGCCCGTCCTATTCAGTCAGCTTTGCCAGCTACTACAGGTGGTCGTCAGGGAGCTCAGTCTTCAGCTCCTAGAGGCCAGGGGGCATCTTATTCATCAGCTAGCCGGCCTACTTTGGACCGTGGTTGCTTCCATTATGGTGAGTTGGGCCACTTTAAGAGGGAGTGTCCACATAGGCAGGCAGGAAATCAGGGTCAGCAGCAGACTAGAGCTGTGGTTCCGGAAGGCAGAGGTAGTAATGCTAGGGGTCGTCCACAGGGTGGGCGAGGTAATTTCCAAGGAAGCTGGGGAGACTGAGGGAACGACGGCGTAGGCAGGGGTGCGGCGCAGCCAGCCTGGGAAGTTGCCCAGATTGATGATCGGGCATATTGCTATGCTTTTCCAGGAAAGACTGAGACAGAAGCCTCAGATACGGTGATCATAAGTACTATTCTTGTCTGTGATAAAATGGCCTCAGTATTATTTGACCTAGGATCCACATATTCTTATGTGTCTGTTAGTTTTGCTTTGGGTCTGAATTTGAATTGTGATATCCTTGATTCCCCTATCCATGTATCTACCCCAATTGGAGAGTCGATGATTGTGACTCATGTGTATCGTGACTGTTCTGTGGTATTTGTAGGGCTACATACTTGGGTAGATTTAGTGATTCTGGATATGGTTGATTTCGATGTTATCTTGGGTATGACCTGGCTATCTCCTTATCATGCTGTGTTGAACTGTAACACCAAAACTGTGACTCTAGAAATTCCAGGTAAGGATAGATTAGAGTGGGAAGGTGTATACAAGCTTAAGTCAGTTAAGATTATATCGTTTGTTCGGTCTAGGAAGCTAGTGGGAAGGGGGTGTCTAGCCTTCTTGACTCATCTCCCAGATGATAGTGTGGAGTCCCCTTCTATTGAGTCAGTTCCGGTAGTGTTCAAATTTGTAGAGGTGTTTTCAGTTGATTTGTCTGGTATGCCTCCGGACAGGGATATATATTTTTGTATTGATTTGGAGCCAGGAACTCATCCCATCTCTATTCCTCCATATAGAATGGCTCCGACAGAGTTAAGGGAACTTAAGACTCAGCTGCAGGAACTTTTAGATAAGGGATTTATACGTCCCAGCGCTTCACCTTGGGGGGCTCCGATTTTGTTTGTGAAAAAGAAGGATGGTAGTATGCGAATGTGCATAGACTACAGACAGCTAAACAAGGTGACCATCCAAAACAAGTATCCTTTACCCCGAATAGATGATTTGTTTGACCAGCTTCAGGGTGCATCGGTGTTTTTGAAAATTGACTTAAGGTCGGGTTACCATCAGCTAAAGATTAGACCTTAGGATATTCTGAAAACTGCTTTTCAGACTCGGTATGGACACTACGAGTTTCTAGTAATGTCATTTGGTTTGACCAGTGCACCGGCAGCATTCATGAGTTTGATGAATGGGGTGTTTAAGTTCTACTTGGATTCTTTTGATATCGTGTTCATTGACGATATTTTGATCTACTCCAAGAGTAGGGAGGAGCATGCTAATTATCTTCGCATTGTGTTGGACATCTTGAGGCACCAAAAGCTTTATGCAAAATTCACTAAGTGTGAGTTTTGGTTGACTTCTGTGGCATTTTTGGGGCATGTGGTGTCAGAAAAGGGGGTGATGGTGGATCCCCAGAAAATTGAACCAGTTAAGAGTTGGGTCCGGCCTAGCTTTGTGACAGAGGTGAGAAGTTTTGTTAGACTCGCGGGGTACTACCGGAGGTTTGTGAAGGACTTTGCTTCTATTGCTACTCACCTGACCAGGCTGACATAGAAGGAGGTACCATTTGTGTGGTCCGACAAATGCGAGGAGAGGTTCCAAAAGCTCAAGACACTTTTGACCATGGCTCATATATTTTCCTTGCCGGTTGAAAGTAAAGACTTTATTATTTACTGTGATGCTTCACATTCTGGTTTCGGTGTTGTGTTGATGCAGGATAGGAATGTGATAGCCTATGCATCTAGGCAGTTAAAGGTGCATGAGAAGAATTACCCGACTCACGATTTAGAGTTGGCAGCGGTGGTATTTGCATTGAAAATCTGTAGACACTATTTTTATGGTGTCAAGTGTGAAGTATTCACAGATCATCGCAGTCTGCAATACGTTTTCACTCAAAAGGATTTGAATATGAGGCAGAGAAGGTGGATGGAGTTATTGAAAGATTATGATGTGACCATTCAGTACCATCCGGGTAACGCTAATGTGGTGACAGACGCATTGAGCCAAAAAACTATTAGCATGGGTAGTTTGGCTTATTTGGGGGTGTCCAAATGATCGCTAGCTAAGGAAATTCAGGCTCTGGAGGCCAAGTTCATGCACTTGGGTATATCAGACCAAGGCGGGTTGTTGGCCAGCATTGAGGTCAAGGCCACCTTCATAGAGGGAATAAAGGCAAAACAGTTTCAGGATCCGAAACTGGGCAAGTTGTGAAGTAAAGTGATATCCGGGGAGTCCAAAGATGTTATGTTAGACTCTGGTGGTGTATTATATTTCAGGGAGAGGATTCGTGTTCCTCGAGTTGATGATATAATTCCAAAAATTCTGATAGAAGCTCATGGTTCACGGTACTCGATCCATCCGGGTGTAACCAAAATGTACAGAAACCTGAGGCAGCGTTACTAGTGGCCCGGGATGAAAAGGGACATAGTTGATTTTGTGTCCAAGTGTCAAAATTGCCAGCAGGTAATGAACATCAGAGACCTGCAGGACTACTTTAGAGGATGCCAATTCCAGAGTGGAAGTGGGAGAGAATAGCCATGGATTTCGTGGTGGGTCTTCCCAAGACATTGGGGAAGTATGACTCAATTTGGGTCATTGTTGACAGGCTGATCAAGTCCGCTCACTTCATTTTGGTCAGGGTAGATTACAACTCGCAGCAGTTGGCCAAGATCTACGTGAAAGAGATTGTAAGACTGCATGGGGTACCACTGTCCATCATTTCAGACAGGGGTACGCAGTTTACTTTTAAGTTCTGGGCAAGTTACATGAAGAGTTCGGTACACAACTCACCTTTAGCATAACCTTCCATCCTCAGACTGATGGTCAGTCGGAGACGACGATTCAGGTATTGGAGGACATGCTAAGAGCATGTGTAATGGACTTCGGTGGTCATTGGGACCAGTTTCTACTGTTGTGTGAATTCTCGTACAACAACAGTTATCACTCCAGTATCTATATGGCACCATTCGAGGCCCTGTATGGGAGAAACTGTAGATCACCAGTTGGGTGGTTTGAGTAAGGTGATGTGAAGCCTCTGGGCGTAGACTTAGTGAAGGAAGTGCAGGAAAAAGTAAAGGGCATACAAACCAAGTTGTTGGCTGCTCAAAGCAGGCAGAAGGAGTATGCGGATCATAAGGTCCGGGACATGGACTTTCAAGTTGGTGAACAAGTATTGCTAAAGGTGTCACCAATGAAAGGGGTTATGCGGTTCGGTAAGAAGGGCAAGCTTAGCCCTCGGCTTATCAGTCCGTTTGAGGTCCTTGAGATTGTGAGGCCAGTGGCTTATAAGTTAGCACTACCACCTAGTTTGTCGGGCGTCCATCCAGTATTCTATGTATCCATGCTCAAGCGATACCATATGGATGGGCACTACATCATCAAGTGGGATGAGGTACCTTTTGATAAAGATCTTCGTTATGAGGAGGAACCGGTTATGATTCTTGCTCGGGATGTCTGGAGGTTGAGGACAAAGGTGATTGACATGGTGAAGGTTCAGTGGAAGCATCGTCCAGTTGAGGAAGCCACTTAGGAAACCGAGAAGGACATGCGGGACAAGTACCCTTAATTGTTTGAGGATTCAGGTACTACACTTCCTTCCTTTTTATTTTTGTAATTTTGGGTCTGATCGTTCGGGGATGAACGATGGGTAAATTGGTAACTGTTGTAATGACCGGGTCCGTCGTTACGGGTAGACCAATCGTGTCAAGTTTTAGAGTTAGAAAACTCTGGGTTTGGGAGTTTGAAATTTTGGGCTAGGCTAGCCTCGGCCGGTTTTGGAGTGAGATAGAGTCTAGGGTAATCCATGTAAAAATGGGTTTAGGTGTCTTGTATTGAGCTACTTTTTCACGTAGCCAAGACATAAAGGAGTCCGGAGGACTTTTCGGAATCAAATTTAGGTAAGTAGAACTCCCGAAATTGCATTTGACGTGAAAGGGTTATTTTGGGACGTCGGGGGAATCAAATGTGTTGTGAAATGGACAAAACAGGCACATTTATGAACTTTTTGGTCGTGACGAGCGCTATCACGCGCGATAGCGGCCACAGCTATAGCGGTAGAAATTACTGCTCTTGCAGCGGTCAAAGGGTGGTCAACTCACTTAAGACCTCTATAGCGGCATGTGACCGCTATAGCGGAGAAAGGACTGCTATAGGGTGACCTCTATAGTGGAGTGGGAACCGCTATAGCAGGCCGATAAATTTTTAATGCAGAAACAACTCTTAAAACATCAGAATTTCACAAGTTTGTGTTGGAAGAAGGGTTGGGCGAATTCAGGCAATTTTCTTCATTCCTCCGCCAAAAATCATTCCTAAGGTAAGGTTTTCGTTCCCCACACTTTGTACTATATTTCCTATGCGGTAGAATTGCTAGAAGGGAAATTGGGGAAGGTTGGAATGACCTAGGGATGATGGAATTCGGGGAAGAAGGGGGTTCCAAACATGTATGTTCTTGGGTGTTGAATTAAGTACGTTAAAATGATCATTGGCTATTTAATTTCCTATTTTGTCCGTAAAAAATGATAAGACTAGGAGAATTAATGGTGGAAAAGCCCGGGAAAAGGGTGGGATGATCATGGGTGGCCTGGGGTTTGGGAATTTGGTATAATCTGGGTAATGTACAGGCCTGTATGTTAATTGTATGCATCATGTGTTATTTTAAGACCAAGAACGTGAGAGGAATCCGGAACACGGGAAAGCTCGGGTTGAATAAAGCTTGGAGCATTCGAGGTAGGTGATGGCTTTCGTATTTCTGCGAATGTGTATATTCATTGTACTCGTTGTCTAAGTAATTGTGTGCATTACATTGCTTAAGGGATTTGTGTGGAATGTCTAAGTTCGGTTCACAGTCTATGTTTGAATGGTTTTTACTTGTTGGCTTTACAAGGGGTGTGCATTCATTCTATTGACTGTTGTTGACATTTGGTTGTCTCGGGTACCATGCCTGGTACGGGTATAACATATGGTTGGCACGGGTACCACGCCTGGTACAGGTATAACATTCGGTTGGCACGGGTACCACGCCTGGAACGGGTTTACTTTATTGCATCTTGCACTGTTTCATTGATTATTGTATTGCATTAGTTGATATTGGTTCCGTGATAGGACCGAGTTGTTTTACTGAATGTGATACTTGATATTGGTTCCATGAGTGGACCGGGTTGTTATCGAAAAGTGCTATTGACTGGTGGTCCTTAAGTTGCCGGAAAACTGTTGTATGATTGTTGAATTGGTCTTGGTTTAGGCCGGGTAAATCATTACTTGTGGAATTTTTCTAGAGGGGATTCCAGGGTGGGTTTGGGCTAGATGTTAAGGTGTGGTTATGGTTATTCTTGTTGGTGGAATAGAACTGTAAGAGATCGATTCATGCGGTAATAAGCTATGTAGAGACCTGTAGTCTAGAGATGCCTGTGATATTGTTGCATTTTTGCCATACTTGTTATTGGATTTTGCGTACTATTTATATATTGTTTTCTTGAATACTGGCTGATGATCCTACCAGTACACAGTGGTGGTGTACTGATACTGTACTTGTCTTTCTTTTGGTGAGTATAGGAAATCTTCCAGTGGCTGAGACGAGACCTCTGATTTAGCACCGGCGATTCCGATCATCAAGGGTGAGCTAGTGATTCGAGCTACCTTGGGATTATCTCAAGAGTTTTAGTTCATTTGTTCGGACTTAAAAACTATTCTTATTTTGTTTAGGATTGCATCCCCGTACTCTAGATTTGGTATTGATGTTTGGTACGATGACTTTCAATTCCTAGGTGGGAAATTTCCGCAGTTTATTATTAATGATAAGTTTTTGATTAGTGATCTTATTTCTATTGCTAATTTTCATTTATGCTTGCTGGTTTTAAGTTGTTAGTCTAGGCAAGGGTAGAACTCTATTGGTTCGCTCATCCGGGGGTTGGGTGGGTGCCACTCACGACGGGTTGGGTCGTGACAATCATCCTTCCACTGAGTGTACCAAATATGAGCTACATCCTTGAGCTGATAGGAAGCTAGCTTGACACCCTCGACACCCATAACTTGCATCACACCAAAGATCTTCTTCACCTCCTCCATGAAATTTTGTGGATCCTCACCAACTTTTGAACCCCAGAACTCAGGTGGGTTCATGCGAATGAAGTCTTAAACTCGGGATGCAACTCTATCTTGAGGGTGGACAGGGGCAGAAGCCTGTTGATTGGCCTGAGCAGCCATAGTGTGAGCTAACATACAAATAGCATTCCTGAACTCTGCATTCGTGACCTCGAGGTCTGGAATTGGAGGATTAGCATTTCGAGCGGCTTGGCGAGGCATGGCCCAATGAGGAGGCATAATCTAAAAAGCATAAAGATTGGATTAGAAGAGTAATAGAGTTAAACTCTATCGCACGATATTGATCATGAAAGAAGTGAAGTTTTTCCTAAGACATCTCGTAGCTTCCCTCTCATAAGTGTGGAGTGCTTCACACACATGAAAGAGGCTCTATTTGATGCAGCTTTTAGACACCCTAGGACTCTTGAACCTGATGCTCTGATACCAAGTTTGTCACGCCCCGAGGCTACCCCTAGGCGTAACACGAGATCGGAACCACAAGTGCCCCAAGTTAACCCTTGGTCATAGCATAACTTAAGCATACGAGAAGGAATATAGCGGAAGCATAACTAGTAGAAATAGGCAATCATGTCTATATAAGATAAAGGTCTAAGTATACTAAATCCAAAAATACAGGATACAAACATCTAGCTATGTCTGAAGCCTCTAAACTGACAATAAGAGTTGCTAGGACAAGACGCTAGCTAACTCAAAAATCTAAAAGAAGAACATGATAGGAATAAGTCTAGCACTAGCCCTCGAATAATGAGGATCACCAACAGAAGTTGGATCTCCAGTGATGCCTAGCCATGAGTCCGAGGGTACGAACATGTATCTGCATCATCAAAGGATGTAGCGTGAGAATATGTGTCAGTACTATAGGATGTACTTAGTATGTGTGTTTATGCAATAACATGGTAAAAACATACTTAAAACATGCATAAAACTGAGATCATGCACATTAAGAGAAAGCATGAGTAAATATTGAGATTTAAACTTAAGACATCAAATAGAAATCAAGTTCCAAAGTAAAATATCATATAACTTCATAGATTGGAAATAGTCATACGGGAGTTTCTCTTAACCGACATAAACCATGGTGAGCTACATAGAGTCCAGTGTCATGCACCCACACTGAAAAAGGTTGTCCTAACCGGCCAAGATTAAAATCATGTCATCAGGATCCTGTCAAAATCCATGGAGGGCAATCTACGGTGGCAACGTAGTTTTGGATTTGGGTTATCTGAAATCCTCATCGCTCGGTGCTAAATACTACTCCCAAAACATAACATGAGGTTCACATACATGTGACATATCTGGATGTCAAAGGTTATTCATAAACATGTTGATAACCTAGATCTTCATACTACTCACAAACTTTGTTTTAGAAAATGATTCATAAGCATTGATGGTACATAGGGTGTCCTATCTTGCATACTAATTCATAACTTGAAAACTTGCATGGCCCTAGTTCAATTTTATAATAACATGTACTTTCATAAAACATTGGAACTAGGCATGCACTTGCTTGAAATCCATGAAATCATGCTATCAAATGCTCCAATTTACTTAAATCAATTCATGCATGTAAAATTGGCTATACTTAGCCTTCAATTCATGAAATAGGAGTTCACTTATAAAAACCCATGCGAAATCATATAATCTAGTAATAGATTCTTGAAAAAACAATTTATAGAAAAGCCCATAAGAATTGGGTAAGAATCCTAATTTGAAATCTATGAATATCCATATAAAATTTGGGGGTTTTAGGCATAAGGGTAGAAGAACCCCTTATTGAATACCCACATACCTGATTTGAAGATTTCTAAATCTTAGATGAGGAGAATGGAGGCTTGAAGATGAATCCTTAGATTGGAGCTTGGAGCTTGAGAGAAGGAGACTTTTTTCCTCTTTTGGATTGAATGAGAGCCTAAGGGAAGGAACTTAGGCTAAGTAAAGTTAAAACCCTTCTAAAATTGCCCAAAACAACCTCATTTAGGAGTTAAAAGAGTGGATAATTACAAAAATACCCCTAGATAAAAGCTAAAAAAAATAGACTTAAAATCTCGGCTTCAGGTCCCATAGACCCTTTCCACAGACCATAGAAGGAACTACGGTTCATGGATTGGAGTCGTGGTTCCTGAGCCAAAATTTCAAGCTGCGGATCAATTTTCACGAGATAACAGGACGACTCATGGAACTATCCACGAGTCATAGAAACCATCCATGGTTACTAGGGAACATGCTACTCTTTATCTGATTTCCACGAGTTAGTTCCACGACTCGTGGAACCATCCATGAACCGTGAAACTGGCTCATGGTTCTCAAACTTGAGGATGGTAAGCGGGACTGGTTTCACGAGTCACTTTCATGACTTGTGGTTCCATCCACGGCTCGTGTACTTGACTCGTGATTCCTAAAAGTTCTTAATCTTGCAGAGATTCTAAGTTTAAAAGCTTATTGAAATTCTGGGGTGTTACAATACCCAAAAGGTATAGCAAGAGTAGTTTCAGTACAAACAACACGTACTAGTAGGCATCATCGTCGACCCGAATCCACCACAAAACATCATGTAAATATCTAGAAAGAACGCATACAACTTGAAAGTTATGCAGTCATGGTTTTTATCAGTCTTTTTTACTACCTAGATGTACTACCTGTGAATTCTATTCACTTCCTCCCAAGCCTTCTTCCCTTAATCCGCTGCCAACTCAACATTTTAGAACATCCCATTCCCTTAACCTATTCATACACTTACCCCTTTTGTCACACACTAGAGATGCCTTACAATCGTCAACCCTTCTACCACTTAGCCAGTTATCCTCGCTAACAGGCCTATCGCCCTCACTCAAGACCCTAAGTCAGCAACCCTGACCCTTAGCCAAGTCAATAGAATACCCGCAAGACTCCCCGTCAATAACCTAACTTAACAACCATAGAACCATACCCCCAACCCACAATTAATAGACCACATATGATTTCGTCACATCCTTCAAGTAACCTGGACCACCTAAGGATCCCTAGGACATCATCGATGGTGTTCAACATGCAATCCCAGTTTACATAAGAAACCACCTTAACACTCAAACACACCAACTTGTCCACTCATGGACCAACATATAGTAATAACATCACAACAAATAAGCCCGATCCACTTATGGAACCAACACACATAATACCAAATAAACCTGTACCAGGCGTGGTACCCGAGCCAACTATAATTGAATATGTACCAAGTGTGTTACCTGAGCCAACTGATGAATAAGCCTATACCGGCATAGTACCCGAGCTAACCAATAATTTATACCAGACATGGTACCCGAGCCAATCGGAGAATAACAGATATCACAATAATCACAATCACAATGAATAACATTCCACACTTGTACAACCAACAAGCACTTAAACAAGTTCATTGCATGAGATTGACATTAAGATATCATTTAGCAGTCATTCCCTTTTTCCCTGAACATACATTGTGCAATAATACTACTGAGATAGTTATCATGCACACATAACATAATTGGATTACAAACAACCATCACCTACCACGAACAAACATGATTCATTGTTCTAGCCTTGATGACATGTCCGAAGACTAACCCCCGGCTTATTCAATTAAGCACATTAATTTATATACCTCGAATCTGAGACTCATTTAGGAATACACATACATCCACAGGAAGTCCATCCATTAATACCACTAACTCAGTACCTCCTTAATCATCCCGCTTCCTTTATTATACCAACCCATGGGAATTCGTTATGGCCAAGCAACCCTTACAGTTAATCAATAATAGTTTTGTGAACCCACCCATAATCTGATTATCTGAGGATTAAAAACCATAATATAAACATAAACAATCAAGTACAAGGTCAACATTACTCATAATAGTAAATTCCCACCCCAACCGGTAAGGTTTAACATATTTTATCCATCCAAACACCGTGCCCGAGGGCCTAAGCATACAATCTCCTATCAATCTACATTATGTCATGAATTTCAACTCGAATCTAATCTAATCAATTAAACCTAGCCTACTTGGATGCCAAGCAGCTGCTACAGAAGTCTAAAAGTGAACTTTGGCTCTGTGGAGGCAAATTCTGTTGAGAAATCAGCATAGAATCCGTGGGTTTTACCCCATCTGAGTGGAAATCCCTCATCTCCATTGCTTCCTAGCCATGAGGCACTCTAGGAAGGTTTTTGTAGTAAGCCTTGTCCTTTTTGTAACTAAAGAGGAGAAGTCAAAAATATAAAATTCGTGTTCTGGGTTACTGGTTCTGTCAGCCTGCTATAGCGGCCTGCCAGCTGCTACTACATCGGGCACTATAGAAGGATGATATTAGCCCAAGAAAAATTCCAAATTGTGAAATTTTTTTGTCGCATCACCCAATTTAATTTGAGAGCGTATTTCACAAATTTCGGTAACCCATAATGAGGTGCCCTTGTTAATAACGACTAAAGAGGTCATTACAAGTTCATACGTCATATGCCTACTAGAATCATATGTTCATATATTAAAATCCCTTTTGTGGCTCACATGATCATATGAATAAGTGCCCTTTATGCATACCTACTAGAGTATTAAATAGGTACGGGTAAAGCTTATCCATAGGCAGAGGTCCAAGAGGAATGACTTATCCAGATGTTCAAAGAGTTATCAAGGCCATGCATTCTTAATTTCAGAAGAATGAGAATGATCATTTTTCCTTAGTGGACTTATAGATGATGACAGTTGTCCCTCCAATATCATAATGGCATCATTTGAAGCCCTTTAATGACAATGTTTCAGATCTCTTATTGGTTGATATAAAAGGAATAAAACACAACACCGAGGGCCAAAATTAATCCATCGGACTGTTAAAAAGTTAAACTGATCCAGAAGCAATTAAAGGTTGCTCAGAGTCACCAAAAATTCTATTCAGGTATGTGGCATAGAAATGTAAAGTTTCACATTGACAACCATATTTTTTACAAGATTTGCCTTCAAGAGCATCATAAGATTAAAGAAGAAAGGCAATTTAAGCCCTATATACGTAATTAGGACTTATATAGAATCATACAGAGAATTGTCCAGGAGGCTTTTGAGGTAGAATTACCTCTAAAGTTAGTTTTTATACACATAAACTTTCACGTGTTTATTCTTCGCAAATGTTTAGGGAAGCCACAACTTGTTATACCCACTGAGAGTATTGAATTCACAGCGGGCTTTCCATTGGAAGAAGTCCTAGCGTCTACCCTTGATCGACAAGTCAGAAAGCTGAGAGCTAAAGATATAGCCTCCATCAAAGTAATGTGAAGGAAGTCAGCGTATAAAGCCACTTAAAATCCGAGGACTCCATGAATTTCAAGCATCCACATTTGTTCAAAGAACCTACAATGGGTTCCTATAACATGTGTTTTTCTTATAATATCATAAGTTTCACTTGCATCAACTCAATTGATCATAGATTTACCTACCTACTTGTTCATAAAATTATTTGTTCATTTAATCATAAGTTCATCTTTTACCTTATTTGTGCATCATATGTTCAAAGTTATAGTTCGTACCTACGATCTCCAAACTTCATATATTCGTTAAAGATGAGTTGTCCTAGCACAAATGTCACAATCTTCATTTAAGTATAGAGCCAAGAGGAACCATATTTATTATTTGTTTGTGTGATGTAATTATTGTGACACTCAGTGAAGCATATGCATATGTATTCTAGTTAGCTAACAGGTTTTGGATACTCTGTTCACAAAAAAAACTCTACCAAAATTTTGGAAAATGTCATAATAAGTTATAGCCTTCATTCGAGAATGAATAATCCAAATGGAGGATAATGTAATACTCTTTAATTTTCTAACATGTGTACGACTAAGTTGACATTGATAAATTACTTAAACTTGAATGGTTCAGAATGTATTTGATCTTCAAAGACTAAGTTCACAAGTGAAGTAAAATCAAATTCGAAAGTTTCATTAATTTGATGTAATGCAAGTGACCATGTTGATGGTTTGAATATGAATGGTCATATCTCCCAATATATATGGAGTTAAAGGTTGGTTAACCTATTAAATGAAAGGTTTATAAGTCTAGTTTCCAACAAAACAATCACTTGTGCAAATGATATCAGAGTAAAAGGTTATGTGCATTTTACTATAGATATACACAATGCAAAAACAGGTGTGATAGAGGGTGAGAGCATTGCGTATAGCATTGAACTCTTGTGTGTTAGAGAGTGTGCCATACCAAAGGGGTAAGTCTCCCAGAAACTTAAGTTTGTAAGTGATAAGTTGGGAATTCATTCCCCATTTGTTCTTGGACATTTTGGGAAAGATCTCAAACGATTTTTCACCTATTTTTATCATCTTATATCAAGGTAAGTAAATCCTTTGAAGGATTATTAAGTAATCATAGTAGATCATGGTACTTACTTTCTATATTTGTTTAACTTGAAGGGAAGCTCATCATGGTAGTAAAGGTGTTCTTGATGGATTCAAGTGAGATAAGATTCTTCATCTAATTAAAGTAAGTTCTTCCTCGTTCTTCACCTACAAGCTCATGTGAGCATTTTAAATATGCTTATGGTATGAACTCATGGGACGATAATCGAAAGTTGTGAGTTTGAATTATATGTACTTGTATAAGCTTATTGAGGGATGTTTTTATATGATATGGAGTTAGGGTATGTGTTCTTGAACTCGTGAGTAGTTCGTGTGATCATTTGGGAAAGAGAAAAAGAGTGTGGTGATACACTACTTGTTTATAGTATTTATCGAGATTGTTGCTTATTGAGTTATTTATTTTATTGTCGAGATGACCGTGCTTCTTGATGATCTTCTTGTATGGCATATATATTTGTCATTCAGTATAAATAAAGATTATAAGCATGAAAGGCAAAGTTGACACACCATAGTTATCGAATCAAGGAGCAAGGTATGTAAAGTTAAAACCTCCTTCACCGTTAAGGCAGGATCCTACGTCACTTGTTTCTCCTACAAGGATCAACATAACTTATTTGATATTCGAGAACTGAACCTTCATTTGATACGTGCCACAAATAAGACTACATGATTAACATAGACAAAATGTGCATGTGCTCTTTCCACTTGAAAGTACTTGCCTTCGTACTTCACATATCTATCTGTTAAAGTTCACAATATTCATATGTACAACTTATATTTTATATTGAATATGATTATTATAATATTCATACACATTTATATCAATAAAGGAGAGCTTTAGAGTAACCGGTAAAGTTTTTGTCATATGATCAGGAGGTCACGGATTCAAGTCATGAAATTAGCCTCTTGCAAAAATGCAGAGTAAGGTTATGAATAATAGATCCTTGTGGTTTGACCCTTCCCTGAAATGCAGACATGGCGAAAGCTTTAATGCAATCGACTTCCCTTTACACATTTATATCAAAATATTCTTATATCTAAGATAAACTTATAAACTATTTTGGGTCTCTAAGATCCAATACGCATTTTCATATAACATCATTTCATTTATTTACATCATGCTTCTTTTATAAGCTCTATTATCATAATATTATAATAATGGTGGAATACATAAACAAACCTCTGAACTTGCTATTTTTTTTCTTAAAGACACCCCAATAGGGCCTTGTTTTTATTAAACCTCTGAAATTATCACAAAGTGTGCCAATTAAGCACATTGACCTGACACATATCTTATGACTTCATTTGTTTTAAAGAAAATACGTAAAAACAATCGCCTCCTACATGAAATTGTGCCCTATTAAAACCCGATGCCCACTTTCCCCTATTTTTATTTTACACATCATGAGGTTAAAACAAAAATCTAAAATTCATCTTTTCATTTAACTTTTCCAAAAAAACCATTCGATCACTTGCCAACTTTTCAACCTTGACAACGAAAATCCTAGAAAAAATCATGCGATTTTGTTAGTTTCTCTTAGAATAGGTGTTGTTTTTATGCTATTGACAACAAAAATCCTACAATATCGTAGTATTTTTGACTGATTAGAGGAAGAAATCTCAACAAAAATCATGATTTATTGATCAATCTTCTAAGGTAAGTTCATCCTGAATTACTATAACTTTTTTTTTTAATTTTTTTCCTTCTAATATTGTGCCTACTAGTATAATATTATAGTGATGGTATTTTGTGTAAGTATCTAAAAAAAGTTAGGGTTTTTTAGGATTTTTATTGTCGATAACATGTCAGAAATATTTGAGATTTTATTTCAGGGAATCTTATGGATAACGTTATAATAACTCATTTTCACCATGGTGATATAGGTAAATCTAGTTCAATTTTTATAGGGAAAAGAGACATGGAATATGTTAGTATCAATAACGACAACTTCTCAATAATTGAGTTGCTTTTTTATACAAAAGAATTTGGGTATATTTCTGTTGGTGGGTTCTATTTTAAAGACCCTACAAGCAATGCTTTTGTCAAAGTGAAATCTGATTTTAATTTACTTAATTTTGTGAAAGACCTAAAAGATGGTGACTTTTTAGACTTGTATGTGAATCATGTTATGGATGGACTAGAAGTGGTAGAAGATGGGGTCTCCACGGGTTATCTTTGTGGACCAATAATTGGTGAAAGTAGTAATGTGCTTGGTGAAGTTGTTAATGAAGCTGGTGAAGGTATTAATCTAAGTAGGAACCAAAACTTACATGACATTAATGTGGGTGAAGGTGTACAACAAGGACCTATCCAATCTGAAAATGTTAATGTAAAAGTATGCGATCTCTCAGATCTTGAAGGTGCTGAAACAGATCTGAAAAGTAGTGCTGACTCACAAAATTTTGCTATTCCAGAAGATAGTGACTTTGAGGTTGATGAAGAGTTGAGATCTCTTAGAAATAAAAGGAGAAATGAAGTCCACAAGAAATAAAAAGAGAAAGATATCTGACTTTGAGGTTGATGAAGAGTTAAGATATCTTAGAAATAAAAAGAGAAAGATATCTTAGAAATAAAAGGAGAAACGAAATACACAAAAAAAAACCTCTTCTTACAGAGAAAACAAAACTTGGAACGACGGGTGTTGATAGAGTATTTGAAGACATTGGAAGGAACAAGGCTTCTAGATATACTAAAAGATTAGGAAGGGATGAGCATTATATTGATAACTCAAATCCGAACAGTGATGACAGTAGGAATAAATTAAATCTTGAAGTTGTGAGTGGTATTGATTTACCAGTAAGAAGGAGTAGTAAAAAGGTAAGATTTCATCCTGATTGTGTAATAGTTATATTTGAGCTTGGTATGGTATTTGAAAATGCCAAGCAATTTAAAAAGATTGTGGTAGAGTATGTTGTTGAATATAAAGTTAGATTGATATTGAAGCCTAACGAGAGCCATAGAGTTAGAGTTAAATGTGAGGATGAGAAATGCAAATTGTTGTTATTTGCTAGTATAGACAAATATTCTAATGAGTTTATGGTCAAGAATTATTTTCATGTTCATGTATGCAATACTACAACCAAGAATAAGTTGTGTATATCTAAATTTATTGCACATAAGATAAACGATGAAATTGCCTTTCAACCTTATGTAATGTTATGGAAAATTCAGGAGTTGGTGAGAAAAAAATTAGGATTGTATGTTGGAAGAACTCTTTGTTATGGGGCAAAGAATAGGGTTATCCAAGACTTCTTGGGAGATTGGAAGATGAAATTTGCGAGACTGTGTAATTATGTAGACATGATAAAATATATTAATCCTTAAAATTCATGTTGGGTGAGGATATACAGAGAGTCTAAACTAGAAAAAAAATATGTGTGTTTACTTTTATGTTTGCTTTGCTACATTGAAAAAAGATTGGTTAGAATGATATAGAGAAATTATTGATTTTGATAGATGCTTTTTAAAAGATGATTGCAAGGGTGAGTTGTTAGTGGCACATGGTAGAAATGAAAATCAACAAATGGTTTCAATTGAATGGGCTATTGTTAGCCAAGAGACAAAACATAGTTGGAGTTTCTTCATCAAATATTTGATAAAAGATTTGAACTTAGGCACTGAACATGTACTGACTGTGATGTCTGACATGCAAAAGGTTAGTCTAATTTCTGTTTTTCAATTTTGATCTCTTATTTTTCTGTTTTTCAATTTTGATCTCTTATTTTTCTGTTTTTCAATTTTGATCTCTTATTTTTCTATTTTTCTGTTTTGATCTCTCTTTTTTTGTAGGGTCTTGTACCAACCATACTTGAATGCTACCTGATTTTGAACAGATGATGTGTGCTTGACACATCTGGTTCAATTGGCATCAGACATGGAGAGGAGAAGAAAGAAGAAACCAGTTCTGAAGGTCTGCAAAATCAAGTTTTAAAGTGAAATTTCAAGATGAGATTAATAAACTCGATAAACTTGGTTAGGATATTTATGAGGACTTGTTGTATTATGAAAAGAGGTCACAATGTAGGGCATATTTAAAGAGCATGCTAAAAGTGATATTATTGAAAACAAAATGTGTATCACGTTCCGAACCTATCCCCTGAACGTAACACGGGACCCGAGACCACAAGTGATCTCAAGCTAATCCTTTGGCATTAGCATGACTTAGAAACTGAACATAAACATATGAGCGGAAGCTTAACTGAAGTAATGAGCAACTTAATTTGTTATATAAATATAAATCTAAGAGCCTGTTTGGATATTTTTAGCTGTTTCAGATGTTTGGCAAAGTAAAAAAATAATTTAAAAAAGCTAAAAGCTAAAAGCTGGACCCTCAACTTTTTGCTTTCAGATTAAAATTCTTTTTAAGTTTGACCAATACATTTACCCTTTTATCCCTTATATTTTTTCTTAATTTCAATACTACCCTCACTTTTCAGCCCTAAAATGTATGGAAGTACTCTCTTTCTCTCATTCTCATCCCGCTTCACCATCTTTCCCTTTCTCCTACAATAAAAAAGTGCTTAACAACACTTGTTTATCAAACACAGTAACAACTTTTTTTTTCAATTTCAACATTTTTTATCCAAACACTTATCTACCTATTTATAAGCACTAACTTTTACCTTTTAATTACATTGCTTTAAAACTATTTTTTTAAGAAAATCCAAATAGGCTCTAAGAATGACAATCTGAATTAAGCTGAATATCTGACTCTATGTCTGAAAGCCTCTACCAGTGACGAGATGCTGGGACAAGCCCCTAGGTAACTCTAAATACTGAACACTAAATGAAAGAATTAAAAGTCTAGAATGAAGCTAAACTCCAAGTCCTTTAATGAGGAGGACTCACCAAGCTGGCTGGATGTGCTGTTGATTTACTAGCCATGAATCTGAGAGCGAGCTACTGAATCTACATCATGATAGGATGCAGCACAAAGAGGTATACGATCAGTACTATGAAATGTACCAAGTATGTGAGGTATGCATGAGTCATAATAAAATATACTTGAAAGCATGCTTAAAATTGAGTTCATACATAAATAGGAGAGATCATAAGTAAATATCATAATTTGAACATAAGTCATAAAATAATAATCCAAGCTTCAAAATAGAATATTATATAACTAATAACTTAAAATCATTCTTGCATGAGTTTCTTATAACCGACAGTAAATCATGTTGAGATCCATGGAGTCCAGTGTGCTGCTTTACACTGAAAAAGGTTGTCCTAACCAGCCAAGGTTAGAACCATGTACATAAGGATTCTATCAAAAGCCACAGAGGGCAACCTACGGTGGTAACGTAGTTTTGGACTTAGGTTATCTAGAATCCTCATCACTCTGTGCTAAATACTACTCTCAAAATATATCATAGTGCTCACATACATGTGACATATCTAGATGTCAAAACTTATTCATAATCATGTTTACAAACCCGGATCTTCATAATACTCACAAACCTTGCTTTTAGAAAAACAGTTCATGAGTATTGATGGCATGTCGGGATATTATATCTTTCATAATGGATCATATATTAAAAGGTTTGCATGACACTAGTTCAATTTTATAATCTTATACAATTTCATAAAAATAGAAACTAGGCATGCATTTTTTTTGAAATTCATGAGATCATGTTATCTAAACATTTCAATTTTCTTAAATCAAGCAATGTATATAAAATTGGGTTAGGGTTAGCCTTCAAATCATGAGATAAGTAATCACTTGTAAAAACTCATGTAAAATCATGCAATTAGAATTAGGAATCATAGAAGAATCATGAGGAAAATAATTTATAGAAATCCATGAAATTGGGTAAGAACCCTAACTTGAGAAATTCATAAAATCAATTAAAGACTTGAGGTTTTGGGCATAATGGTGAAAGAAATCCCTTATTGAATACCCACATACCTGATCTTGAAGCTTTCTTAACCTAGAGCTTAGGGATGGAGACTTGAAGATGGAACCCTAACTTGAAGCTTGGGAGAATTGGACCTCTTTTCTTCTCTTGGAACTTGATTGAGAGAATGGAAGAGAACTTAGGCTAAGTGGGAATAAAACTCCTTCTAATTTGCCCAAAATGACTTAACTTAGGAGTTAAAAGAGTGAAAATTATAAAAATACCCCACGGAAAAGAGTCTGAAAAACTATTGAAAAAATCGGCACAGGCTTCCACGGACATGAACCACTGCCCGTGAAATGAACCACGGTCCGTGAAATGGGGGTCGTGGTTCTAGGGCATTTTTCAGGCCTCTAGACTAATTTCTACGATTGAGTTTCACATTCCGTGGAACCCTCCCATAGTTTTCAGGTGAAAAATCAAATTCCAGGACTGATTTTCACGAAGGCGACCCACGGTCCGTGGTTCGATCCACGAGCCGTGGATCCTTCTCGTGGTTACTATCTGTCATTTTGACAGACAAATACATTTTAGTAAAACACTGATAAGTTTTTACTCCAAATTTGTATAAAAAATATGCGGTCGGAGGAGTTGGAAATAAGACTCAAAGACTTTTAATTTGGTGGGTACTAGGCCACCTAACTCTTCATATTCTAGGAGTTATGATCGTCTGAAGTTGACCCTAGTTGAGTTTTACAAGAAAACTTAGTTGGTTGGGGTGCTTTCAATTCAACCTTGAGCTAAGGGTTCTTTATGACCCTAATTCATCTCTAATATCCTCTTCTTACTTAAGAATTTATATTAACACCTATTATATTAGAAATCATCGGGTTCAGGTCTAACAACATATGAAAAAAGGTTCGGATCTTAGTTCAGAATTTTTGGGGTGTTACAATGTGTGAGACATTTAATTTATGAATATTAGCTGCTAGACATAAATCTATTATCACTGTCTTAGAGGAGATTAGACACAAAATAATAGATAGAAATATTGAGATGAGAAAGTTTGTTGACACTTGGATATCTGACATATCTCCCATGGAACTTATGGAGCTTGAAAAGAACAAAGATTTTGCTAAAAAATGTACTGTTAGGTTTAATGATAATTGATATGAAATTTTAGATGGTCAGTATGGACATATTGTTGATATAAGAAAGCAAACATGTACTTGTAGAACCTGACAGTTGAGGGGCATACCATGTCAACATGTTGTCTTGGCATATCAACATGCAAGCAAAGAACCTGAAGATTATGTGGTACATTTGGTATATGAAATATACTTTCTTGAAGGCTTATAATTACTTTCTCCAATCAATACCTAACATGAAAATATGGCCCTACACGAGTGGCATGGTGATTAATCCTCCTGAACCTAAGCCAATGCCTGGTAAACTATCAAGGAGCAGGAGAAGAAAGAGAAAAAATGAGCCTAAGAAGAAGTATGGAAATCTTCCCAAGAAAGGAGGAAAAACTACTTGCTCTAAGTTCCATCAAACAGGTCACAACTGAAAAGTCTGTAAAACAGTGGTAAAACATCCTTTTCTTCTAATTCATCAACTGAATTATATTTACTATACAATTATATTTACTCTAATAATAGACTGGAATGGAACAACTTGGAAGTACTAGCCAACTTGGAAGCTCTAGCCAGCCACCAAGTTCTAGCCATGCACCAAGCTCTGGCCAGCCACCAGCTTCAATATGTGATGATACTTTAGCTATTACAAGAGCTCAGCAACCTGAAAGAAGTAGAGACAGAGGAAAGGGTAGAGGAAGAGTTAGAGGTAAGGGAAGAGGGATTGGAAGAGGAGTGGAATCCAGTCAATCTAGGGATAAAAGGGACGATTGAGCATTAACATCAACAGGAGGACAAAAGAGGCCTAAGACTGTAGAATTTGGCATCTACACTGATGCTACAACTAACAGTCAAATCTTAAATACAAGTGTATAGACAATTTATGTATTTGTTATTCCACTTTAACAAAAAACTCATTTAGTTCATCGTATGCAGCCTGGTACTTTAGGTGAAAGGGCCGTCACTCCAGGAGTGTATAAGAGTGAGACTCCAACAAATATTGACATTGGTGATAAGCCTTGAAGACTAAAGAGTCAAAATACTGTCACAACTTCATAATTATCGCGTTATGAGTCAGTTCAAAAAAAAATCAGCCTGCATCACCTAGTGCACCAGGAGACGTCTGAACTTCTTGAAGAAAATTGCTAACTACTTGTTTATTTTTGAATTTGTAATTTCAGCAGCAAAAGCTTCTGTAATTGACTGCTTATAATTTATTTTTTGATGTCTTTTAAGTGGTTTATGAATATGACTCATAAAATAGTAGTGTCTATGTTTGTTTTTGGTGGATGAAGCTCATTAGAGCAATGTAAAGATAGTTTATTTTGTATGTAATGATCAGTTACTCTTATGCTTTTCATTTGATGTGCAAAGTTATTCTTGTTTGTTCATTTGGTGAGCAAAGTTATTCTTGTTTGTTCATTTGGTGTGCAATTTAATATTATTGTATGGAGTTCAATAAGAAGAATCCTTTTGAATCATTTTAAGCACAAGTCAAGTAGGAGAGACTAATACACAACTTGTCTTCATTCCTTCATGCAAAATCAGTACAACAAAAGCACAAACCAAATCAATTTACAATAAAGAAGTCAAGTCAAAATAACCTTCATAGAGTAATCTAACCAAAATTCAGCATACACTGCTGCTATTATGAAGACCTCAATACCATACACGATTGATATTAGGAAGGCCACACGCAAAGCCACCCCTATACATATTTTCATATATACAAAAAGATCACGACAATAATACATATGATCCTTAGTTTTCTTGATCGCTTTCTTTCTTGTTCAAATGTTTTGACTTTTTTTGACAAACTCTATATCACCTTCTTTGATTGAGTGGGCATTTCATAATCGTACCATCAAAAATAATCGCATTCACCTCTTGCCTACAAAATTACAAAAAATATTAAACCAAAATAGATGCGTCCTTTACAAGATTGGACAGAAGTGATGATAGATGACTTACCTTTGCATTCTTGCAACAAAGAAACTTGCATCCAGTGTTAAGTTGTGTCCATGAGGTTTTTCATTTCAACATTGACCTCACATCAATAGAGCACAGATGTAGTTGAAGAGGATAAAATTAATAAATTCGATATTGATAGACCTTCGATGAGGAATCTTCAAATGAAAAGAGAGAAATAATTTAGCTTGAAACTCAACAATGACAGTAGCAGGTTGAAGAAGAAGAAGAAACAGAAGGGTGGGTAGAAATTAGGGCTAGATATATAAAAGGGGAGAAATAGTTACCGTTAATGATTCCACATCAGCAAAATTTTAGAGTTCCACGCGCTCAATATACGTGAAAATCACGATATGTGCTAGATCGAACGAGTGTGCTTAATTGACACACTTTATGATGATTTTAGGGGTTTAATAAGAACAAGACTCTATTGGAGTGCCTATAAGAAAAAATCGGGCAAGTTCAAGCGGTCACTTATGTATTCCGCCTATAATAATCTATGTATTTAAGAATTTATATATGACATGATCAAACTATCTTATGCGATAATTTTTATTTTCTTATATTACTATCTAATAAATGGCAATAAGCACCATGTCTTCAACATGTCTGTTTGTTGCCATTAAATATCAATTAAAAGGAAATTTTGTAATTTCAAAGGTTTATTTATTCTCATTTAATAATTTATTTTAAATGCTTTGTTATGATTAGTTCATATTATTTAGTCACTGTAGCGACTTTGTTCACTTTTAATTGTGCAGACGTTCTTACCCTCTGAGGGGCCCATGTTTTGAATATTTATTACATTGATGATTTTACATTGTACTTCTTTTATCCATTTTTATTTATTTAATATTAATTTGACATATTCTTTAAAATAGTAGTACATTCAAATATGAATATCATTTCATATATTGTAAAAATTATAATCAAACACAAATTTCAACTTAATAAATTCAAATAAAATAAAAAATATTTGAAAAAAATTAAGGCCTTAAATTGAAAATATTAAAGGATAATTAGTGACTTTTGCTATTATGTTGTTGTTATTGATGAAATATTATTATATTTTATAATTAAGTGTAAATTATACTTACAACATAATTTTTTTTTATAGATATGTATTAATTAGGGGTGGCAAAATTAAACTCAACCCGCCCAACCCATTTGGGTTTGCGTTGGTTATTGACCTGCCTATTTATTAACTCAATCCATTAAAAATTGGGTTGATATGTAACCCAAATTGATTTTTGAGAAATTTTGTCAAAATATTTTTAAATTTTTTTTTTATTTTATATGTTATATATAGTTATAATAAAGAAAAAATAATTTTATTAAGCACTAAAAATTTATAAATAACAAATAAAGCAATTAAAACTTAGTAAAAATTGGGCGGGTTGGGTTATGACCCGTTTTGACTCAACCCATTTTGGCGCAAGCAAATTTGGGTCGGGTTGGATTTTGACCGGTTTATTATTTTGACCCATTTTGACCCGCCCAAATTTAACTCAACCCGCTCAATTGTCACCCCTAGCACTATCGGTAACTATATATATATATATACTAATTTAGTGTACGTGCTATTGCACGTGTATTTTACGTCTATCAATAAAATTATATATACTACAAGAAAAATAAAATTATTAAAGAGTGACAATTGATGCCAAAATGAATGTTACTTCTATTTAAATGATATAAAGAAATATTGTGTCTCAAATATGTTAATATCGGTTGAATCAAGCTTTATCTATAAATTTACATATTGATACCAAATAAATCACAAATCATAGATCACGAATATACCTTACAAAATCATGTAATAGATTTTTAGAGAGAATTATTTAAATTTCTAAATATTAAAAATTGCTACATAAATCAAAGAAGAAAAAATTTAATAACCAATAAGGAAAGAGTAGACCTTTGATTTTTTGACTACTTCTCCGACGGCTACATGCTTGTTTCGTTTAATTTTTCTATCGAGTTTTTTTATCTGAAAGAGAAAATACAAAAAATTATTAAAAACGGAGAATCCATGAGCAAAGAGAAATGAAACTAGCAAAATAGTTGATCTCCTTCATTTTAGCTACAATTCGTCTAAGAACAAACAACCTAGAGAAACTAACGGGACATTAAAATAGGTTTTAACATCAAATCTCTTACCTTAACAAAATCAGATTCTTCTATTATTTGTGTAATATAAGAAATTATTTTTTCTTTGTTTGCTTACTTACTATTACTGCTACGTAAAAAAAAAGTAAGAATTTTTAGCCTTATAAAATTCAGCCAAAAATGCAGTTAAAAGGAAAATTGATTATTCTTTTACCTTAATATTCCTTACTTTTCACATTAGGAGAATTCAGCCAACAGTGGAAAATCTTGTCATATATAATTTCATATATTTATTATAGTCAATATTCAATATTATAAAGATGTAATGGTATAATAATTGAAGAAAAATAGTGAAAAGACTATTTTACCTATTGTAAACTCTCGTCAATTAATAAAACTATTTATGAAAGAACAAAATTATTAAAAAGTAGCAATTGACGTTAGAATAAATTTTATATCTATTTAAATGATATAATTTGTACCCCCAAAAAAAGACAACCATTAAAGCCTATAGAAAATAATGACGCCAAATCTCATAGTTTATTCACAATTAAAGAAATTGCATATAATTAAATTTTAAAAAAGAATTCATATATCTGGTCAAAACTGTAAATAAGTCAATTTTAAATTATTAATTGTATATGAGTCATTACAAATAAAAATTACAAAAAACTTCTCAGTTAACAATTATCTATCAAGAATACATGATAATTTATTACTTTAAACTTCAAGACCATACTAAAATCACAACAGAAAACTTCTCAATTAGCAATTGTCTATCAAAAATACATGATAATTTATTTTTGTGAGCAAAAAAACATATCAAAATTTTAGAAAACTTACCTCAGATCACAAGCAAATTTGTCTCTTCAATCACAGATACTATCAATATTTCACAAAAATACTTCTCAATTAGCAATTGTCTATCAAAAATACATGATAATTTATTATTATAAATTTCAAGAACATACTAAAATTTTAGAAAACTTACCTCAAATCACAAACAAATTTATCTTTTTAATCATAGATACTATAAAGATTGTAAACATCAAGAACATACTAAAATTTTAGAAAACATACCTCAAATCACAAGCAAATTTGTCTCTTCAATCATAAGATATATCAAGATTTCACAAAAAAAAAAAAAACTTCTCAATTAGCTATTGTTTATCAATAATACATGATAATTTATTTATTGCAAACTTCAAGAACATACTAAAATTTTAGAAAATTTACCTCAAATCACAAGTAAATTTAACTTTTTAATCATAGATACTATCAAGATTTCAATTGGCAAAAAAATTCTATACCTAAACATCTTTGTTTCCTACATAGTAATTTTGGAATTAGTTTTGGAAGAATAATGTAAACCTAAATAAAGAGAGACAATTAATATAAGTATCATTAATTAATTGGTAAAAGGAATCCTAATTTTAAAGTGATTCAAAATAACTGACTATTTCATTTATAAGGAAAAATTATTAAAAAAAAAAACTACCAAAGTTAAAAAAAAAACAAAAAACGTGATTTTCTTTAAAAGTTACTTTATGGCAGTTTTTTCTTTGGAACTTTAAATGTTTTTTTTTTTTAATTTAAAAAAACGTGTTTTATTTTTTGAAACTTTAGGGCAGTTGTTGCCTTTCTTTTTGGGAACTTTAGGAAAGGTTTTGTTTTTTTTTGGAACTTTTAGAATATAATATTATTAGTGTGGTAATATAAATTACTATTTATATATAACTATAATTTTAATTAAGAAAATAGGAAAAGACGATTTTGTCTATTACAAGGTCTTTTAATGAAGGGCAAAAAGTTCAAATCACATTATAATGTCCTTCACACTTTTAATATAACTAGTTTAGTGTACGCGCGTTGCATGTGTGTATCGCGTCAGTATAAAAAATTACATATAAAAAATAAAATATATAATATTGCAACTAAAGTTATAACAATATTATATTCACGAAAAAGGGTCATATTTTTCCCTATACTCTCCTATAAGGGCAAAGAGACAATGGAAATTATAGAGCTCTAACCACTTTGGATTTTCATGTACACCTCTTACCATATATTTTAGGAGTTCTTATTTTATCACAATTCTTTCCATATATTTAAAATCATGTATTAATTTCATGTTTCTACTATTAATTGCATATCAATAATAAAAAAATCGTGAGTTAAAAGGAGTCCATGTGAACTTCATACTCTAATTTTTAATAGTACCATTTAATGAGAATACACATGTCCTATTTGTCTTGAAAGTTCTAAAACTAGAGTAATAATAATCAGTCCCCAAGATTTTTTAAACATAGAAACGTGATTTTGCACAATTTTTTAAGCTTCTAAACCTAAAAATGTGGTCTTTTTTTAAAAATATGATACTATGTATTACCTAACTCAAATAAGAAAAAAATTATTTAATTTTAAAATATTAAATATTAAGAGTTCTTACCTAGTACATATAAATAAAACATTAATAGTTATAATTTTAATTAATTTTAAAGTCCTTAACATTAGCATAATAATTTAAATGACAATAATTGGAGAAAAATGATAAAAAGACAAAAACTATTATGTATGTAACCAATATCATTGAGTATATAGCTTCGAAATATTACGTAAATATTACTATGAAATATATTTGAGTTACAAAATAAAATATCAAAAAAAAATTTAAGTTTTTTAAGATGATCAACGTTGATCCGATTTAGATACCTTAAAAAAGGGATAATACTACTTTTAAAAAAAATTATAGATGAATTAATATTTAGGACTGTGAAATATAAAGGGATAATACTACTTTTAAAAAAATATATATTTAGGACTGTGAAATAAATTGAAAACTTGCTATTTTAATTTCCCTATAACTTCTCATCCTTTTATAATTAATAAAACATAATATTATTCATAAGTTTTAGAGTCCATGATTGACATCTAAAATAATTTGTAGTTATTATTATAGAAAATAATTGATGGATTTTATTATTTGATGAAAATGAAATCTCTACTACAAAGTTCAAATTAAAATTATCAAGTTTGTTTTGACAAAATACGTAGCTTGATCTCTAGCTTCTTCTTCGCCCCTATGTGTGAATATACCTCAACAGTCATCTTACAAAAACAATTCATATATCAAATTTAGAATTACTTATAAAACTCTTAAGAAGACTTTTTGTTCTCAATCAAAAGGAAAGTCTTCTACACACATTAGAGGACATATATCTTAATTCTTAAATACATAGAAAATAGACCTTGATAATCACATAATGTTCTAGCAGGTGACATGAAAACTACAATAAACACACATATATATATATAGTAATTTGCCAATAATATACCAATGAAATTCAATGTAATACTAAATTTCTTACCGTGCTAGCCACATATAAACACTTTTGAAGGAGGGTTTGGACATGCTTATATGTAGCTTGCTCGAGCACATCATCCTCCATCTCACAATTGAAGTATCTCGCACCAATTTGATTTACTTAGTAGAGAAATAGATGATGGACGAACAGATACAAAAACATTCACGAAAACACCACAAAAAGAGGATCTCTATTCGTTCTTCCCATTCGCAAACAGAAACATACTATCAATAATTAAACATGGTGCACAACTACATAAAGCATAAAATAGATCTATAAAGTTGAACCGAAACTGATTCAATAACCAAGAAATATAGACAGTAAACTCTAATGTCTTTCTAACTAAAATATTATGATATATAATTAGAGTTGGAAAATATTCAAACTCATGGCTGATTGACATAAATTCATGCAGATTAAAATTTAATTGAATTGAAAGTATGATTTGTATTAGGACTCCTCTTATAACCAAAAAAGGAGTCCTAAGGAGATTTTATTTTGCCCAAAAATAACGATAATATAATTAAAAAAGCTAGGACAATTATTAGTTGTTTCAAATAAGGCAATATTTTTTTTCCTAAAAATAAGACAGCTTTATTTCTCAAAAATAAGGCAGTTTCTTTTCTTTTTTCTTTTTTTGCCAAAAACTACTCTACGTATTCTTGTTTTGCCAAATAACACTCCTAAAATATTATTAGTTTAGTTTGAAAAAAATATGCCAGTTTTTATTTCCCAATAATAAGGTAGTTTTTATTTTTGTTAGGACTCTAGGGAGATTTCGTTTGCAACAAATAATGCAGTTTTTCATTTTCCAAACAATCTATATTATTAGTGTTTATGCATAATTATAATTAGAGAAAAAATAGTAAAAAGATAATTTTGTCTAAAGCATAGACTTTTAATGAAGGGCAAAAAGTTCAAATCACATTATAAGGTCCTTCACACTTTTAATATAGTATAAATATAAATATTTTAATATTGTATAAATAGATATATAGATCACAAGCAAATTTGTCTCTTCAATCACAAATACTATCAATATTTCACAAAAACACTTCTCAATTAGCAATTGTCTATCAAGAATACATGATAATTTATTATTATAAACTTCAAGAACATACTAAAATTTTAGAAAACTTACCTCAAATCACAAACAAATTTATCTTTTTAATCATAAATACTATCAACATTGTAAACATCAAGAACATACTAAAATTTTAGAAAACATACCTCAAATCACAAGCAAATTTGTCTCTTCAATCATAAGATATATCAAGATTTCACAAAAAAAAAAAAAACTTCTCAATTAGCTATTGTTTATCAATAATACATGATAATTTATTTATTGCAAACTTCAAGAACATACTAAAATTTTAGAAAATTTACCTCAAATCACAAGTAAATTTAACTTTTTAATCATAGATACTATCAAGATTTCAATTGGCAAAAAAATTCTATACCTAAACATCTTTTTTTCCTACAAAGTAATTTTGGAATTAGTTTTGGAAGAATAATGTAAACCTAAATAAAGAGAGACAATTAATATAAGTATCATTAATTAATTGGTAAAAGGAATCCTAATTTTAAAGTGATTCAAAATAACTGACTATTTCATTTATAAGGAAAAATTATTAAAGAAAATTAATTTACCAAAGTTAAAAAAATAAAAAACGTGATTTTCTTTAAAAGTTACTTTAGGGCAGTTTTTTTTTGAAACTTTAGGGCAGTTGTTGCCTTTCTTTTTGAGAACTTTAGGAAAGGTTTTTTTTTTTTTTTTTGAAACTTTTAGAATATAATATTATTAGTGTGGTAATATATATTAGTGTTTATATATAACTATAATTTTAAGGAAAAATTACATAAAAGTGCATGTGACAATCTTACATTGCAAAATATGACCAACTTTTTAAGCTCTTACAAAAAATGGCTTAATGTCTATAGAAAAAGAAAGTTACTTTACATCTCTAGCCAAATTTTACTCTCTCTCTCTCTTACACACAATACAATCTTCATAGTTGTTCATATTGCTACAACTAATGAACATTTAAGGGAATATGGGTCTATAAAATCCATAGACCAAACATATAGCAAATTTACATTACAATTTCATAGCTATAGCATGAATACTTTGGATGTTCAGCCATTATTGAAGCTCCAAGCTTCAAAATTTGAAAATTAAATTTTTGTAAATAAGTTTTGCTTCTAGTGGGTATGATTGCAAAAGATTGATTATGTATTGAGGAGCATAAATGTGAAATTTTGGATGATTTGGTGTAGTTTTTAGGTGTTTTTGGATGAATTTGGTGCTTGAATTCGAGGAAGAAGATGAAGTACGTTTTGTTGTATATATTTGTATACTGTATTGTATATTGTTGTATATACAATACAGTTTTTTTTATTTCAGTGATTTTCTTCTTCTTCTCCATACTATACACAATTATATAATGTAGCTATATTGTTTAAACATTATATATACATAATTATACAACGTATCTACATTGTATAAGTTTGTATAGATTGGGGAGAAAGAAGCAAATCACCAAAATAAAAAGACTGTATTGTATATACAATAATATACAAATATATACATTGTTATACAAAAAAAGTTACTTTACACTTGTGGCCAAATTCAGATTTGACTATAAAATGTAATGTACTTTTTTGGTCACGAAATTGCAATGTATATTTACTAAGTGTACTTTTTTGAAATTGTCCCTAATTTTAATTGAGAAAATTGGAAAAAATGATTTTGTCTATTACAAGGTCTTTTAATGAAGGACAAAAAGTTCAAATCACATTATAAGGTCCTTCACACTTTTAATAATATATATATATATATATATGAATTTTCATATGGTTTCTTGACTTGGTTCTGAGATGGTGGTACAGTCAGATCCGATACTGCTCTAATTATCTCTGTCTGGCAAGCCTGTAGCAAGCCATGACCTCCTCAGCCCGAGATATGTGTTGGAAAAGGCACCTCTTGGTCCGGTTAGAACTGCTACTGGGTTAGAACCGTTGGACAAGAGATTAATAAGAGTATGTACTGTGGTTCTTGACAGGCCCTTTGCTCAGATAAAAGAGTTAGTCTCTTCCATACAGTCAGATAAATCGTATTAAAAATCTCATATATTTCAAATCTTATGCAGTGCGGACTACCGCTAGTATAAGGGTGCTGAATTGCTTGATCCTAGACCAGGCGGACTACCGCTAGATCTCAGATCCTGTAGTCTGGTATCAGAGCCTAGTATTGTTCATAGGTATATATTAGATAGATGTGAAAGCATTAGATATAGATATGGAACTTCATTGTGTTATGGATCTCGGAGAATTAAGTACTAAAAGTACTAGACTCGAGGAGGTAGACATACCTCAAAACCTTGATTTGTTAAACAAATGGACGATTCCTAAAGTTCTTATTAAGACCATTTATGATTATGGTTGATTTGATAAACTATCTACTAAGCAATTGATTAAAACAACTGAACAATCTTTAGCATTAAATTCTTCTGAACAGACTATTCGTTTGTTAAACAAACGTGATATTGATCTTTATAAAAATCAGTATAATTATCTGCATATTGGCATGGTTCAAATTGCTTTTAAACCTCTTACCCTTAAAGGGTTACCTGAGACTTTCCTAGCCGCTCTCAGAGATGCTAGAAATTTAAATTTTCGACAATCTCTTATGGTTTCGATTGAATCAACCGTGGCCTATGGTCCAGTTTATTTTAATACGCAACCTAATTTGCAGTTATATTTATCTGATGTCAATATTCTTGATGCCTTAACATTAAATGTTAAAACACATGGTTATAACTATGTGCCAGGTTCAGAACTTATAAGTTTGTCCTATAGAATTTATTTCAAGTTATTATCAACCTTGAATCCAAGATGTAAGTTATACGATACATCCGATCAAACAATTTTAATGCAAACGAATTTTGCAAGATCTAAGGTCACCACCAGGAGACCGATTAAGTGGGAAGAAATTAATTTCCCAACAACTTGGACTCTCGACTCGGTTATATCACCAAGTCATTTAACAGATACAGTTACTAATACTGAGTATTCTCACATCTCGCAAAATCCCGATGGGAGAATTTGCATCCAGTTCGCGAAAAATAGCTATGCTCCTCACAGGCAGTCCCTGTCTAACCATAGACTCATGCCTCCGGTAAGTTCTATTTATAATAGACGATCTCTTAGTCACAGATTTTTGCCTGATATTCAGCATATTTCTCCTATTGACCCAATTTATGGTCCAGCATGAAATCGCGCTGCTTCTTTACACACTATTGAATCTGATTATAATTCAAAGGTGGAAAAGGTTAAAATTGACCCCCGGACTAATTGTTCAGGTTAATGATGTCAAGGATAATAGTTCTGCTAAGGACTTCCCTATTGCTTCTAATATGGAGTTCAATCTAAATGATATTTAATGATTCCACACCAATTAGATTTTAGCCCAGGTTCCCTGGCCAGAAAACTAATTCAAAAAGAATTTTTTGATGTAAAGTGGAACAAGTTTAAAACTTGGTTTTTTGAATCTTATAGTAAAGATGATATGAATAATATTTCTCAAGAATTCTATGAAGCTTGTGCCCTGCATAATCAAATTATGCACTTCGTCCCTTGGTTTATAACCACCTATTTACCTTTATATGTAAATACTATTGAGAGAACTTATCGCGATGGAAATGGTAATCTTACTACAACCGTTTACCCTCCACAGTCCGCTTTTGTTTTGCCTAACAATACGGGTATTACATTTAGTGCATTTCAAAAATTAATTGACCAAGAAATTGCTTCAGTAAGTATTTCTGAGATTAATAAGCTCGTTTCTCAAAATAATTATTTGGGATTGTATGTCAAAATTTTGGGAGAACATATTAGCTCTCTTGATAAAAAACTTGATGAGCTAACTATTTTACTAAAAGGTATAAAAGCAGATATAGCTAAAACCAACGTCGCTTCTACTTCTGGAAGTAAAAAAGATGTTGTTCCTACCTTTATTCAAAGGCCTCCTGAGATTCAGGATTTTAAGTTTAAATCGTTAAATGATTTAAAGAACTTCTTGATAAAAAGTTTTCTGGTTTAAATATAAAACCTATTGATTTGTCACAAGAGTTTTCCGAAAAAATGGATCAAACCGGTGATTATAAAAATCATGTTTTAACTGAGCTTAATAAGCTTAAGGGTTACCCCCGAAAGAATAGTAGCTATGCTACTAAACCAATGATGAATACATTCTACTATCCTCGTCCTACTCCACAAGATGTTTTGATAGAGGAACGAGATTGGAATCACAAATTCGTCTTACAGTGGTTCCGAGATTTACGAATGGAACCTTGACGGGTTAACAGATAGACAGTTGACCTTTCTTGTTCATAGAATGCTTATGTATGCAACTATTTGTAAAAGCATTAAAAATAATGATAGAACTATCTGCAAGATGATTGTTGCAGGTTTTACAGGTCAGCTCAGAGGCTGGTGGGATAACTACTTAAATATAGAGGAGAAAGCCTCTATTATTAACGCAATTGCCGAAAATGAAGGTGTTGGATAACCTAGGCATGACTCTAGTTAAAAATAGAGAAGATGCAGTGTACACTCTGGTTATGACCATAATAGAACATTTTAATGGTAGATTTACCTTCTAGAACGAAACGATTAGTACCTTACTCAATGGTCTTAAATGCCCTACGTTGACAAAATGGAGGTGGTACAAAGATACGTTTCTCAGTCGGGTCATGGAGTTGCCCAAAAATAAATATGAATATTGGAAAGCTAAGTTTATAGACGGCCTTCCTTCGCTATTTGCAGAAAGGGTTAGGAAAACCCTAAAAGGAAATCACCTTGAGATCCCCTATAAGGATTACACTTATGGGAATCTAATAGGAGTTTGCACTCAGGAAGGATTAAACTTATGCATCGAACTTCTCATGTCTAAAAAGCTTAAAATGAATAAGCACAAAGAAAGATCTCAGCTTGGAGACTTTTGCACACAGTTCGGTCTACCTGAACCAGCAGCCTATGGCAGCAAAAAGAAGTATTATCGGTCCCCTAGAACTGAAAGTTCTAATAGGAGACGAAGATCCAGAAGAAGATCTAAGGAAGAAAGAGAAGCTAAGAAAAGCTCTCGTAAATCTAATAGATTTACCAAAGATCGGTCAGGAAGAGACCTTTCTAAAATCAAGTGTTACAAATGTGGAAAGCGAGGGCATATTGTTCCAAATTGCAAGCTTAATAAGCTTAAAAGTTTAGAACTTGATGCAGAACTGCATGATAAGGTTTATAAAATGTTATATACTTCAGGTTCTGATGATGACTATGAATCGTATTCAGAAGCAGGTTCAGACATTGATCTGATTGATTTATCTGACCATGAAGAATAGGCTGATAGCTCATGTGCCACTTGCAAAGGTAATACATGCCATTGTAAAGAAGATGAAGTTTATAAATTGCAATCACAGTTTCAAGATTTCAATCTTAAAACTTTTACTTCTGACAATATTATTGAACTGTTAAAAGAAGTTACTGATAACAAACTTCGAGAAAATATTATTAATCTTGCCACTGCTAATGATAAATCTAGAACTTCAAAAGACCTTATTGATAACAAGAAAAATGATTTTGAATATTATGCTCCTTATTCATTTAAGGAAGTTGATAACCGATTAATGATAAAAAATAAGAACGCTTTTGTTGAAAGAGATGCTTATTTCGATGATCTAAAGGAAGAGGTTGAAAACCTCAAGAGAGAAATAAAAGCTCTCAGACATAACCAGGATATTTGCGACCAAAGGATTTCTCAGATTGAGAACAATGTTCATAACAGTTCAACTCAAGCCAGTACTTCAAAAGGCAAAGAGGTCGACCATGATGAGCCTCCCACAATTGATCCTGAAAATAACATGTTTATAGGAATGATGCAGGTTGTCACTTCTCATAAATGGTATGTTAAATACACCATTTTAATTGATAATAGTTTCTCTATTACTAACGTTGCTATGATCGACAGAGGTGCAGATGTTAGCTGCATTCAAGAAGGTCTTGTCCCCTAATAATACTTTCAAAAGACTATGCACACGGTCAAATCCGCATCAGGACATGCTTTAGATATAAAGTATAAGCTTTCTAATACAAAAATATGCCAGAATAAGGTTTGCATTCCTCATTTTTTCTTTCTGGCAAAAAATCAGTTGCATCCTCCAATTATACTTGGAACACCTTTTATAAATGCAATATATCCTTTTACTCATATTGATTCAAAAGGATTTTCAGCTTCGTATAAAGACGATAAAATAAGTTATACTTTTATCACAGAGCCAATAACTCGTGAGATTAATGCTTTAATTAATATAAAACAAAACCATGTCGATTCATTACAATATGAGCTCTTTAGCATGAATATATTTGAGTCTCTCAAATCTGCTAAAATACAGGAAAAAATTAAAATAATTTCCAAACAGATCGCCATTGATATTTGTGCAGATCACCCCAGTGCCTTTTGGAATCGCAAAAAGCACATTGTAACTCTTCCATATGAGGAAGATTTCTCTGAGGATAATATCCCAACCAAGTCTCGTCCCTGCCAAATGAATTCTGAATTAGTAGAATTCTGCAAAAGGAAAATTGATAGTCTGCTACAAAAAGGTTTAATAAAACTATCCAAATCTCCTTGGTCATGCACAACATTCTATGTCAATAATGCTGCAGAAAAGGAACGTGGAGCTCCCAGGTTAGTAATAAATTACAAGCCTTTAAACAAATGTTTAAAATGGATAAGGTATCCTATTCCAAATAAAAGAGACTTACTTTCAAGATTATACGACGCCAATATATTTTCAAAATTCGATTTAAAATCAGGTTATTGGCAGATTCAGGTATTTCAAGAGCATTCTTATAAAACTGCTTTTAATGTTCCTTTTGGGCAATACGAGTGGAATGTCATGCCATTCGGTTTAAAAAATGCTCCATCAGAATTTCAAAAAATTATGAATGACATCTTTAATCCATATTTGGATTTCATCATTGTGTATATTGACGGTATTTTGGTATTTCCCAAAACTCTAGAGATGCATATTAAGAACCTTGATATCTTCAAGAAGATTATTATACAAAATGGTTTGGTGATATCTAAACCAAAAATGAGTTTGTTTCAAACTGAAGTTTGTTTTCTAGGACATCTAATCTGTCAGGAAAAGGTCACTCCCATACAAAGGGCTATTGACTTTGCTGTAATGACCCTTCTGGTCATTTACACGTTTTCACCTTTTTTGTACCATTAGAGCTTACTTGTAGCGGTCCAAGTCATTTATGGCTTGTCGGGACCGATAGTTCGGTGCCCGGGCCATTTGTTTGGTCTTTATGGCCGTTCCTCATTTTAGAGCTTTAACTTTGGAAATCGTTGACTTCCGTCAACATTTTTGGTAATATCAAAGAATTAAACCAAGGTTCTATGTCAAAGGAATCCCTTACTCAAAAGTTCGAATTAAAGAAATGCCTCGTGTAACACCTCGCCCGTTTGGAAGGTTTGAAGTAACCCGTGCCTTTGGGGTAAGACTAATAGTGTCTAATATACTAAGAAGGATGTGTTATGAGTTATTGTAATTTCAAAATGGTAGTATGATAAGTTTTTAAGTCAAGCAAGTTGCGAAACAAAAATCGGAAAAAGTTATTGTAAATTCCTTTAAGGAATTCTCTTCAAATTTGGGTTAAATGTCTTGGGGTGTTTCTCCCTATTTATAAAGAGTTAGTGGGACCCCAATATACCAAATCTAAGGTCTACAAGTCTAATTTCCAACGCACTAAACCGTTCGTCCATACGACTTCAGAATAGAGAGATATTCACATTTTTGTAAGACCGCGCAAGCAGACATGTCAAGGTGGGGCCCACATCCTAAGTCGGTTTGCTTTAATAAATCAGCTTCTCCTTCGTTTTAAACCCACAAAAACAGACCAAAACCTTACAAAATAAGATATAAACCTTAGAAATAATCCATGGACCTTGATCCTTTCAATTCGGAAGTTTAACGGAAGTTGCTCTACGTCGCGAGCTCATCGTCGTGGTATAGTTTTCTCGTCGTTTTGGCTCCGTTTGTTGCTACTGCAAGGAGGCAGTTCGTGGAACTGATATTTTTATGGTATTATCATTTGATTATCGTAAGGTAAGGGTTCTAAATCCTCGACTCATTCTTAATTTGAGCTTTAGAATCAATTCCAAGGAGAACTTATTGTTATCGGCATGTTTGTCATGTTTTCTTGCCGTATATTGTTACAGCTCGTGGAGGGTCCTTATAACAGCATGTTTAGCTTGGTATTTCAAAGCTTTTTGTCGAGGTAACCTTCCTCCTATGACCCTCCTTCGTTATTATATGTTCTAGTATTGTTTTATGGATTTCTGAGCCCCGAAGTGGTATTTTGGATTTGTGGATTTGGACAGCCCTTTTATCTTGTTATGTTTGGTTATTGTTGTGGTGTTCTGGTTATGGTAAGGTGCTGCAGGGATTGGGAGATTGTTCTATTCTTTTTTGGATCACATACTATAGTGATTGGATTGGACAAACGTGAAGTATGCCTTGAAATAGTGCCTCGGGAGCTCGTCGCTCCTTGGAGATGTGGTTAACGTATTATTATTGGATTTAGCTGCCATTTCTTATTGTTATTGGCCTCATTTTATATTTTGGAGTTGTCTGGTCGCGAGTGTGACATTAACACCTTATCAAATGGCTATGGCTCGTTCTTGCAGCCTCGTCGATTCTAGCAATTGTTCCATTACCTTGGTTGGTCAGCCTTCATAGAGACGCCGTTGGGGCTTCAGTTAAAAGTATTCTTTTTTGATTTGGAGCTTCCAGGAGCAGTTCGAGTCTTGACGACGTCGTTCCCGCAGCTAGTCATCGGATGACAGGTAGGTTATGATTTTCCCCTATCTAGACTCTGCGTATATAGGCTATAACTGCATTAATTAGCATCCTTGGATGGGTTATTATAGGTTGGTACCCCAGACCTTGTCCACCTTGTTCGTCCGTTATTTCATGCGTTGTTTGTAGTATTCGCGTAGTATTGTATATTACCCTTGTGGTCCTGTGTGGCCATGTATTGACTCTGGAACATAGATGGTGGGTTATTGGGGAATGTCCGCGAGTCCCGGACATAGAGATTATCCTTTTAGGTTGGTTATGTCTGCTGAGTAGCTATTGGGCCTGTGCAGGGCTGATAGAAATTGTTGTGAGCCATTGGGCTACTTTTATATTTGTGTGCGAGCATATCATCCATGAAAAAGGTTTTCCCCTACATGTTTTACTACAGTTTTGGCTGTGAGCCACTACTGACAGTTTTCCTAAATTTGCATGGCCCTGGTGACCCATTTTTGGTACTGTTATTGATAGAAAAGGGGATTTTTGGATGTTTTCGCACTGATTTTATTACTGGTATTAGTCTCTGTGGGGAAGAGCACCAGACTTGATTTTATTACTGATACTAGTCTCTGCGGGGCAGAGCACCAGACTTGATTTTATTACTGATACTAATCTCTGCGGGGCGGAGCACTAGACTTGATTTACTATAGTTTTAGACCCGGTTACACCCGGGCATCCTTGGAGGGGTTTTTGAGGTATTTTCTACTACTTTAGTCCTGGACAGGGTCTGGGCATGTATATTTGAGACTGGGTCTCTATCTTGATCCCGGACTTGCTTCCGGATGACATGTCTTGATACTGAGTTTTAGTATGGGGTCGAGGACCTCCATGGACCTTTCCACTCCGGGCCTAGGGCTTTGGGCTGCGTGCGCCAGAGAGAAGGGTATACGGTGGAGTAGAGGTATACAGGCTGAGTCCTTCCATGGAACCTGCCTGCTGGGCCTGATTGGCACCGGAGGAGGTACATACAAAGGTTCTATTTCACATCATATCATATCATGCATTGGATTCCACCCTTGTTTGTTTTGTGTTCAATGTACGCTCCAGTAGTATGGGATGCCAGAGGGTTTGTTTTCACTTGATTGTGTTCCTCGGTTGTATGGGCGGCCGTTGGGACTGTAGGTAGACTATATTTACTCATGTTTTTACTTAGAGCTTGTCTTGGCACTCGGTTCTTGAAAGATTAGTGATGGCTAGCCTGTTGAGGCTTTGGTTGTGGGATTTTTTATTATTAAGAGGGCTTTAGAGTCCTATCTTATTGAGGCACTTTTGTGTGGCCTTCTAAGCAGAGTGTGAGACTCTGGTTCTATTCTTGTAGGAAGCTGAGTGGTATCTCTCGGTTATTGTGGCCTAGTTATTTCATCCTAGGGTTGTACTTGTGAGGTGATTCCCTGGTTATGCTTTCATTTGATTGGATTGGTTTTATGATTTCCTTATACTGGTTGATTCCATTTTGAGTATGTTAGACTGCTCTCCGTCTTTTCCTTCCACTTGAGGTTACCGATATACCGCTATTTTCTCAATCCTCTCTCTACTTACTTATATTGTTTTGCAAGGACTCCAGGTGCGTTCTTCTTTCCTTCACTTGTGATTTTGTGTAATTGTATCTCTGTGCTAGCATGTGTTACTTGAAGCTCTTGGTTATGGATGATCTGTGCTAGCTCCTTGTGACTTGCTTATTGCCTCAGTGACTGCTTTCTTGCTATCTGTTACTTACTGCTTTTATATCTTATATGCGCTCAGTCGGCCTATGATACCTACTGAGTACCCGTGATTTTGGTGCTCATACTACACTTTTGCACTTTTTTATACAGATATTAGCTGAGCTTTCGCCGTTGATCACGTTGGAGACTCGTGCAGCTTTATGATCTTTGAGACTAAGGTGAGCGCCTGACGGTCGGGGCTTATCTACATCTCATATGTTGTACTGTTGCTCCTTGCACTTTCGGAGGCAACTTATGTTGTATTTTGTTACTACTAGCACTTGTATCCTATTAGAAGCTTCTGTACTATTGATACCAAGTATTTGGGGTTGGTGTAGTTTTCTTTATGTATTTATATTCGAATTTTGCTTTCGCTTATTTCTGCTTGCTAGTGCATTTTGGTTAGGTAGTAGCCCATTACTAACCGTTCTGGGCTACGGAAATTAGTTAGCCTACTGGGGATTGTAGGTGCCATCATGACTGGAGAAATCGGGTTGTGACAGCTTGGTATCAGAGCTCTAGGTTCACCGGTGTCATGGTACAGAAGCAAGTGTCTAAGTAGAGTCTCGTGGATCGGTACGATGACGTCTGTATCCTATCCGCGGGAGGCTACAGGGCATTGTTAGGAAATATTTCATCTTCTTAGCTCCTCATCGTGCGTTCCTAGCTCTATTGAATTCTAAAACTTCAGTTGTTCATTCATTCTGAGATGCCTCAGACGAGTGCGATAGCGGTTGGTCCCGAGGCTTCTGTGCTTGTTGCTTCAGTGCTTCCGTTAGCACTAAGACTTCAGAGTGAGAGTTTACCACCTCAGATAGGGGGTGTGGGGTCAGCCCTGCCTTCGATTGGATTTATAGCTACCCCAGTTCTTCAGGACACCGTGGCTAGGACTCTGAGTCCTCCAGTGAGTGTTTCAGTACCTGGTTCTGTGAGTGGTGCTTAAGTTATAGTTGAGCTTCTAGTTCTTCAGCAGGGTTGTCTGTCGGTATTGGAGTACGAGGCGAGATTTTCCCGTCAAATTTCATCTGGTATAGGCTGTTTTTGGTGTGGTGAGCATGGGCACTTTGCTAGGAATTTCCCCAGGATTGTGTATCCCAGACAGCCTGGTTGTTATCATTGTGGAGAGATTGGTCACCTTTATTGAGTTTGTCCCCAGCGAGGGCTAGTTGGGGCTTCAATTTTGACCACTCAATCCAGAGTTAGACCCCATCAGCTTGATGCTCCTCTTGGTGGGCCAGAGGTAGAGGTTCCTGACATCGTTACTCCAGGTCAGGCTTTTGCTACCTTTGACTTATGTTAGTCCCGCTCGTGTTGCAACTCTATAATTGCTTCTATGCCTACCTGCTACTTGTTTAAGTTGTTTGGCTACCCGAATTATAGTATCGATACTTTGTTTTATTGGCAGTTTATTCTTTAGTAGTGGATGGGGGTAAGTTAGCCTTGAGAGGTGTTTTCCCGGAGTTGTAGCTCGTGGGTAGTTCTTGTTAGTCTGTTTCTAATTGGCTTACCCCTGTTTCATTGTGATTCTGGACTTTTGGTTGGGTTTCCCTTGTTGAGAGGTCATAGATGGTTGTTGCCTAGGCCGTTATCTAGGGTGGCTAGAGATCCATATGATGGTTCGGTGTATTGCGGTAGTTGGGCCGGAGTTGAGATTTTGCCTCAATTGGGAGGTATTGGTTATGCTAGTGTGCATAGATTGGTTTGGTCTCTCCAGTGTCTAGAGTCGACCCTCTTTGTTGATTAGTTTAGGAGGTTGGTAGGTATATGGGTTGTTCCCATAGTCTCCTCCACTTCCTGGTCCGTTGGGTGTTTTGTTGTATCTTTAGCTCCAGTTGGAATGAATCTTGATCGAAGTTCTTTCGATGAGTTCTGGATGTAGGCATCGTGATTGGGTCTTGACTTTAAGCACTTCCGACTAAGTGTTGATCGTAACCTCATGGTTAGGTTTTATTTGTAAGCATTTCGGGTGAGTTGGACATCCGGCCCATTCTTCTCCTTCTTTATTGAATTTGATCTGTAGATATGAGTAGTAAGGTAATGGCTTCAGGTTCTTATTTGAGAAAGGATTTATAAGGTTTAGTATGTGCTAAGGAAGCATTTTTGTTTAGTTGAAAAAGAAGGGAGATATCTCTTTGTATGTGTTTATGTGTCCTCGTAGTTGCCTGAGGTGGCGATGAAGGTTTGCTTTGGGATTACCTGAGGTGGCGATGAAGGTTTGCTTTGGGATTATGTGTCGGTGATTCGATTCAGCCATCTACATATTGATGTGGGTTCTTAATCGATTGGTTTTGTTTTAGTAGCAACTGCGGTGTTGGCAATTTGCATATTCAGGCCTAGTTGGCTTGGGTTCCTAAGGGTTCATTGGCAGCATCCTGGTTCGACCAAGGCTTTAGTTGGCAGTTTTGAAAGTTGGGGTTCAAAATCATGGCTTGGCAGGTTACATCGAATGGTTCGTGGTAGTTTCTATTTAGTTGCAGCATCCTAGTGCCGGGAGGCAATGGGTGCGGCAACTTAGCTTCTTTACTTCAGTTGTGGATGCGTCTATTGGCCTTGGACACCTAGTGGTGCATATAGGAGAGAAGTTAGGCCATAGACATAGACATGGAAACCCTTTAGCCGGACATCGTCCGGCCTAGGAGAACAGAACTAAAATAAATAAAACAAAAAAGTAAATACCTTAAAGGACGGCCAAGACCCAAGGATTGCTAGCAAAACTAATCCAAAACTTTTATTTAAGTCGGAACAGTGGCCAACGCTTTCTGATTTTCTTTACAAAAGCTAAGAGAGAAGAGAGAGTTTCTAAATTTTTCTGTGTGTTCCTACTTAACAAAATGAACACTTATATAGAAAGAAAAGAAAACATAAAGAATCTATGTACAGTAGAGAGGGGTCCCATATGGGTCCCTAAACAGTGAATCTACTGTTTAAACTGTTTATATACTGTGTAGTAATAGTGACAGCCTATCTTCTGTCTTCTTCATACTTTCTCTTTGCCACGCCTTTTCTCCATGGCTTTTAGTGATTGCAGCAAATCTTCTGCTTCATGTATATCTTCTGTGGACAATATAATGTCTTCTTCATGGCGTTGTACTTCCTCGTTACTGGTTTCACTTTGCATTGAAGTATCAGATTTATCAATCTGAGTGATATTTTGAAGCAAGCTTCTTTTCATTTCCTCGAGATACTCGTTGATCATTGCTTCCTTATCTCCATCTTGAGTGGAGATTCTTCGGGCAATATGCCTGACTGAGGGATTATCAACGCTAATTCCCTTTTGAGGAAGTTCTTTATAAGTATTAACTGTGTTAATAATTGTTTCAATAAGTTCTTGTCCATTTAATTGTTTGGACCTGGGATCTTTTTTCAATAATTTTTCCCAGAAGTTGTTATAACATACTCGGTATAAGCAAGGAATATTTTTCTCCGTGAATCCTATTTCTGGAGCCAATTTATGGATCCAGGGTATTGAGAATTCTATAAAAAAAAATAACATATGATCAATCTTGTCCAACCAGCAGATCTGATCTTCATGATATAATTCACCGAGAAAAGGAGATACCTATTTACATTCCTTGTATAACTGGAGGAATTTTTTTGGTAAAATCTGGACTGTAGGACCGTGGTATGACGACCAGTTAATGAACCAATTTGGGATTGGTTCTCCAAATATCTTTGCGCAAATTTTTACAAACCATGTGTGCTTATTTTTATAGTTGTTATAAAACAGTGTTTTACTGAAAGCTTGGATATAATCCCAATAAGTAAAACTCATAGCAATACCTTTGAGGCTTAGCTGCCTTTCTTTCATGGTTGATATTCCCCAGTCCTCAACAGATATAATCTGTTTGATAATTATTTTTGAAAAGTTATATACATTCTCTTCTGGGGTATAACCCGCAAGGCAAAAGTGCTGAATTTCTGCACTTTCAGTACTGTAATGACTCTTCCGGTCATTTTCACTTATACATTTTCTTGTACTGTTAGAGCTTTTCTGTAGCGGCCCCAAATCATTTATGACTTGCTGGGATCGGTGGTTCGGTGCCCTGGCCATTCGATTAGTCGTTATGATCAATTCCCTGCCTTAGTAGCTGAGTATCAAAATCGTTCGATGGTAAATTGCGAACCTAAATTTAAGAATTTTATTAGCATCGCGCGTATTTGAAAATATTTTATTTTAAAGCTGAATGTGGTAAAAAGTTATATTTTATTACCTTTTTAAAATATTTTAAATGTTTATGAAAAATACTTTAGTTATGATATAATTGGGTATGTATTTATTTTATAAGGTTTTTATACATTGTAATATTTTAACGGAGATAGTAAAGTTAGTTATGTTAAAAATTATTATTATAATATAGTAGGTTTATTTAAGATGACTTTTTATTAATTATGGCATATTTAAAAAATTATATATATTTTACCACGAATTTATGCAATACCCGAATATATAAATAACGAGATAAAAATTTCTTTTGTTCCTTTGTAATTGCCACCTCCACTCCACGTGTAGGTGGAGGGAGTGGCCAGCAAAGTATTAGCTAAAGGTGACACCATATTAGCATTTTCATAATATTGATCTTTTCTAAATAATTATAAATTAATCTATTTGTTGTCTATTGTACGGATATATATCTACATGTATATGTATTCTATCTTCATTCCTAAAGGGAGCAAAGCATATATGGTTGCTGTACGTGTGGAATTTATTCAGTTGACTCCATAGGCTTCTTTGCTTGTTTGTTTTATTCACCAAGGGAATTATTAAGTTGCTACCAATTTGGGTAACCTATGTCGAGGAGGCATTTTGCGAGAAAATCAATTTGACGATATATTTGTTCCTCGAAAGAAAACTAAGTAATTCCATCAAGTTATTCAAGTCCGAGTTCGAGTTTAATTTTTGTTTCGGAGAGGTTCGAGCTTGTCATCGGACGACAGGTAGGTTATGGTTTAAACTCCCTAGACTTAGCATATATCGGATAAAATTGTACTAGCTGGCATCCTTGGGTTGAATTATTAGGTTGATACCACAGACCCTGACCGCTTTATTCATGTCTGCCTACTTTTGTTCCTCCGTTGCTTGTAGTACTTGCCGATATATTTTATTTACCCTTGTGGTCCTGTAAGGCCTTGTTGACTCTGGAACATAGAAGGTGGGATATTGGGAATATCCGCGAGTCCGGGGCATAGAATTATCCTTCTAAGCTGGTTATGCTTGCTGAGTAGCTATGGGCCTGTACAGGGTCGATAGGTTGATTGTGAGCTGCTGGGCAGCTATTGTGTTTGATCATATCATTTCCATGCATATAAAGAGGTTTTATCCATGTTTTACTATGGTTTTGGCTTCGGGCCTACTGGCACTATTTTCTAAACCTTGCATGGCCCCGGAGGCCCATTTTTTATGGAAATGATTTGGAAATGGTTTGATTTAACTTGTGAATATTCTTGGGTAAAAGAAGGTAAGATTATGATTTATATCACCAGTTTTACGATTAACGCTAGACTCGGCAGGGCCGGGGTGCTAGTTGAGTTTTCTTGCTACTTGAGATGATTTTAGCCTCGATCGAACCGAGCACCTGAGATGACTTTCTACTGTTTAGACCCAGTTATGACAGGGCACCCTTGGAGGGGTTTTTGAGATATTTTCCTACTACTTTATTCCGGGACAGGGTCTGGGCATGCATATTCGAGACTGGGTCTCTATCTTGAAACCGAACTTGCTTTCGGATGACATGTTTTGATACTGAGTTTTAGTATGGGGTCGGGGACCTCCATGGACCTTGCCATCCGGGCCTGGGGCGTCGGGCTGCGTGTACCGGAGGAAGGGTATACGGTGGAGTAGAGGTATATGGGCAGTGTCCTTCCATGGAACCTACCTGCTGGGCCGGATCGGCACCGGAGGAGGTACATACAGAGATACCATTTCACTTAAGATCTTCATGCATCATATCATTCATTGTTTGAGGCTCCACCCTTGTTTGTTGTTTGTTGATTGTACGCTCCGATAGTATGGGATGCCGGAGGGTTTGTTTTCACTCGTTTATGTTCCTCGGTTGTATGGGCGGCCGGGGGACTGTAGGTAGACTCTTGCTATTTACTTACAGAATCGTTCCATGTTACGGTTAAGTATGAAATTGGTTACTGCTAGGTTGTTAGTTTCTGGATTTGAGATTGATATGATTAGTTGAGTTTGATTCTTGTCTCTGAGGATGCCTATCATTAATCTTTCCCTCTTCCTCTTACACTTGAGGTTACCGGTATACCGTCCATTTCTAGAACTTATTATGTATATACTGTTATCATAAGGATCCCAGGTGCGTTGTTTCTTACTTTCACCTGTGCCTATGGTGTATATATTCTTCTTGCTGGCCTCACATGTGGTTCTGTTGATTTTCCTCTGGGCTAGTTCTGGTTTACCTTTTTCATTGATTTCTGTGACTACTTGCTTCTATTATGTCTGTTACTACGCTTTTATCTTATATGTGCCCAGTCGGCCTATGATACCTACTGGGTACCTTATGCTTCGCATTTGGTGCTCACCCTACCCCCTGCATCTTTGGGTGCAAATCCTAGCGTAGGTCATCGCTGTTAGATCACTGTGATTCATTCTTGGAGATCTGTTGGGGACTACTTCAGACTGAGGGTGAGCTCTTGGCGATCGGAGCTTAGCTTTAGTTTATCTTTTGCTTTATGTACTCTATTACCATTCGGAGACATCTGTATACGTTATTTTGGATCGTTTGTATTCCTTATATGTAGTTCTGGCTCTATACTATGATACCAGGTCTTGGGGTTTGGTTTAGTTTCCGCATATGTATATATATATATTCCTGTTATCTATAATCTTTATCTTGTTCCCTTACTTTTGCTTATTAAACTATTCTCCTGCTTATTTGTTAGATAGTAGCCCATTACTAACTGTCCTGGGCTACAAGAATTGGTACTCCTACTGGGGGATTGTAGGTGCCATCATAACTGAGAAATTGGGTCGTGACAGCTTGATATCAGAGCTCTAGGTTCACCGGTGTCATTGGTATAGGAGCCAATGTCTAGTAGAGTCCTGCGGATCGGGGCGGAGACGTCCGTACTCAATTTTTGGGAGGCTACAGTGACATTTTAGGAAATTTAACTCTTTCATTGCTTCTGTGTCGTGCGTAGAACCCTTGAAGTTTCTGGAAATCTCATTTGTTCTACTTCATTCTTCCGCAGATGGTTCGTACGAGATCATCGGCATCACGCGGAGATGAGCCTCCCACTCCAGCTAAGGGTCGAGGACGCCCTCGAGCAGCGGCACCTGCTAGAGCTGCTAGAGTTGAGATAGAGCCCGAGCAGCCTGTGAATCAGGGGGCAGCCCAGGTACCACCAGCTTCAGTACCAGCTCCAGCGACCACTTCTGTGCCAGCTCCAGCCGTAGCTCAGCCTCCAAATATTCGGAGATTACTATTATAGCTTTTGGGTATGATTGGAGAGCGGCCTTCTGAGGTAGCACAGACATCCTCTCAGGGAGCGCAGCCTGCTACTGTGGTTCCCCGTGCGAAGGTCATTCCGATCCCATCTGTTGCACAGCCTCTTGCTCCTTGCCCAGCTATGACAGAGTCGGAGCAGAAGGCATTGGGTAGGTTTTTGAGGTTAGCACCTCCGAGGTTTGCTGGTTGATAACGCTCAAACTACACCTCAATTTAAGAAGCGTATGCGATCGTTGTCAAATATATAACCCAACAAGGTTGGGGTCGAATCCCACAGAGAATATGGTGATGATTAAGACTTTAGTGAAGTATGTGACTAGTCGTCAATCGTTTCCAGTAAATAACAGGGGGGGTTTTGTAATCAAATTGTAAACAAAACAATAATAAACGTAGGAGAAATAATCAGTAGGAGAGAATGCGAACTAGGGACGTGGTTACCATGGCGTTGTAACAATGTCGATTCTAGGCTTAACCGGGTTCTTTCTATATGCGTGTCACGATGTGATTGCGTCAATTGTATCGTCTAAACGTCTCTCGACCAAATAAACAAATTTCCTTTTATCTTCTCTCGATCTCAAAAAGATGTGCTTTTTAGCTCTCAATCCTAACATCAAGTAGATTAATCCAGTTACGGCATTAATCTTTAAGACGAGAGTTGGTAGTCTCGAATCCTTGTTGTTAATCAAGTTTCCCAGTTTTAATCTCTTTCTCAAGCAAATTAAACCTAGGCATGTTCTAATGTTTGCAACCCACTAGAAAACGTGACATAATGTATGATTAACAACGTGACAATACATAAATCGAACCCAACGCTACCCGGAATCTATATTGCTACGTTTGCCATGGCTCCCACAACCCTAGTTGCGGGAGTTTTAGTTAATCATGCTATAAAGAAAAGAGAAGAGAATTGAATTCATAATAAGGAGAAGAAGTTCTTACAATATAATGAAAACCAATCTTCAATAATCCAAGAACAAGAAAAACAAGAACTCACGAACACGAATTCAAGAATCCGAAAACGTGTTGTTGCTCTCAAAAATTGACTAAAAACTATTCTAAAACTATTGGGTGTCTTCTAATTACATAAACCTATCATAGGGTATTTATAGGAGCCAAAGAAACCAAATCCAAAACGGGCTAGGAATCCCCAAAACGCGGGTCGCCGACGTAAGCCACTGCCTTAGCGTGACGGTCAGGCTGACGGACCGTCACTGCCTTGACGGACCGTCGCCTGGACCGTCAGCCTTAGGCAGTGGCACTGTCCCTTTGCTGCCTTGGAGTGACGGTCCCAGTGACGGACCGTCACATGTGTGACGGGCCGTCACTCAGGCCGTCACACTTAGGCAGATTGCTCTTTTTCGCGTATTTCCGTCCGTTTCCGTGTTTGTTTCCATTTCCTACAAATACAACATAAAAACATCAAAAACAACAATGGTTGCTTGAAAACGTACGATTGTTCTTAGTAAAAAGGAGTCGAAAGTGACGTAAATTAGCGTCACATCAACACCCTCAACTTAAAATGTTCGCTTGTCCTCAAGCAACATAACATAAAACAATAATACGACTCAACTAAGAACACGAACTCATGTCTATAGCACTTCATGGTCATTCAAAACTTATTCAATTAAATCAAGCTCCCTCGTAGCACACGTATGTATGAAACACTAACTTGCAAGGATCCAAACATGTCATTCCGATATGATAGAATATTATGCATACACATACGCAGCTATCCTAACAATCAATAGACAATATAGACATCTTGGTGCCCTCACCACAAAGAAATCCCACACACAAGATTTGGGACTAGGTAAGCGCTCACACTCACAAACGATTTCAAACAATGCACATGCGATACCATAGGCTTGCCCTTACTATTCTATTTCGGTTCTTCAGAAAGCTACTCAGGATCACTACAGGACTTGTTTCGGCTTGTAATGAGGCTTCGGGTGCAGGTAGGATACATTTAGGGGTTAGTGACTAAGCCCTCCTTGGAACCATTTACATCTTATCACCACATAACTTCACTTTATCCATCCTTATTCACCTTTTTATTTCCTTGATTCTAGATACAGGTGCGGCCTCTTTATTGACAATTCTTTTTGTTTCTTTTTCAATCTTTTTCATCTTTCTTTATTTTTCTTTTCTTTTCTTAGGCGCACACCCGGATTTTCATTCTATTCAACAACAATCATCTCCATCCTCTTTTTCTTCTCCTTTACCACTGTAGTAGCCACCCTCAACTTAGGCTGATTGCCTACGTCAAGGTGCACAATGTCCATTGGTAGGACCAGGGCCAAAACAGGGTTTACCTCTATAGTAGCCACCCTCAACTTAGGTTGTTTTGCTTACGTTGAGGTGCACGATGTCCAAGGAAGGACCAGGGCCAAAATAGGGATTCAAAGTTAAACAGGAATGGTGACAGGTTATTGAAAGAACAAGGTCAATTATGGCTCGAATAGGGATCAAGGGATTCTTTGTATTTGGACGGTCATATAGGCTAAGTGGACTGCATCAAAAAGGGCCTGCGATCCTTTCCTAAGCAACCAACTTCAAACTTAACAAAATAGACCGGGCAAGTTCTAGATGCATGCACAGAGTAAGAATTTATAACAATTAATCTCACACACTCTTAGCACCAAGAAACTATATCGCTACCAACTATCAAACAACCGCTCGGCTTAAGCATACTCATTCTAATCATATTCACACAATGACATTCAAGGATCCAGACAGTCAATCGTTTCAACATAAGCTCAAAACCATAAAATTTTTAAAGGGGCTTCGTTTGCTAAGAAATCGCATGCTTTGCTATAGAACTAAAAAAAAAAATTAAAATAACCTAAACATGCCGGTTCTACTAGATAGCACACCGGAGGGAAAAGAAATCGGCAACAAAAACCCTCGGTGGTGACTCACAGGTTTCCCCACGAATTAATTAGACTATAATACAACAACAATTTATGGGTTGCCTCCCATACAGCGCCTGATTTAACGTCGCGGCACGACGCGGGTGTCTTGATTACTCAGACTTCATCAAGACACCCCAGAATGACTAAGAGTCAAATAAACACACTAGACTTAATCAAAAACCGTATTCCCCGGCAACGGCGCCATTTTTGATAACGCTCAAACTACACCTCAATTTAAGAAGCGTATGCGATCGTTGTCAAATATATAACCCAACAAGGTTGGGGTCGAATCCCACAGAGAATATGGTGATGATTAAGACTTTAGTGAAGTATGTGACTAGTCGTCAATCGTTTCCAGTAAATAAAGGGGGGGTTTTGTAATCAAATTGTAAACAAAACAATAATAAACGTAGGAGAAATAATCAGTAGGAGAGAATGCGAACTAGGGACGTGGTTACCATGGCGTTGTAACAATGTCGATTCTAGGCTTAACCGGGTTCTTTCTATATGAATGTCACGATGTGATTGCGTCAATTGTATCGTCTAAACGTCTCTCGACCAAATAAACAAATTTCCTTTTATCTTCTCTCGATCTCAAAAAGATGTGCTTTTTAGCTCTCAATCCTAACATCAAGTAGATTAATCCAGTTACGGCATTAATCTTTAAGACGAGAGTTGGTAGTCTCGAATCCTTGTTGTTAATCAAGTTTCCCAGTTTTAATCTCTTTCTCAAGCAAATTAAACCTAGGCATGTTCTAATGTTTGCAACCCACTAGAAAACGTGACATAATGTATGATTAACAACGTGACAATACATAAATCGAACCCAACGCTACCCGGAATCTATATTGCTACGTTTGCCATGGCTCCCACAACCCTAGTTGCGGGAGTTTTAGTTAATCATGCTATAAAGAAAAGAGAAGAGAATTGAATTCATAATAAGGAGAAGAAGTTCTTACAATATAATGAAAACCAATCTTCAATAATCCAAGAACAAGAAAAACCAAGAACTCACGAACACGAATTCAAGAATCCGAAAACGTGTTGTTGCTCTCAAAAATTGACTAAAAACTATTCTAAAACTATTGGGTGTCTTCTAATTACATAAACCTATCATAGGGTATTTATAGGAGTCAAAGAAACCAAATCCAAAACGGGCTAGGAATCCCCAAAACGCGGGTCGCCGACGTAAGCCACTGCCTTAGCGTGACGGTCAGGCTGACGGACCGTCACTGCCTTGACGGACCGTCGCCTGGACCGTCAGCCTTAGGCAGTGGCACTGTCCCTTTGCTGCCTTGGAGTGACGGTCCCAGTGACGGACCGTCACATGTGTGACGGGCCGTCACTCAGGCCGTCACACTTAGGCAGATTGCTCTTTTTCGCGTATTTCCGTCCGTTTCCGTGTTTGTTTCCATTTCCTACAAATACAACATAAAAACATCAAAAACAACAATGGTTGCTTGAAAACGTACGATTGTTCTTAGTAAAAAGGAGTCGAAAGTGACGTAAATTAGCGTCACATCACTGGTACTTCTGGACAGGATTCACATGACTTTATTACTACCTGTGAGGAGATGCTGCATCATTTGGGTTTGTTGGAGACTCACTGGGTTGGTTATACCACCTATCAGCTGGAGGGCCCAGCGAAGTTATGGTGGAGGGCCCATGTTGCTTGTAGACCACCATCGTCACCTCTTTTGACCAGGTCTGAGTTTTATGAGGGCTTTATAGCCAAGTTCCTACCTCAGAGTGATCGTGAGCGTCGCAAAGAGCAGTTTACTCACCTTATGCAGGAGTCTACGACTGTCTCGGAGTATGAGACCTGTTTTTATCAGCTAGCATCGTTTGGAGCTATGATCATTCCTACCGAGGCATATAGGATTCGCAGATTTGTATGGGGATTGAGGCCAGAGATCAGACAGCCAGCTGAGATATTGATTGCCGGTGGTCGGTCATTTCAGGCTATCGCATACTATGCCCGTACTGTGGAGGACTTACAGCGACATAATCAGGGGTCTAGAGATAAGAGGCCTCAATATCATGGTGGCTACAATGGTTCAGAATATGGTGGTAGAGGTTCTGGCCAGTGGGGCCGGGCTTATCAGCCACAGCAGCACCAGGGTCAGTCCAGCCGACCTGTTCAGGCTTCCCTTCAGACTTTTGGTAGTACCCAGTTCGACCAGGTTCAGAACAGCCATTAGGGCTATAGCGGCTAGTCTTCGAAGGGTACAGTTTCTAGGGCATCAGGCTGTGGTGGTTATACGGGATCTGCTGGTTCATTTATACCGAGTAGGCCGCCAGGGGCTTGTTTTACTTGTGGTGTGATTGATCATTTTGCTAGAGATTGCCCTCAGCAGGGTACAGTTCAGTTGGCCGAGCCTTTACGAGCAGTTCAGCTTCCGGCTAGAGGGGGTGGTCATCAGGGTAGAGTTTGTGCTCCGCGTGGTAGAGCAGGTGGTAGGGATAGCGGTCGGGCAGGTGGAGGTCATCTTCAGTTTTACGCGGTCCCTAGAAACCAGAAACAGAGGCCTCAGATGCTGTGATTACAGGTACGATTTCTGTGTGCCATAAGTCTGCTATGGCTTTATTTGATCCTCGATCTACTTGTTCATATGTAACTGTCTACTTTGTGCCTTGTTTGGGGTTGGCTAGTGAGCCATTTTCTGTCCCTGTTTCTGTTTCGACCCCAGTAGGAGATTCTTTAGTAGTGGATCGGATTGTGATATTTTGTATGTTCTCTATTGGTAATTCAGAGACTTGGGGTGATTTGATGATTCTTTATATGCTAGATTTTGATGTGATACTGGCATGGACTGGTTATCCCCTCACCGTGTGATTTTGAATTATTATGCCAAGACCATTACCATAGATGTGCCCGGTGTATCCCCGGTTATGTGGCAGGGTTCGGTTAGCCATGCACCATCTGGGATCATCTCTTGTCTTCGAGCTAGTAAATTGATTTCCCGTGGGTGTTTAGCTTATCTAGCATATGTCCGAGATGCTAGTGCTGACCTCACTTCTCCTGAGTCTTTTCATGTGGTTAGAGACTTCCTTGATGTGTTTCCTACCGACCTGCCAGGCCTTCCACATGAGAGAGATATTGATTTTGCTATTGAGTTAGAGCCGGGCACGAGACCCATTTCTATTTCTCCTTACCGTATGGCTCCAGCTGAGTTGAGGGAGCTTAAAGAGCAGCTCCAGGATCTGTTAGCTAAGGGGTTTATTAGACCGAGTGTATCACCTTGGGGTGCTCCTGTTCTCTTCGTGAAGAAGAAGGATTGCATGTGTATTGATTATCGGCAGCTGACTAGGGTGACAGTGAAGAATAGGTATCCGATGCCACAGATTAATGACTTGTTTGACCAGCTTCAGGGTTCAGTTGTGTTTTCGAAGATTGATTTGAGGTCCCCGTACCATCAGTTGAGGATTAGGGCGGAGGACATCCCTAACACAGCATTCAGGACACGTTATGGCCATTATGAGTTCCTAGTGATGTCTTTTGGGTTGACTAATGCCCCCGCAACCTTTATGAACTTGATGCACAGGGTTCTTGGCCCGTATTTGGACTCATTTGTGATAGTTTTTATAGACGACATCTTGGTATACTCGCGTAGTATAGATGAGCATGAGCAGCACTTGAGGATTATACTCCAGACTTTGAGAAATCATCGGCTTTATACCAAGTTCTCAAAGTGCTAGTTTTGGCTTAAGTCAGTTGCATTTCTAGGGCACGTGGTGTCTAAGGATGGGATTAGGGTTTATCCGGGAAAATTTTTAGCGGTTATTGAGTGGCCTAGACCTACTACTGTTACTGAGGTTCGCAGTTTTACTAGGTTAGCAGGTTACTACAGACGCTTTATTCAGGGATTTTCTTCCATAGCAGCACCCTTGACTATGCTGACTAGGAAGGATATCCCATTTCAGTGGTCGGATCAGTGCGATGATAACTTTCAGAGGCTTAAGGCCTTATTGACTTCAGCTCCAGTTTTGACTTTGCCGAATGAGGGTCAGAGCTTCTTCGTTTTTTGTGTTGCTTCTGAGGTTGGTCTTGGTTGTGTGTTGATATATCAGGGTCGAGTAATAGCATATACATCGAGGCAGCTAAAGGTTCACGAGCGTAACTACCCCACTCATGACTTAGAGTTGGCAGAGGTAGTGTTCGCGCTCAAGATCTGGAGGCATTACCTATATGGAGTTCACTATGAGATCTTCACTGATCACCATAGTCTTCAGTATATCATGAGTCAGTGAGAGCTGAACTCGAGACAGAGGAGATGGGTCGAGTTACTGAAGGACTATGATTTCACTATTCTGTATCATCCGGGCAAGGCAAACGTGGTAGCGAATGCCTTGAGTCGTAAGGCAGTGAGTATGGGTAGCCTAGCTTCTCTTTTAGTTTAAGAGCGACCGTTGGCCTTGGACATCCAGTCCTTGGCTAACCATTTGGTTAGGCTTGACTTGTCGGATCCTAGCAGAGTTCTCACCAGTGTTGAGGTTCATTCTACTTTGATTGATCACATTCAGAGCCATCAGTTTGAGGATCAGCAGTTGTGTGACCTTCGTGATCGGGTTGTTCAGGGTGAGACCAGTCGGGCTACTCTAGATTCAGATGGGGTTCTGAGGTTTGATAGTCGCCTTTGTGTTCCGAGGATTAGTGATTTGATTCAGTTGATACTTCATGAGGCACATTGTACTAGATACTCCATTCACCCTGGCACAACAAAGATGTATAGAGACTTGGAGACAGCTTTACTGGTGGAGTGGTATGAAGCGGGATATAGCAGCGACTTCCCATTCCTGAGTGGAAGTGGGAAGGGATTACTATGAACTTCGTTGTCGGTTTACCTCGTACTTCTCATAGGTTTGATTCCATTTGGGTGATCGTTGATAGGCTGACTAAGTCAGCACACTTTATAGCGATTCAGACTTTTTACGGGGCGGAAAAGCTAGCTCAGATCTACATTCGTGAGATTGTTCGATTGCACGGGGTCCCAGCTTCTATCATTTCAGACCGCGGCACTCAGTTCACATCTCAGTTCTGGAGGGCTATTCAGTGAGATTTGGGTACAAAGGTTCATCTTAGTACCGCTTTCCACCCTCAGACAGATGGCCAGTCCGAAAGGACCATTCAGGACCTGGAGGACATGCTTCGGGCCTGTATTCTTGACTTTGGAGGTTCCTGGGATCAGTTTGTTCCCTTGGCAGAGTTTGCTTATAATAACAGTTTCCATTCGAGTATTGGCATGGCACCTTTTGAGGCTTTGTATGGCAGGCGTTGCAGATCACCGATAGGTTGGTTTGATGGTTTTGATTCTAGGACACAGAGTACAGATTTGCTTCGAGATTCCTTAGATCAGGTCTGAGCAATTCAGGACAGACTTCGGGCAGCTCAGAGCAGGCAGAAGAGTTATGCTGATCGTAGGCTTCGTGCCTTGGAGTTTAGTGTCGGTGACTTAATGTTTCTCCGTGTATCGCCCATGAAGGGCGTGATGAGATTTGGTAGGCGGGGCAAGCTTAGCCCCAGTTACATTGGGCCGTTTGAGATTCTTCAGAGGGTTGGTAGCGTTTCCTATCAGTTAGCCTTGCCTCCGATGTTTTCAGCTATACATCCTGTATTTCATGTTTTGATGTTGCGTCGGTATATCCCAGATGAGTCTCATGTGTTACAGTGGGATTCAGTTCAGTTGGGTGAGGGTTTAGGCTTTGTTGAGGAGCCGGCAACTATTTTGGCCAGAGATGTCAGGAAATTGAGGTCTCGAGAGATCCCAGTTGTTAAGGTTCAGTGGAGGCACCATCCAGTCGAGGAGGCTACCTGGGAGACCGAGAGAGATATGAGGGCTCAGTATCCGCAGTTGTTTGAGCCTTCAGGTACTCCCTTGACCTTGACTTTCGAGGACGAAAGTCCTTTTTAGTAGTGGATGATGTAATGACTCTTCCGGTCATTTCCACGAATACGTTTTCCTTGTACTGTTAGAGCTTTTCTGTAGCGGCCCCAAGTCATTTATGACTTGCTGGGACCAGTGGTTCGGTGCCCTGGCCGTTCGATTAGTCATTATGATCAATTCCCTGCCTTAGGAGCTGAGTATCAAAATCGTGCGATGGTAAATTGTGAACCTAAATTTAAGAATTTTATTAGCATCGCGCGTATTTGAAAATATTTTATTTTAAAGTTGAATGTGGTAAAAAGTTATATTTTATTACCTTTTTAAAATATTTTAAATGTTTATGAAAAATACTTTAGTTATGATATAATTGGGTATGTATTTATTTTATAAGGTTTTTATACATTGTAATATTTTAACGGAGATAGTAAAGTTAGTTTTGTTAAAAATTATTATTATAATATAGTAGGTTTTATTTAAAATAACTTTCTATTAATTATGGCATATTTAAAAAATTATATATATTTTACCACAAATTTATGCAATACCCGAATATATAAATAACGAGATAAAAATTTCTTTTGTTCCTTTGTAATTGCCACCTCCACTCCACGTGTAGGTGGAGGGAGTGGCCAGCAAAGTATTAGCTAAAGGTGGCACCATATTAGCATTTTCATAATATTGATCTTTTATAAATAATTATAAATTAATCTATTTGTTGTCTACTGTACGGATATATATCTATATGTATATGTATTCTATCTTCATTACTAAAGGGAGCAAAGCATATATGGTTGTTGTACGTGTGGAATTTATTCAGTTGACTCCATAGGCTTCTTTGCTTGTTTGTTTTATTCACCAAGGGAATTAATAAGTTGCTACCAATTTGGGTAACCTATGTCGAGGAGGCATTTTGCGAGAAAATCAATTTGACGATATATTTGTTCCTCGAAAGAAAACTAAGTAATTCCATCAAGTTATTCAAGTTCGAGTTCGAGTTTAATTTTCATTTCGGAGAGGTTTGAGCTTGTCCTCGGACGACAGGTAGGTTATGGTTTAAACTCCCTAGACTTAGCATATATCGGATAAAATTGTTCTAGCTGGCATCCTTGGGTTGGATTATTAGGTTGATACCACAGACCCTGACCGCTTTATTCATGTCCGCCTACTTTTGTTCCTCCGTTGCTTGTAGTACTTGCCGATATATTTTATTTACCCTTGTGGTCCTGTGAGGCCTTGTTGACTCTGGAACATAGAAGGTGGGATATTGGGAATGTCCGCGAGTCCCGCGCATAGAATTATCCTTCTAAGTTGGTTATGCTTGCTGAGTAGCTATGGGCCTGTACAGGGTCGATAGGTTAATTGTGAGCTGCTGGGCAGCTATTGTGTTTGATCATACCATTTCCATGCATATAAAGAGGTTTTATCCATGTTTTACTATGGTTTTGGCTTCGGGCCTACTGACACTATTTTCTAAACCTTGCATGGCCCCGAGACCCATTTTTTTATGGAAATGATTTGGAAATAGTTTGATTTAACTTGTGAATATTCTTGGGTAAAAGAAGGTAAGATTATGATTTATATCACCAGTTTTACAATTAACGCTAGACTCGGCAGGGCCGGGGTGCTAGTTGAATTTTCTTGCCACTTGAGATGATTTTAGCCTCGGTCGGACCGAGCACCTGAGATGACTTTCTACTATTTAGACCCGGTTAAGCCCGGGCACCCTTGGAGGGGTTTTTGAGATATTTTCCTACTACTTTAGTCCTGGACAAGGTCTGGGCATGCATATTCGAGACTGGGTCACTATCTGGAAACCGGACTTGCTTCCGGATGACATGTTTTGATACTGAGTTTTAGTATGGGGTCGGGGACCTCCATGGACCTAGCCATCCGGGCCTGGGGCTTCGGGATGCGTGTGCCGGAGGAAGGGTATACGGTGGAGTAGACGTATACGGGCAGTGTCCTTCTATGAAACCTACCTGCTGGGCCGGATCGGCACCAGAGGAGGTACATACAGAGATACCATTTCACTTAAGATCTCCATGCATCATATCATTCATTGTTTGAGGCTCCACCCTTGTTTGTTGTTTGTTGATTGTACGCTCCGGTAGTATGGGATGCCGGAGGGTTTGTTTTCACTCGTTTGTGTTCCTCGGTTGTATGGGCGGCCGGGAGACTGTAGGTAGACTCTTGCTATTTACTTACAGAATTGTTCCCTGTTACGGTTAAGTATGAAATTGGTTACTGCTAGGCTGTTAGTTTCTGGATTTGAGATTGATATGATTAGTTGAGTTTGATTCCTGTCTCTGAGCATGCCTATTATTAATCTTTCCCTCTTCCTCTTACACTTGAGGTTACCGGTATACCGTCCATTTTTAGAACTTATTATGTATATATTGTTATCATAAGGATCCTAGGTGCGTTGTTTCTTACTTTCACCTGTGCCTATGGTGTATATATTCTGCTTGCTGGCCTCACATGTGATTCTATTGATTTCTCTCTGGGCTAGTTCCGGTGTACCTTTTTCATTGATTTCTGTGACTACTTGCTTCTATTTTGTCTGTTACTACGCTTTTATCTTATATGTGCCAGTCAGCCTATGATACCTATTGGGTACCTTATGCTTCGCATTTGATGCTCACCCTACCCCTTGCATCTTTGGGTGCAGATCCTAGCGTGGGACATCGCCGTTAGATCGCTGTGATTCGTGCTTGGAGATCTGTTGGGGATTACTTCAGACTGAGGGTGAGCTCTTGGCGATCGGAGCTTATCTTTAGTTTATCTTTTGCTTCATGTACTCTATTACCATTCAGAGACATCTGTATATATTGTTTGGATCGTTTGCACTCCATGTATGTAGTTTTAGCTCTATACTATGATACCAGGTCTTGGGGTTTTGTTTAGTTTCCGCATATGTATATATTTATAGTCCTTTTATCTGTTCTATTCGTCTTGTTCCCTTACTTTTTCTTATTAAACTATTCTCCCGCTTATTTGTTAGATAGTAGCCCATTACTAATTGTACTGGGCTACGGGAATTGGTTCGCCTACTGGGGGGTTGTAGGTGTCATCATGACCGAGAAATTGGGTCGTGACAAGTACTTGTCAATATAGTTTCATAATATGACCGGGTTTTATATGACTCTCCCAGGTAATATAATCCTTTGATCAAGTACCTCTGGAATATTTTCCATGGTTCGTTTTTTCTCTGAATATCAGAGTTTTCCAAGAGAAATATAATTTTCCTTTTCTGGAGTTTCTCATAGGATATGATATTATCATTATCCTCTTTCATAACTGAAGCAAAAGTATCTTTTTGCTTCTACGCATGTATAAATGCCTGCATATGCTCGTATAACGGGCTATCCTTTGGAATATCTTCTAGATAAACGATCTGCTCAGGGACAACATCAGATGATGAAGATTCACTTTCACCAGAAACTTTTTTATTCAACAGGCTTCTATTACCCATCTGTATAACCGGGTAGTTAGATCTGTATGACGATCCCTGAGAACTGGAATGTCCATAGGACCTTCCTGGGGCTGATCTTCCCCGTTCTCTTCCTCGAACTTGCCTCCAAGGAGGGTCCATCCTGTAGGAAAACATATTAGTTATTCTGAAAAATAAAATGTTAAGTCTTCTCGGACTACTTCTGAGTAATCATGAATAGAGAAATCTTCTCTTAATAGATCATCCATGATGATTTCAACAATGAGTTTTTTAAGATCTTTAGGTAATATAATTACTTTTAAAATGGAAATCAAGGTTTTTTCAGAGAAAAATGAAGTATAAAACATTTTCTTGAATATATTCTCTTGATAAGAAGTCTGGTAAAGAATTATTAATTCCCTTCTTATAATTAATGTCAAAATCAAATGGGGCTAATTGAGCCTGCCATCTTGCAAATATAAGCTTAGAGGCATCATGCTTAAAATCTTTGTCAAACATATATTTGACTGATTGAGTATCAGTTTTTATTAAAAACTTTTGATTATATAAATCATCTTGGAACTTAAGAACACACTTAACAATAGTGAGCATTTCATGGGCCACAGTAGCATATTTTTTCTGGGCCTCTGTCCACTTTCCTGAATGAAATCTTATAAGATACTCATTTTTATCATTGGGATTAATTTGGTTCAGTATCCCGCCATAACCAATATTGGACGCATTTGTCTCAATAATTTTCTGCCAAGCAGGGTTAGCCAGAGTTAAACATGGTAAAGATTGAACACGAAGTTTGATATTCTTTACCAAAGTAGTGTGACTATTAGTCTATGGCAATTTATAATCCTTTTTTAACCTGTCATATAATGGGGCTAAATCGCGAGAAAGGTTTTTATAAAATGGGGAAATGTAGTTTAAACTTTCCAAGAACCTTTGCAGTTGTGTTCTATCAGTGATAATGTCCGGATCTGCATCATTTAACATACCATTTATTAATCTCTTGTCCAACGGTTCTAACCCAGTAGCAGTTCTAACCGGACCAAGAGGCGCCCTTTCCAACACATATCTCGGGCTGAGGAGGTCATGGCTTGCTACAGGCTTGCCAGACAGAGATAATAAGAGCAGTACCGAATCTGACTGTACCACCATCTCAGAACCAAGTCAAGAAACAATATGAAAATTCCTGAATATTTTAATAAAGCTTAGATCCGTTCATGGTGCATATAGGAGAGAAGTTAGGCCATAGACATAGACATGGAAACCCTTTAGCCGGATATCGTCCGGGCTAGGAGAACAAAACTAAAATAAATAAAACTAAAAAGTAAATACCTTAAAGGACGGCCAAGACCCAAGGATTGCTAGCAAAACTGATCCAAAATTTTTATTTAAGTCGGAACAGTGGCCAACGCTTTCTGATTTTCTTTACAAAAGCTAAGAGAGAAGAGAGAGTTTCTAAATTTTTCTGTGTGTTCCTACTTAACAAAATGAACACTTATATAGAAAGAAAAGAAAAGATAAAGAATCTATGTACAGTAGAGAGGGGTCCCATATGGGTCCCTAAACAGTGAATCTACTGTTTAAACTGTTTATATATTGTGTAGTAATAGTGACAGCCTATCTTCTGTCTTCTTCATGCTTTCTCTTTGCCACGCCTTTTCTTCATGGCTTTTAGTGATTGCAACAAATCTTCTGCTTCTTGTATATCTTCTGTGGACAATATAATGTCTTCTTCATGGCGTTGTGCTTCCTCGTTACTGGTTTCACTTCGCATTGAAGTATCAGATTTACCAATCTGAGTGATATTTTGAAGAAAAATTCTTTTCATTTCCTCGATATACTCGTTGATCATTGCTTCCTTATCTCCATCTTGAGTGGAGATTCTTCGGGAAATATGCCTGACTGAGAGATTATCAACGTTAATTCCCTTTTGAGGAAGTTCATTCTAAGTATTAACTGTGTTAATAATTGTGTCAATAAGTTCTTGTCTATTAATTGTTTGGACCTGGGATATTTTTTCAATAATTTTTCCCAGAAGTTGTTATAACATACTCGGTATAAGCAAGGAATATTTTTCTCAGTGAATCCTATTTTTTGAGCCCATTTATGGATACAGGGTATTGAGAATTCTATAAAAAAAATACATCTAATCAATCTTGTCTAACCAGCAGATGTGATCTTCATGATATAATTCACCGAGAAAAGGAGATACCCTTTTCCATTCCTTGTATAACTGTAGGAATTTTTTCGGTAAAATCTGGACTGTAGGACCGTGGTATGACCACCAGTTAATAAACCAATTTGGGATTGGTTCTGCAAATATATTTGAGCAAATTTTTACAAACCATGTGTGCTTATTTTTATCGTTGTTATAAAACAGTGTTTTACTGAAAGCTTGAATATAATCCCAATAAGTAAAACTCATAGCAATACCTTTGAGGCTTAGCTGCCTTTCTTTCATGGTTGATATTCCCCAGTCCTCAACAGATATAATTTCTTTGATAATTATTTTTGAGAAGTTCTAAACATTCTCTTCTATGGTATAACCCGCAGGGCAAAAGTGCTGAATTTCTGCACTTCCAGTACTTGTCAATATAACTTCATAATATGATCGAGTTTTGTATGACTCTCCCGGGTAATATAATCCTTTGATCAAGTACCTCTGGAATATTTTTCATGGTTCGTTTTTTCTCTGAATATCAGAGTTTTCCAAGAGAAATATAATTTCCCTTTTCTGGAGTTTCTCATAGGATATGATATTATCATTATCCTCTTTCATAACTGAAGCAAAAGTATCTTTTTGCTTCTACGCATGTATAAATGCCTGCATATGCTCGTATAACGGGCTATCCTTTGGAATATCTTCTAGATTAACGATCTGCTCAGGGACAGCAGCAGATGATGAAGATTCACTTTCACCAGAAACCTTTTTATTAAACAGGCTTCTATTACCCATCTGTATAACCGGGTAGTTGGATCTGTATGACGATCCCTGAGAACTGGAATGTCCATAGGACCTTCCTGGGGCTGATCTTCCCTATCCTCTTCCTTGAACTTGCCTCGAAGGCAGGTCCATCCTGTAGGAAAACATATTAGTTATTCTGAAAAATAAAATGTTACGTCTTCTCGGACTACTTCTGAGTAGTCATGAATAGAGAAATCTTCTCTTAATAGATCATCCATGATGATTTCAACAATGAGTTTTTTAAGATCTTTAGGTAATATAATTACTTTTAAAATGGAAATCAAGGTTTTTTCAGAGAAGAATGAAGTATAAAACATTTTATTGAATATATTCTCTTGATAAGAAGTCTGGTAAAGAATTATCAATTCCCTTCTTATAATGAATATCAAAATCAAATGGGGCTAATTGAGCCTGTCATCTTGCAAATATAAACTTAGAGGTATCATGCTTAAAATCTTTGTCAAACATATATTTGACTGATTGAGCATCAGTTTTTATTAAAAACTTTTGATTATATAAATCATCTTGGAACTTAAGAACACACTTAACAATAGTGAGCACTTCATGGGCCACAGTAGCATATTTTTCCTAGGCCTCTGTCCACTTTCCTGAATGAAATCTTATAAGATACTCATTTTTATCATTGGGATTAATTTGCTTCAGTATCCCGCCATAACCAATATTGGACGCATCTGTCTCAATAATTTTCTGCCAAGCAGGGTTAGCCAGAGTTAAACATGGTAAAGATTGAACACGAAGTTTGATATTCTTTACCAAAGTAGTGTGACTATTAGTCCATGGCGATTTATAATCCTTTTTTAACCTGTCATATAATGGGGCTAAATCGCGAGAAAGGTTTTTATAAAATGGGAAAATGTAGTTTAAACTTCCCAAGAACCTTTGCAGCTATGTTCTATCAGTGATAATGTCATGAAATTTGGACGCAAAGTCAATAGACCTTTGTATGGGAGTGACCTTTCCCTGACAGATTAGATGTCCTAGAAAATGAACTTCAGGATGAAACAAACTCATTTTTGGTTTAGATATCACCAAACAATTTTGTATAACAATCTTCTTGAAGATATCAAGGTGCTTAATATGCACCTCTAGAGTTTTGGAAAATTCCAAAATATCGTCAATATACACAATGATGAAATCCAAATATGGATTAAAGATGTCATTCATAATTTTTTGAAATTCTAATGGGGAATTTTTTAAACCGAATGGAATGACATTCCACTCGTATTGCCAAAAGGAACATTAAAAGCAATTTTATAAGAATGCTCTTGAAATACCTGAATTTGCCAATAACCTGATTTTAAATCAAATTTTTAAAATATATTGGCGTCGTATAATCTTGAAAGTAAGTCTCTTTTATTTGGAATAGGATACCTTATCCATTTTAAACATTTGTTTAAAGGCTTGTAATTTATTACTAACCTGGGAGCTCCATGTTCCTTTTCTGCAGCATTATTGACATAGAATGATGTGCATGACCAAGGAGATTTGGATGGTTTTATTAAACCTTTTTGTAGCAGACTATCAATTTCCCTTTTGTAGAATTCTACTAATTCAGAATTCATTTGGCAGAGACGAGACTTGGTTGGGATGTTATCTTCAGAGAAATCTTCCTCATATGGAAGAGTTACAATGTGCTTTTTGCGATTCCAAAAGGCACTGGGGTGATCTGCGCAAATATCAATGGCGATCTGTTTGGAAATTATTTTAATTTTTTCCTGTATTTTAGCAGATTTGAGAGACTCAAATATATTCATGCTAAAGAGCTCATATTGTAATGAATCGACATGCTTTTGTTTTATATTAATTAAAGCATTAATCTCACGAGTTATTGGCTCTGTGATAAAAGTATAACTTATTTTATCGTCTTTATACGAAGCTGAAAATCCTTTTGAATCAATATGAGTAAAAGGATATATTGCATTTATAAAAGGTGTTCCAACTATAATTGGAGGATGCAACTGATTTTTTACCAGAAAGAAGAAATGAGGAATGCAAACCTTATTCTGGCATATTTTTGTATTAAAAAGCTTATACTTTATATCTAAAGCATGTCCTGATGTGGATTTGACCGTGTGCATAGTTTTTTGAAAGTATTTTGAGGGGACAAGACCTTCTTGAATGCAGCTAACATCTGCACCGCTGTCGATCATAGCAACGTTAGTAATAGAGAAACTATTATCAATTAAAAAATGGTGCATTTAACATACCATTTATGAGCAGTGAAAACCTGCATCATTCCTAAAAACATGTTATTTTCAGGATCAATTGTGGGAGGCTCATCATGATTGACCTCTTTGCCTTTTGAAGTACTGGCTTGAGTTGAACTGTTATGAACATTGTTCTCAATCTGAGAAATCCTTTGGTCGCAAATAGCCTGGTTATGTCTGAGAGCTTTTATTTCTCTCTTGAGGTTTTCAACCTCTTCCTTTAGATCATCGAAAGAAGCATCTCTTTCAACAAAAGCGTTCTTATTTTTTTATCATTAATCGGTTATCAACTTCCTTTAATGAATAAGGAGCATAATATTCAAAATTATTTTTCTTGTTATCAACAAGGCCTTTTGAAGTGTTAGATTTATCATTAGCAGTGGCAAGATTAATAATCTTTTCTCAAAGTTTGTTATCAGTAACTTCTTTTAACAGTTCAATAATATTGTCAAAAGTAAAAGTTTTAAGATTGAAATCTTGAAACTGTGATTGCAATTTATAAACTTCATCTTCTTCACAATGGCATGTATTACCTTTGCAAGTGGCACACGAGCTATCATCATGTTCTTCATGTTGAGATAAATAATAAGATCAATGTCTGAACCTGCTTCTGAATACGATTCATAGTCATCATCAGAACCTGAAGTATATAACATTTTATAAACCTTATCATGCAGTTCTGCATCAAGTTCTAAACTTTTAAGCTTATTAAGCTTGCAATTTGGAGAAATATGCCCTCGCTTTTCACATTTGTAACACTTGATTTTAGAAAGGTCTCTTCCTGACCGATCTTTGGTAAATCTATTAGATTTACGAGAGCTTTTCTTAGCTTCTCTTTCTTCCTTAGATCTTCTTCTGGATCTTCATCTCCTATTAGAACTTTCAGTTCTAGAGGACCGATAATACTTCTTTTTGCTGCCATAGGCTGCTGGTTCAGGTAGACCGAACTGTGTGCAAAAGTCTCCAAGCTGAGATCTTTCTTTGTGCTTATTCATTTTAAGCTGTTTAGACATGAGAAGTTCGCTGCATAAGTTTAATCCTTCCTGAGTGCAAACTCCTATTAGATTCCCATAAGTGTAAACCTTATAGGGGATCTCAAGGTGATTTCCTCTTAGGGTTTTCCTAACCCTTTCTGCAAATAGCGAAGGAAGTCCGTCTATAAACTTAGCTTTCCAATATTCGTATTTATTTTTGGGCAACTCCATGACCCGACTGAGAAACGTATCTTTGTACCACCTCCATTTTGTCAACGTAGGGCATTTAAGACCATTGAGTAAGGTACGAATCGTTTCGTGCTGGGAGGTAAATCTACCATTAAAATGTTCTATTATGGTCATAACCAGAGTGTACACTGCATCTTCTCTATTTTTAACTAGATCCATGCCTAGGTTATCAACACCTTCATTTTCGGCAATTGCGTTAATAATAAAGGCTTTCTCCTTTATATTTAAGTAGTTATCCCACCAGCCTCTGAGCTGACCTGTAAAACCTGCAACAATCATCTTGTAGATAGTTCTATCATTATTTTTAATGCTTTTGCAAATAGTTGCATACATAAGCATTCTATGAACAAGGATGGTCAACTGTCTATCCGTTAACCCGTCAAGGTTCCATTCGTAAATCTCAAAACCGGTGTAAGACGTATTTGTCTGATTCCAATCTCGTTCCTCTATCAAAACATCTTGAGGAGTAGGACGAGGATAGTAGAATGTATTCATCATTGGTTTAGTAGCATAACTACTATTCTTTCGGGGGTAACCCTTAAGCTTATTAAGCTCAGTTAAAACATGATTTTTATAATCACCGGTTTGATCCATTTTTTCGGAAAACTCTTGTGACAAATCAATAGTTTTTATATTTAAACGAGAAAATTTTTTATCAAGAAGTTCTTCTAAATCATTTAACGATTTAAACTTAAAATCCTGAATCTCAGGAGGCCTTTGAATAAAGGTAGGAACAACATCATTTTTACTTCCAGAAGTAGAAGCGACGTTGGTTTTAGCTATATCTGCTTTTATACCTTTTAGTAAAATGGTTAGCTCATCAAGTTTTTTTATCAAGAGAGCTAATATGTTCTCCCAAAATTTTGACATACAATCCCAAATAATTATTTTGAGAAACGAGCTTATTAATCTCAGAAATACTTACTAAAGCAATTTCTTCGTCAATTAATTTTTTAAATGCACTAAATGTAATACCCGTATTGTTAGGAAAAACAAAAACAGACTGTGGAGGGTAAACGGTTGTAGTAAGATTACCATTTCCATCGCGATAAGTCCTCTCAATAGTATTTACATATAGAGGTAAATAGGTGGTTATAAATCAAGAGACGAAGTGCATAATTTGATTATGCAGGGCACAAGCTTCATAGAATTCTTGAGAAATATTATTCATATCATCTTTACTATAAGATTCAAAAAACCAAGTTTTAAACTTGTTCCACTTTACATCAAAAAATTCTTTTTGAATTAGTTTTCTTGCCAGGGAACCTGGGCTAAAATCTAATTGGTGTGGAATCATTAAATATCATTTAGATTGAACTCCATATCAGAAGCAGTAGGGAAGTCCTTATCAGAACTATCATCCTTGACATCATTAACCTGAACAATATTAGTCCGGGGGTCAATTTTAACCTTTTCCACCTTTGAATTATAATTAGATTCAATAGTGTGTAAAGAAGCAGCGCGATTTCGTGCTGGACCATAAATTGGGTCAATAGGAGAAATATGCTGAATATCAGGCAAAAATCTGTGACTAAGAGATCGTCTATTATAAATAGAACTTACCGGAGGCATGAGCCTATGGTTAGACAGGGACTGCCTGTGAGGAGCATAGCTATATTCCGCAAACTGGATGCAAATTCTCCCATCGGGATTTTGCGAGATGTGAGAATACTCAGTATTAGTAACCGTATCTGTTAACTGACTTGGGGATATAACCGAGTCGAGAGTCCAAGTTGTTGGGAAATTAATTTATTCCCACTTAATCGATCTCCTGGTGGTGACCTTAGATCTTGCAAAATTCGTTTCCATTAAAATTGTTTGATCGGATTTATCGTATAACTTACATCTTGGATTCAAGGTTGATAATAACTTGAAATAAATTCTATAGGACAAACTTATAAGTTTTGAACCTGGCACATAGTTGTAACCATGTGTTTTAACATTTAATGTTAAGGCATCAAAAATATTGACATCAGATAAAGATAACTGCAAATTAGGTTGCGTATTGAAATAAACTGGACCATAGGCCACGGTTGATTCAATCGAACCCATAAGAGACTGTCGAAAATTTAAATTTCTAACATCTCTGAGAGCGGCTAGGAAAGTCTCAGGTAACCCTTTAAGGGTAAGAGGTTTAAAAGCAATTTGAACCATGCCAATATGCAGATAATTATACTGATTTTTATAAAGATCAATATCACGTTTGTTTAACAAACGAATAGTCTGTTCAGAAGAATTTAATGCTAAAGATTGTTCAGTTGTTTTAATCAACTGCTTAGTAGGTAGTTTATCAAACCAACCATAATCATAAATGGTCTTAATAGGAACTTTAGGAATCGTCCATTTGTTTAACAAATCAAGGTTTTGAGGTATATCTACCTCCTCGAGTCTAGTACTTTTAGTACTTAATTCTCCGAGATCCATAACACAATGAAGTTCCATATCTATATTTAATGCTTTCACATCTATCTAATATATACCTATGAACAGTACAAGGCTCTGTACCAGACTACAGGATCTGAGACCTAGCGGTAGTCCGCCTAGTCTAGGATCAAGCAATTCAGCACCCTTATACTAGCGGTAGTCCGCACTGCATAAGATTTGAAATATACGAGATTTTTAATACGATTTCTTTGACTGTATGGAAGAGACTAACTCTTTTACCTGAGCAAAGGGCCTGTCAAGAACCACAGTACACACTCTTATTAATCTCTTGTCCAACGGTTCTAACCCTTTTCTAGAGTTTCTCATAAGATATGATATTATCATTATCCTCTTTCATAACTGAAGCAAAAGTATCTTTCTGCTTCTGCGCATGTATAAATGCCTGTATATGCTCGTATAACGGGCTATCCTTTGGAATATCTTCTAGATTAACGATCTGCTCAGGGACAGCAGCAGATGATGAAGATTCACTTTCACCAGAAACCTTTACCAGACTACAGGATCTGAGACCTAGCGGTAGTCCCCCTGGTCTAGGATCAAGCAATTCAGCACCCTTATACTAGCGGTAGTCCGCACTGCATAAGATTTGAAATATACGAGATTTTTAATACGATTTCTCTGACTGTATGGAAGAGACTAACTCTTTTACCTGAGCAAAGGGCCTGTCAAGAACCACAGTACATACTCTTATTAATCTCTTGTCCAACGGTTCTAACCCTTTTCTAGAGTTTCTCATAAGATATGATATTATCATTATCCTCTTTCATAACTGAAGCAAAAGTATCTTTCTGCTTCTGCGCATGTATAAATGCCTGCATATGCTCGTATAACGGGCTATCCTTTGGAATATCTTCTAGATTAACAATCTGCTCAGGGACAACAGCAGATGATGAAGATTCACTTTCACCAGAAACCTTTACCAGACTACAGGATCTGAGACCTAGCGGTAGTCCGCCTGGTCTAGGATTAAGCAATTCAGCACCCTTATACTAGCGGTAGTCCGCACCGCATAAGATTTGAAATATACGAGATTTTTAATACGATTTCTCTGACTGTATGGAAGAGACTAACTATTTTACCTGAGCAAAGGGCCTGTCAAGAACCACAATACATACTCTTATTAATCTCTAGTCCAACGGTTCTAACCCAGTAGCAGTTCTAACCGGACCAAGAGGCGCCCTTTCCAACACATATCTCGGGCTGAGAAGGTCATGGCTTGCTACAGGCTTGCCAGACAGAGATAATAAGAGCAGTACCGGATCTGACTGTACCACCATCTCAGAACCAAGTCAAGAAATCATATGAAAATTCCTGAATATTTTAATAAAGCTTAGATCCGTTCATGGTGCATATAGGAGAGAAGTTAGGCCATAGACATAGACATGGAAACCCTTTAAAATATTTATAAATTAAAATATTTAAAAAATATATAAAATTTAATTGACTCTCAACATTTATCGATGGCATATAAATTGGGGTAAAGGAAGTAACATGCAAATGACGTAAAAGTATTCTCTCTTATTACTAACTAACAAATAATAGTAATAATAAAATAAAATAATAATAATAATGTTGTATTAGTAATAGTAATATAGTCTTTTTAATAATTTATATATTTAAAAATTACTTATAATAACTACTATAAATCATAATAATTAATAATTTAAAATATTTAAAAAAATATGTAAAAAATTAATTGACTTTTGAAATTTATCAGGGTCACATAAAGTGGGACAGGAGAGTACTATAAATCATGATAATTAACAACTTAAAATATTTAAAAGACATAAAAAATTTGATTGATTATCAAAATTCTATCAACGGCACATAAATTAGAAGAGAGAGAGTAACATATATTATTTTAAAATTACATTGAAAGTACTATAAATCACAATAATTAATAACTTAGAATATCTAAAAACTATATAAAAAAATTGATTGACTCTCCATATTCCTTCAGCGCCACATAAATTGGGACAGAGAAAATAGCATATATTATTTCAAAATTATGTAAAGAATACTATAAATCACAATAATTAACTGCTTAAAATATTTAAAATCATAATTAATTTTTTTTTACTTTCCGGGTCAGACAAAAATTGACCATTTTGCCCTTCTTCTTTTGTAGAATTACATTAATTTAAAAAGTCTTTTTGATAATTTATATATTTGAAAAATGTGTAATAAGTACTATAAATCATAACAATTAACAATTTAAACTATTAAATTTTTTTGATTATCTCAAAATTTATTGGTGCCATATCTGAAACAGAGGAAATAACATGAAAATGCCGTATAAAGTACTATAAATCACGATAACTAATAATTTAAAACATAAAAAATCTTGTTGATTCTCAATATTCTATCAACGCCACATATACTGAAGCAGATTTAGTAATATATATTATTTAAAAATTATGTAGAAAGTATTATAAATTAGAATAATTAACAACTTAAAATATCTAAAAACTATATAAAAAAATTGGTTGACTCTCCAAATGTGCTACATAAATTGAGAAAGAAAAAAACATATATTATCTGAAAATTATGTCAAAAATATTATAAATTATAATAATTAATAATTTAAAATATTTAAAATCAAATTAAAAAAATTGTCTTTTCAAATTCATCTATGTGACATAAATTAAAACATAAAAAATAGCTTATATTGGGCCCGTGCTTGCACGGCTGATTGTATCCAGTATATATATATATATAATGTGATTGTTATAATTTTCACACACATTCAAATCATTAACATATGAATAAAACTAAAAAGATTTGGTCCATGAGTCAAACAGTGTCTGTAAAGTTAATTAATTATCAACTTTACCAGTATTACATTCTACTCCACCAACTCAACCTATCCACCCCTCCCAAATATCAAAACAACAAAACAAAAATAGACAGACAACCCACAAAGCTCTCTGTTGTTTTGGTTTTATTTGCTTCTTCTTTCTTCATCAATCTACTTTCACAGCAGATTATTACCCCCTTTTAGATCTCCTATTAGATTCTCCATTACTGAGTTCTAACCGAGTTATACTCTCGATCCGAGTTCTGGCTACTCATATTTTGCAATGTTGGCTTCACTTTCCTGAACCCCTTTACCATAATGTCGGCTTCACTCGCTGCATTTGAACGTCCACGTATCGCTACTTCTAATACGGTAAAAGTTTTTCAATTTTTAATGATAAGAATTGAGACTTTTTGATATGGGTTAGAGTTTCTAGCCTAATTGATAAAAAAATTTGGGTCATTGAGAAAAAATAATATGCATGACTTGAGAAAAAAATTATGTTTTGTTGGGATGATACCAGTTTTAATCAATAGATAGGAGGGAAAATTATGGTTTATTTGTTAAAAAAGTTTAGGATTTTTTTATAATTGAGTTGTGAGTTGTTTTAGACAGCTGATAAAGTAGAATTGAGAAGGAATTGTTGGGTCACTTAAAAGTCAATTATAGTCAAATTAGTACTACAACATACCCAGTGTAGTAGGCTTTGTGTCTTGGGAGGGTAGAGTGCACGCAGACCTTACCCCTACCACAAAGGTAGAGAGACTGTTTCCGATAGACCCTCAAAGAAGTAATGGAAGTGAAAGAATAACAAAGCGTTCTATAGTCAAAATAGTACTATTTGAGAAAAAATGGGACCTTTGTTGGGATTGGATTAGAGTCAATTTTGGGTCATTGTGTAGTCAATGTTGGTCAAATGACTTTCATTTAGAAATAGTATGGTTCTTCTTTCTCTTGTTTTTTTTGGGATGATTGGAGCTAATGCTTGTTTTCTCAGAAAATAAGTTAAAAAAAGTGAAGCAAATTGTGAGACTCTGAAGTCATCTATAGTAAAATGAATTTCATTTCAAGAAGTTAGGTTATTTTGATTCTGTTTGCAGTTTTTATACCCAAAAGATAAGCTGAAGAAATGAAAATTGGTTCAGTGTCATAGCTCATATGATTTGCATTAGAAACATTATGATCTACTGATTGGAGTTAGTCCTGTTTTACCAAAATTTAAGTTCTAATTTAGTGCACTCTTGTCAAAGGCGCTTTTAAAGCACGCTTAAGCTCTGAAGCGAGGCTGAAAATATGTTGAGCATTTCGCCTCGCTTGATTTGCTCTTCAGTGTCGTCATCAAGGTTCTAGGGCATAGTTTTCCTTGCCAATGAGCCTCTTCTGATGAGGCGACACTAAACAATTGATATTTCCTTTATGATAATTTTTTCTTCAATTTCTTTGTTCATATATTTGTCATTCATGCTTATAATTATTGGTCTTGGACGAAACATATCTTTGTATTTTTTCTCCCTTTGTGCCTTTTTTCATTAAAGCCCACACTTTTATTTGCCCTTTGCTCTTAAAGCCCCAATAGAATCTTAGAGCTTATTCCCTTAAAAGATACTCTGTATCGTGCCTGAAATTTATGGACTTGTATCTTTCTTTTAGCTGAGAACTCCTCTCATGCTAAAAGGAAGAAACAACACCTTGAACTCTTTTACATGCTATATAATCAGGGAAATAAAAAGGCTAGCTATGTGTTGCTGCAAGATTTTTTCAATTTCTTGCAAACATAATCTAATGGAAATTCCAAAAGGAACGCCAAAATAGACATGTAATTGTTATCGATTATACGTATTTCTCTTCTTTTCAAATAGAAATAACTCCGGAACAAACTTTTTTTGATAACCATAACTCGCGAACAAACTGATGACCTGCAACTAAATATCTGTCAAGTAGAAGTAGAAACTTTTTATGTGTAATTCACCATTATGCGAAATAAAAAAAGAAACATTTTTTTATTTGTAGTTTGCTGGATTTGGCAAGATAAGTTATAGAAGCTAGTACATCAGAACTGGAATTGTTACCAAGATTAAGCATGCAAACATGTGAGGAGATTATAGGTCTTTTCTTCTTCACATCTCATTGCACCATGTAACTAGTGACCACGAGGAATAGATAGAAAATCTCTGTGCCATCAATGGCGTTTTCACTGAACTGTTTTTGTTCAGTAATAAGAAGATATTATTGAAGAAAGAACATCACTAAGCAAGTGCTTCAAGACATGGTTAAAAATTGTGAAAATCCTGGATCATATCTAATGGCATCTACATCATGTACAAAGACCAGGTTGCACTAACAAGCTAACAAAAAAAGAGTTCTCAACTTAAGGCTAAGTAAATTTCTTGATGAGCCTTCAAAATATTGTAGTTTCTTTTGGTCCAAATCTTCTACCAGATTGCAATTGGAATGGTGTTCCGGAATTATTTTTGACTGATTATTGAGTCCTCTTTACACTTTAGAAACTCCAATGTGGAGTTTGGCATTCTACTCCCAGAATAGCAAAGAACATGGTCCACGACATGTGAGTGCCTTGCAATGTAAGTAAAGATGACAGACATCTTCGGGGTATTCTTCACAAAGAAGGCATCTGCTACAGAGTTGGAGACTGCATCTCCGAAGGTTTGTCTGAGTGAGACAGACCTATCTAGCCATGAACCAAGTGAACCAAGATACCTTTAGGGGTACTTTGTTGTGCCAAATCTTTTACCATGGCCAAAATTCTCTGTTATCATGTGCAGACAGCTACTTATAGCATGATTTGACCCAAAAAATTACCACTTTGCTGATCCCTACAGGTATTCGAGTCCATCTTTGATTGGTCCAGTGAAGTGTTACATAGCACAAATTGTAGCTCACAAGTACGTTGTACTTCCCAATCATTCAAATTTGTTCTGAGAAGGAGATCCCAGCCTTGTGCAGTAGATATTACAGCATTCTGAAGAGAAGAAATGCTGTAAATTTCACAAAACATAACTTTTAAAGGAGAGTGCCCAACCAAGTGTCTTCCCTAAATCTAATTTTCCTGCTGTTTCCATGTAAAAAACCAAAATTTTCATTAAACTTGCTCCAGAAAGAGTGTATGTGCTTCAAGATCCCTACTCCATGAAGAGCCTTTGAACCTTTTGTTAACCAAGGACTTTAATAGGAGAATGTTTCAACCACTACCTGTCGCCAAAGTGCGTTTTCCTCCTGGATGAACCTCCAATGCCTTTTCAACAGTAAGCTTCCGCTTTTAATTCTTGATACTGAGGCCCCCACTGATCCTACTTGGGTGACGTTGCTCCATTTGACGAGGCAGAAAACCCTTTTTTGTTTATTCCCTTGCCAAAGGAAATCGCTTCTTAACTTGCCATTCTTTTCAAAACCGAGCCTAGGGTGGGGAAGAGAGACATGTCGTATGCCCTTGTCAAAAAAGAGAGACATGGTGTATGTGGGTAGAATGACAAGGCATTCTCATTCAACTCTTTCATTATCCACATTAGAAGGGGATTGGAATAGAAGTTGAGTTTCTCGGAATTAAGAAACCTTCACCTAATAACAACCTTCTACACCCTCTCTATCGATCAAGCTACAAGCTTCGGTGGTCCTATGAGAATCCAGTTCTCTGACGGACTTCAGATACTTCTTCCTCTAACATCCTTCTTTAGTTGAGATTTAGAACATGGAATCTCCGTTTAGTTTTTTGTATGTCAAAAGCAAATATGTGAGGAAGATGCTAGGTTTATTCTTCTTCATTTCTCATTGCACCATGTAACTAGTGGCTCACGAGGAAGTGAAAGTAAGAGTCTCGGTGATGGGGTTCTCAGTGAACTGTTTCATCGTCCACCTTAAAAAGGGGGGTAAAATAGCAATAGAGTTTCTTCGGATCAAGGAAACCTTCACCCTAGTAATGACCTTCTGCACTCTCTCTATCAGTCGAGCGAGAAGCCACAAATGTTCTCTGACCGTATGACCAGAGAGTACCTCAAATGCTTCTTCCCTCTAACATCCTTCTTTAGTTGAAATTGAGAAAATAGAATCTCCATTTAATTTCTTTCTTGAGAAAAGCAAACATGTGAGGAAGATTATGGGTTTCTTCTTATTCACATCTCACCATGTAACTAGTCGCCCAGGAGGTAGAGAAAGTAAGAAACTCTAATCCACTGATGGCGTTCTCACTGAACTCTTTCATCGTCCATCTTAGAAAGGTATTGGAATAGCAATAGATCCTCTCCGAATCAAGAATACCTTCACCCTAGTAACGACCTTCTGCATGCACCCTCTCAATTGATTGAGGTACAAGCTCCGATGGTTGTATGCAGGTTGAGTTCTCTGACCAAGCAGGACTTCAAATACTTCATCCTCTAACATCCTTCTTAGTTGAAATTGAGAAGATGGAATCTCCATTTAATTTTCTTTGTAGGAGAAAAATATGAGAAGAGGAGGATGTATTGATGACTTGATTACTTGATTGTTTGATGAATGCAGAAATAAACCAATTTATAGCTGTCAAGCATAGTACACATATTATTGGTGTAATGTAGGACAAAATCTAACTTAAGAACTCATTACTTCTAACACAAACATTTCAATACACCCCTCAAATACAAGGTCGAAAATTTTCTTGAATTTGTTTTACTTTGAGAACACAAAGAAGCACAATCACTGGGTTGTAGCCATAAGAAGTTGCTTGATCAATAATCATGAGAACTTGTCGAGAAGTCATCAATAAAGTTATGCATGTCAAATTTTCACTGAAATGGTCGTTGGAAACCAGAGCTATCACTAAAACAGAGACTTGGAGTTGCTGAACAATCATTGGGAAAACGTAGTGTTGTCAGAACGGTTTCCGGAGCAAGGTGTGTTGCCACTAGATTGATCACCGAAAATTGGCAACAACAGTAAAATTATAAAAAGGAGAAGCAGCATCCAAGGATATAGGATATACATAGGGGTCAATGACTGTGGAATGAGAATCATGTGTATACAGTGGTCGATGAAGATGGAATGAAGATCATGGGAGAGTAGCAATCAAATTCTAGTAGAGGCAAAAAATTATATGATTACTTGTGTTATGTCTAAGCTAGCATTTGGACATGCGATTTCATCTCATGATTTGAAATCGTGAGATGAAATCAGCGTTTGGACATGCGATTTCATGAAATCATGAGATGAAATTTCAAATTCTCAAAAAACCATGATTTGGGATTTCAAATCATGATTTCAACTTTTTTAAATATAAAATTTGACCCATAAAAAAAACCCATCATTTAAGTTTTACAATAAAAAGACTCATGCTCGGTCTGAAGAGATTGTCCGGTCCATGTGAAAGGATTATATTAAAGAATAACTAGTTACTATTATTGTTGACTAGTGAATCTTTATAAATTATGTGTGCTTGAAAGTTTGTAATCGCGAACATTTATTTATAAAGGGAATATGAAGATTTGCGATTTATCAATGCAGTGCATTAGGATATTACGATATCCTATTTATGTACTCTGGTTTACTCATTTGATAACATTTTATAAGAATTTGAGAAAATTTAATAGTTTTCACAACTTGTGGGGTTTTCATGTGTATGAGAAAAAAATACAACTAAAAAAATTCAAATTGCATGTCCAAACAAAACTTCAATTTCATATCATATGTCCAAACGGGCCGTAAGTCTTGGTGGATAAAGTTATCCAGTATCTGTACTGGTTTGGAACGTGCACACAAGTTGACCAGAAGACCACTTTTTCAAAAAAAATAAAGTAGAAAAAGAAAACAAATCCGACAAAGTAATATTTTAAAATACAATTTTTTTTTTTATAAAGAAGGGAACTTTTTGACTAGTCATTAGATAAAAGCTACTTATATCTATAGAGGCTTTGGTATCGCATGAATAATTTTTGTTGATAAAGGATACCATGCAAGTTAGTTAGAAAAGACGAGGGATGTATTGATGATTTGATGAATAGAACACGTACGTATTTATAGGTATCAAACAGGATATGTATATGTTATTTATTCAATGTGTGAAATATCTAGTTTAAGAACTTATAACCTGACATCCTAACTTACATTTACTTTACAACTAATGAGCACTTAGGTCATCTAGTCAGTTCCCTATAAGACATCATAATTGTTGATGCAGGCCTGCCTTTGATTTCACTGGATTTTTTTTTTTTGAGAAAGGTAACAGTTAGTCTATATATGTCTCCTTCAAAAGTGTTGTAGTTACATATATCCTATCTTGCTAAATAACAGCCAGTCTATAGCTGCATAGATTTCTTCTGTTTGTTCTATCACTAACTGTTTACACCAAAAGTAAATTTGATTTCACTGGAATTCAGAGATGACAACTAGTTTCAGATTATCTTCTTATTTACCAGTTGAGGTTCTAGATGTAAGATTAATCTGATTTTTATCTAACCTACTTGTCTTTCCTGTTATTATCTTTTTGAGAAGTGAACCAATTTCATTAATATTAAGCTGCACCAAGTAGGTGCAAAGATGAACAAGAAAAATTGAGTCCCTGTATAAATCCAGGGAACTTCTAACAAACTAACCATATCATATACATTTGACAACTTACACCACAAAGCCAAACAATTACAAGTAATTTATATTTAGGACCCGTTTGTCCATAAAAAATATTCACTTCTTCCGGAATAATTTTCACTTTATTTAAATATCCGTGTTTGGCCATGAAAATTTCAAATCCAACATGAAGTTGTATTTCAAATTTGGGGAATAACTTATAACCTGTTTTCCAACTCTCTTTTCACTTTTGAAGTTGTGTTCAAGTACATTTAAGCATGGACATTATTCCAAATATTCTTTGCAAAAAGTATAACCAAACTCAATTCCTTCTTCAACTCCTACTCCATAAATTCCAAATAAAGTGAAAACATTTGGAATCTATGGCCAAATGCCTACTTAAGCTTGTTAATAGGTTCTGCCTTGCTTTCATATCAAATTTGGAGAGATCTCTTTGGTAAATGTTTCTGAAAAGAGATGAAACCTTTTCTTCAGCTTTCCTGTTACCAACTTCGTACTTTTATCATTTTGTTTTTATTGTACTTTTGTTTTGCCTTTCTATTGCTAACTTGTATTGATCCTTGTTTTTATCTTGTTCAATTTTATCGAAATAGTCTTTGCTGCTTTGGGAGTTGTTTCATGGTTCATGGCTTTTCCCCTGTTTCATGAATCATGTATTTTCCCTTGTTATTCATTCTTGATATTGTTTGTCTAGTGTTGCTTATTTTTTTTGAATATTCATTTTCTCTTGCTTTTATCTTCTTCTTGATGGGATAAAAGATCTGTTCACGATGTCATAAGATCTTTGCTCCTTTATGTAATGCCTTCATCCAGAAACAAAATAAAGTCTGAACAAATGAAGTTACTGCCATTTAGGATTCAGAAATATGCAGAGCTTGACAGCATGCTGAACTTCAAAATCCAACATTATGCCTTTATTGAACTACATGAAGATAATAGTCTCCTAGTCTTATAGTTCATTGTTTTTAATTATACTTTCTTCATGAAGACAGTATTGCCTCTTCTTTAAATGCTTCTAATCTTGCTTTACAATTAGAATTCTTGGGCTTCAAGTTTTTAACTGGTGAATTCTTTTCAGGTTTTCAAGAGTGGGCCACTGTTTATCTCTTCAAAAGGTCCGTAAAAGTTTTCCAGTGTCCTTGACACCTTTGTATTGATGATTATTGTGCTGGTCCCTCATGATTTGGCTTATTTCATATGCACTAGTTGGTTATAAACTGTCAACAAGATTTTACTTGATAATGGCTTTATGTTATATAAAAATTCAGGGTCACACTTTTTTTCCAGTCTGATAGGAGTTCAACAATATCCGTTAAGATAAAAAGACTAAATTTGCTGCTCTTCTCAAATGGCTGGTCTGATTATTGGAGGATCTTAGATTTAGATGCGCCAGGACATTTGATTAACGCGTTAACACATTTTTCCTTCCCTAATTGTTGAGGGAATTTTGGAATATAGTCAATTTAGGAAGCTGAAGTACTTTTCCTTGGGGGGATGCAGAGAAATCCAGGATTACGGCTTTCAGAAGACAAGGAACAGCCCCTATTGACCCTGATCTATTTTCAGTTGGTTTTGATTCTATTTTTGATAGAAGACAAACATGCAAATGTTAGTTATGAAGGTGCGAACCTTGGAAAATTTATTGATAAGATTGAAATAAGAGAGCAGTGTGCAGTAGTGTTCCTTACCCTGATAGGTATTCATGTCCTTTAGCAGAATGACACTTTTGAATATAGGTGGCAAATGAGCGGGTTGGGCTGAATTTGGGTGGGTCAAATTGGGCGGGTTGGGCTGAATTTGGTTGGTTCAAAATGGGCTGAGTTAATAGGGTGGGTTATTGACCTGCTTAAAAGTTACTTGCGCTAAAATGTGGGTCATAACCTAACCCGCCCAACTCTTTCTAAGTTTTAATTGCTTTATTTGTTCTTTTATAAATTTTTAGTACCTTATAAAATTATTATTTTTCTTTATTATGACTATATATAACATATTGTCTTTTTGAAAATATTTTGACTAGATTTCTCATGGATCAATTTAGGCTAGATACTAGCCCAAACTTTGATGGGCTGAACTAAAAAATGGACGGGTCAATAATCAGCCCAAACTTGAGCGGGTTGGGCGGGTTATGATTTCATGGGCTAATTTTGTCACCTCTACCTTTGAATGATACTATGACAAGAACACTCTCAGTCTCTACTAGTGGAATGCCATCTGCAGGAAAGATCTCCATTTTCATCAGCTTTTCTTCACCTATGGCAAACCGCAAAAGTAGAATATGTACATTTTTTTTTTGATAAGTCGAAATGTTCAATGCATGAGTTCAGAAACAAATACAAAATGAAGAGCTGTGATTTGCAGTTGCAGGTCCAATCTAAGGGTGTGTTCGGTTGGTCAAAATTTTTGGAGAACTTTTTCTCTAGGAAAACAAGTTCCTTAAAAGTGAGGAAAATGACTTCCCTAGTATAAGTAGGGAAAACAAGTTCCATAAGCGGCATTCAACAGTGATTGTATCCTCCCCACCCTCCAACACACGTCATCTTCACCCCACCCCCATAGCCCCCACCACCCCACACCCTTACCCCAGCCCGACCTCCCATAGTATTTGTCTAGATTATATACAAATGCTTTTAAGATAATATTTTTTGCTTACGTACCGAACACAAGAAAATAATTAAGAAACCCACTTGTTTCCTAGAAAATATTTTCTTTCCATAGAAAACCTTCATACTGAACACACCCTAAGTGTTGTGAGACTTCTTTTTGGGCTTGCACAAGTTGGTTTATCATTGGGATCAAATTGTTCTTGGAAGGAGACTTGCTCCTAGAGGCATACCATCAGAAAAACTTCCTTGACCGATTGGGTAGATCAAGAAATCTGAGATATAATTTGTATAATAATGGAATCATAAAAAAATAATGTCTACAATGGTTGAGATTTCTGTGCAGTCCAGCCTATATGGAAACCTTTGTTTTTCCACCATTATCAGAGCAACTTGGTCACATGACATCCTAATTGTTAAGTTATAAATTTCTGCAGGATTAGGTTGGAAGTCTTGGAAAAAGCGTTGGTTCATCCTTACACGTACATCTCTGGTCTTTTTCAAGAATGATCCTGTTAGTATAATTTCTCACTTTGTTCTTTATTTCCAAAGTTGATTTTTTTGTTCGACTGTTTATTTGGTTGCATATTCTACTCCTAAAGAAAAGAGAGAATCATAGCTTATATTCAAGCTGATGATTTGATTCTAGATAAAACGCCTAGTAACTACACTTTCCTCCTCTTTGCTCTTCGAAGTTTGAAAGTTTAAATTTATTTAATGAGTGACTTTGTTCTATTTAGTTCATATCAATGGACATTTGGTATGTCCAACATAGATATTGTCTTGTGATTATTTCTTGAGTCATCTTTCTACTGATGGAACATGTGTACTCTATGGGTTTTTATATACAAGTCAAAGCCAGTTTATGAAATGATTATTTCTTGCATCACCTATAGATCAATCATCCAGATCTTTGTTTTTTTTTTAATAATTTTAATTTTCCATTGCTGTGAACAATTTTTTTTTGAGAAAAGGCATCACGAGATACACTCTTTTTATTGGAATCTTCAATAAGCTCACTGACGTGCAGCTAAGAGATTCTGGTAAATGCACTAGCAATACAAGTACAACAACAACAACAACAACATACCTAGTGAATTCCCACAAGTGGGGTCTGGGAAGGGTAGATTGTACGCAGACCTTACCACTATCTCGTGGAGGTAGAGATGCTGTTTCCAAGAGACCTTCGGCCCATGTGCAACAAATCCAAGTACCAGAAGGAGAAAATAGTGAAGAAAGCATAACAAATAATAAGGAAAGCAGTGCAGAGCCTACACGAAATAAACAATAACAATAGCATAATAATATGGTGATCAAAACACAATAAGCAACAAATGGCGATAGATATCAAAAACAAGGGTGCGACTAATACTACGACAGACACCAACAACCCTAAACCTTCTAAAGGCAACACAACACTCTACCCCTTATTAACCTTCTACCCTAATACGCGACCTCCGCACCTCCACACCTTCACTTATAAATTTCCTTGCAATACAAGTAATTTAGTGAAAATGAAGTGTTGATCCCATGAGGATTTGGTCATATATGCTATTAAGACAATCTTATTATCTCTCATTTGAGATGGGGATTTGGAACCGTAGAGATTGATCTACAAACTATATTATTTAATGATATAATGCATGCACACTTGGGATGGTGGGATGAGCAAGGGTTAAAGGTTATTTCAATTATGAATGGTAGCTGGGAAATTCATTTCACCTATTTGTTGGTCTCTAACATTAACAAGTTTGAACTTCACTTATGCATTTCCTTGTAGTACAAGTGATCTTTCCAGATACAATCAAATTTTAAACTCTCTAAAGTTCAAAAGTCCCTCTTGGTTAAGACTTATCTTTAGATTTTTCACAATGCAAGAATTACCACTACCACAGAACTAGTCTTTATAAAATAGTGGCTTTCCTAATTATCTCATGCCCGTCTTGCTTAAATGCTTATTCTAGATGATCTTGCTTGAAGGTTTCTTTTTTAGATTTTAAAACATACTTATCTGGAATGCTTTAAGAGCAATGAATTCAATGGAAGACCAAGGTTCAGATCTCAGCAGAGGTGAGAAAGTGATTTCTTCTGATCCGCCTAAGCCTTGGTGGCAGATTTACCTGAAATCTATGTTGGTGAGAGGATGCATGCACCCAATAGAATAGTCGGGACATGCACAACCTAGCCCCAACACCATTCTTTTTCGAAAAGGCGAAAAGAAAAAAAGGAGATGATATAAATGGAAGACCACATTCCTCTTGTGACTAAGATTTGACTCACAAGTCACAAAGCAAGTTAAGATCTGACTTAAACAACATCATCATAAACATGATTCGGATCCCTACTATGTCCAACATTGATGGATTTGACTCACAAATAAATGGGAGACCACTTTCATCTTGTGACTAAGATTTGATTCACAAGTCACAAAGCAAGTTAAGATCTGACTTAAACAACATCATCATAAACATGATTCGGATCTCAACTATATCCAACACTGTTATTGCGCAGTAGCACGATTTAAAAGATAGGTATACCGTATACCATTTCATTGAAGTAAAATGAAGATCTATCAGTAAAATCCTAGATCTAAGCAAAATAAAAACTTAGATCTGAGCAAAATAATCCATCTAATACTCCAAATTAAATAGTTTTTCCACATGCACAATTACAATTAAATAGGGTTCAATATTAGATATAAACATGAAAAAGAAAGAGAAAAATGGTGAAATTTGAATAAAAAGTATGTTCTTTGTTTCTTGCTTCTCTTCTTCTCCTTCCTCCCTTGAATCCGCTAAAAAGTAGATGTCTTCAAAACTCTCCTCAAGATGTCAAAGATCTCCTTAAAATTCTCAGAAACCTTCTGTCTGTAAAAACATAAAAGAGAAAGCTTCATGCAGAAGCTACTTTAGTTGACAGCAGTCTTTTACTGCCGGGACAGGTACAGAAGCTGGACATTACTGCAGGGTCGTAGGGATGGCAATGTGGTGGGGCGGGTTGAGGCTTAACCCGTGAAAATTTCAACCCGCCCCGCCCCGTGTAGCATTTTTTCCATTTTCAACCCGCCTTGCAAAGACCCGCCCTGCCTTGCCCCGTGAAAGATCTCAGCTTTTCTCTTTTCCTATTTTTTCTGCTCTCACCCACTTCCTCTATTTCTATTTTTACTTGGGTTCTTGTGCTTTTTCTTCAATTTGCTTCAGCTGCTTCAGTTCTAAGTATAACATATTTTCCAGTAATGTTGAGGAAGAAGGGGTTTGCTTCAGCTTTTTGGATCAACTTATTAGTGTAATAAACTTGTAAAATTGTATTATTCCTTCTGTTTTAGTAGTAGTAGAGATAAGCATTTGCATTATCTAGCTAATTTGGCATCTATTTGAATTTTCTTAGTTCAGTTGTGAATGCCCATTTCAGTTTCTTGAGCTGGAGAAATTCGTGCTCTGTATTTTGCTTGCTTTCTGAGGTAGGTACAAAGGGTGATGTATAGAGTACAACACAAGATTACTCCACAGTTACAATAGAGAAATCGGTTGGGAGGAAACCCGTGCCCCGCCCCGCCCCGCCCCGCATTATACTATCAATAATATCATTTCAACCCTCCCCGCCCCGCCCTGCCCCACATAAAGTTAAACCCGCCCTGCCCCGCCCCACACCCGCCCCGCCCCATTGCCACCCCTATGCAGGGGTTCTTCTTCCGTGTTACGGTGCTGATCATTCTGCCTAAGATCTTCAAATCCAGCAATGCTGCAACAGTATCTGATCAGCATTTCAGCAGTGTCCAAGTTTTTAAGAGTTCTGCAATGGAAAACTTCTTTATCGCTGCTGCACTCGAGATACTGCCTAATTTAGAACTTTCATTTAGCACAGCAGCAGCAGCTTATTAGAAGACGCTGTTTTTTGCTCCATTCAGTCAAATGTTATGGTGACAGACAAGTAGTAGTATCACAGCGCTATACCAGTTCTTTCTCATTTCAATTTGTGACCATATCTTCTTCTCTTCGAGACCAATGTAACTGAGCGAGAAATATGACAAAAACTTCCAGCATGCAACATGGATTGGATAGTTCATGGCACACAAAAACAATATATATTTCTTTATCACTCGCCCAAAATTCTCGTTCAAGGATCATCCAGGTTTTGGTTGTGATACCGGAGGAACAAACATTGCAAAAGGTTTCAAGGGATATGATCCTCTTTAGGGGAAATGTTGATTAGCTATATGATTTTGGATACTCAACAACAAGGTGCAAACATCATTTTTTAATCGGGTAAACATATTTTCGTTCTTAAACATGACCAAAAAGCTGGCCGTATACAAAGGGTATACCAATCGGTAAAGATTCAACAAAAATAACTGATTCTCTACAAAATCCATCCAATCTCCTATACAACTGGGAATTCTATGGGTGCACCAAAAGAAAATAAGGGATCGGAGGCTACTCAATTGAGAAAAGCTCGACTCTACCCCCTCAAAAGCTCTCCTATTTTCTCTCTCCATGCCACCCACATTGATTAACGTTAGTGGAACCACGTTCCATGCCCTGCATCTTCTCCTCTTTTCGCTCTTCCAAGTGAACATCAACTCTTTCATAGTTGTTGGCATTGCCCATGAATTACCAAACCACCTAAACATATCCCATCATAACCTCATGGTAAAACCACAATGAAGAAGAAGATAATCCACATCCTCTCCCGCTTCCTTGCACATAGAACACTAGCTGACGCAAACAACCTTTCTCTTTCTAAGATTTTCCATTGTCAAGATCACCCTTCTAGTTGCTAGCCAAGTGGAAAAACACACCTTCCTCGGCACCTTCGGAATCCAAATTGCGCTACAAGGAAAAACATCTTCTCTCTAACCAAAAGTTCTTCATAATACGACTTGATCGAGAACATACCATTATTACCCACACCCTACCACAAAGCATCAAGAATATCAACCAACGACTTGCTTATGGAGTAGAGCCAACAATATATGAAACTCAGTCACCTCTGAGTCGTGGAAATCCCTCCTAAATCTCAAGTCTCAAAAAGACACCACCATGTGTCCCCCTAATTTGTTGTATGGTCAAGTCTCTTTGGCAAGAAATTTTGTGTAGGCTCGGGAATTCATCCTTTAGTAAATTATGTGCACACCACCTATGTCCCCAAAATTTAACTCTTATCCCATCTCCTACCTTGAATGATGTTTACTCTAAAATCATCCTATCAACCGCACCCAAAAGGCATAGTCGCATCTCTAGTTCTCCAATCCCTTTCCATTGCCCCGTATTTTTCAATTATCACCCCTCTATAGGAAACATTAACCTCCACCCCAAACCTGTAAAGCCATTTGCCTAGCAAAGCTTTGTTAAACACCTTTAAGTCTTTAATACCAATCCCTCCCCATTTTCTAGGACATGTGACAGTCTCCCACCTCACTAAGTGAAATTTCCTTGCCCTATTCGTCGCGTTCCAAAGATAATTGCTTTGGATCTTTTCCAACTTTCCTGTGCTCGAAGCTGGAGCATGAAACAAAGACATGTAATAAGTAGGAATGCTCGAAAGAGTGCTTTTAATGAGCACTTCCTTTCCACCTTTAGACAAATATTTTTTCAATCTCTTCTCAACCCTCTGGAGAACCAAACTCCACACCATATGATCCTTGGTTGATGCACCTAACGGTTATCCAAGATAGGCAGTTGGGTCGGCCCAGCCCTGCAATTTAAAACCTGAGCCACCTCACCTACTCTGCAATTTAAAACCTGAGCTAGAGAGTCAATGTGACCCACCTTACCTACTGGAATAATCTCTCACTTCCTCAAATTAATTTTAAGGACTGACACCACCTGAATCCAAGTGAGGACTTGACCTATATAATCCAGTTGGGTCCTCTGCATCACAAAAAACCATGGTATCTTCCGCAAATAATAAGTGAGAAATCGAGTGTACCATCACCCTTAACCGCAACCTTGAAACTCTTTATGAATCTTCCTGTGACAGCTCTATCGATCATCCTGCTTAGCTTTTCCATTTCTAAGATGAACAATATCGGTGATAGAGGAGTTGGTAGATTTTATAGGAGCTCTGTGAAGCTAAAGTCTAATTTTTTTGAAGGTGGCCAGCATTCCTAATGCTGAAGAATACAACAGTACTAATTCTAAAAAAAAATATTAGTGATAGAGGATCCCTTGTCTCAGACCCCTTGAGCTCCCAAAGAAACCGCATGGATTACCATTCAACACCAAATATCTTGCCTGTAAAATTAGGTCTTGGGCCTAATCACACCCCAAAAGCTAACTCATGAGAGGAGGATTGCCCAAAACCATATAAGGAAACCAATTACCCATTCCATATCCGATGTGGGACTCTTAACACTCCCCCGCGCGCCCAACATCGGTGAACAAAGAATTGGAATGGGTCTGGCTCTGATACCATGTAAAGATATCACACCTGGCCTAACTCAACCCTAAAAGCTAGCTCATGAGGGGAGGATTTCCCAAGTCCATATAAGCAAACCACCAATCTATTCCCCAACCAATGTGGGACTTTTATCCACTCTAACATCCGATGTGGGACTATTAACACTCCCCTGCACGCCCATACCTAGTTAACTGGAGCGTGGACAATATAATATGAGGGCCCAATATCGGTGAACAAAGAATTTGAATGGGTCTGGCTCTGATACGATGTAAAATTAGGTCTTGGACCTAACTCACACCCCAAAAGTTAGGTCATGAGGGGAGGATTGTCCAAGACCATATACAGAGACCAATTTCCCATTCCATATTCGATGTGGGACTCTTAACATCGCCGAAAGATGCAAAATTGATCCATTTCTTCCCAAATCCCATTTGTAGCATAATTGCATCTAGGAATCTCCGGTTCATATGATCATAGGCTTTCCCAGATCTAGCTTGCACAACACACTTGACACTTCTTGCTTTCTCCTCGCATCCACCACTTCGTTTGCCACAAAAGCTGCATCCAAAATCTGTCTACCATCTGCGAAAGCAGTCTACAAAGTAAAGACAGTCTCGTCCAACACCTTCTTTAGTCTAATGGAAAGCACCTTAGAAATGATCTTATAGATGCTTCCCACCAGGCTAATAGGTCTATAAGTCCGTCATGCTCGACGCTCTCTCCCGGTTAGGGGTGATAGACAATAAACGAAACATTCAAACTTTTTTCAAAATCACTTATTTCCTGAAACTCAACAATAGTATCCATCACATCAATTTTGACCGTATTCCAACAATGCTAAAAAAAGGCCATAGAGAAACCCTTAGACCCCAGGGCTTTGTCACCCACGCAACTCTCCACTGCCCTTTTCACTTCCTCCTTGATTTCCCTCTCAAGCCACATGCACTCATCTCCACCGATATGATTTGAGCCCTAAACCCCCCAAATTAGGCTGCCAATTTGCTTCCTCTTTGCATAGGTGTTTGTAAAAATCTACAACTGGCCACTCTACTTCCTCTTCCCGCACATGCAACACCTCATTTACTTCCACTGACTCTATGAAGTTCCTTCTCCTATTTAAGACTGCCAGTGGCGAACCCAGGATTTTGTACAAGCAGGTTCAAACAGAATTAAGCAACATTGGGCAGTAGAAAAAACACTGGGCATAACAAACGGGTTCATCCTCCACTCTTTATTTTGGTACCTAACAAAACCTTAGAAAGACTTTTTCGCGCTAAATATTTTTGTTGTTATGAAGTCGCACTTAAAAAACTCAAAATTTTGCATTAGACCTATTTACTTTTTCAAATTTAAGATTTATTAAACTTCATTAATTTTTAAAACTTTTACTCAGTAAGCCTAAATTCAATCTGTACCAAAATATTAAACTCTACTTTTAAAAAGTCAACAAATTAACAAGCTTTACAATTTTTATTTTAATAAATTAATGGTTGCAAACAATAACACTAGAAGAGAATTACAAACTAGACTTAATTATAAATAATTGAAACAAGAAGAAAGAAATGGCATCCGATCAACGAGAATGAGCCAGTAGATTAGTTTATAATATTTAATACAAATTCAAATAGAATATGAAATTCAGATAATCTACCAAAGAATAAAAGGTTAAAAGGGGAAATGGGTGAAAATTACTGCCCTTAAAAAGTGGACGTGGGCCCAGGGAAAAATGGAGAAGCCTGCCTAAATATTGGAAAAAGTTAAAAAAAGGAAGCAGATATTACATGTCTGAGGTTCGAACTCCAGACCAATTGCTCATAGTGAATCCACTCGAACCACTGCGCTGCGCCTCACTTTATGGCAAGTGGGTTCAACGTTAATAATTATATTCCATTTATTTCTTAGAAAATAATTTCTACATATATGTATAACGTAATTTTTTGACGAAGTGGGTTCATTTGAATCCGCTTGAACCAACATAGGTCCGCCCCTGAAGACTGCTACCCTATGAAAAAATTTAGTATTAGAGCCCCCCTCCTCCAACCGCAATGCTCTTGATTTTTGCCTCTCGCTAACCTTTTGGGCCAAGGCCAACTCAGTTAGCTCCCTCTTCAACCCTCTTTACTCTCCTTCTCCCTTTCCTCTTAACTCCCTCCCTGCTTTTATCCTCTCTAACTTCCCTGTTTCATTCAGAACCTTCTTCATTTTCACTTCTACGCTTCGAAAAAACTCTTTATTCCACACCCTTATGTCTTTTTTTAAAAAAATTCAATTTTGCCTCCCTTACACCGCATAACTCCTCTACCAGCCAACCACTCTATCCCCGAAGTCAGCCACACTTAGCCACATGTTCTTAAAAATGAAAGGAGATCTCGACCGAGGAAGTCTTCCTCTGCTTCTGTGAGAAATATAGGAGAAAAATATTATTGAATTTGTGTATCTATATTATTACATTGAGACCCTATTCATAGACATTACATTATAATCCTTTTCCAACTAGGATACTACATTACAATCCTTTTTCAATTAGGACACTACATTACAAACCTTTTCCTCGTAGGATTCTCTATACTATTCCTGTTCCAACTCTATTCTAATACTCCCCCTCAAGCTGGTGCATACATGTCATATGTACCGAGCTTGTTATAGATGTAGTTAATACGAGGACCAATGAGGGCCTTGGTGAAGATGTCTGAAAGAAAAACTGGTAAAGACTGCTCGGGGACGTCCGGGGGACCTTAGCTGTAAAGGAACAAACTGAAAAAGTGATCGGAAAAGTAGTAAACGTCGCCAGAAGGTCGATCTGTTGTCGGAAAATTGTCGAAAACTGGTAAAAAATATAGGGGTCATCTCAGAATCAAGAGACGAGTAGATCTTGAACAAGAAAGTCATCAGGAGAACTGGCCAGAAAAGGCTCACGCGTCGGCGCGTGGTCATATCTCGTTGGAGGTGACGACCTCCTGGGCGCTTGGTCATAGGGAGACACTGGACCTCTTGATGGTGTTGGTTTTTGCACAACACTAACGAAAAGTGAAACTACGTAAATCAGATCTGAAGAGTCACCGAAAAGACGCACGAAACTACGCAAATCAGTTTTGAGGAGTCACTATAAAGATGCATGGTGTTACGCAAATCAGATCTGAGGAGTCACCGGAAAGACGCAAGGAACTACGCAAATCAAATCTGAGGAGTCACTGGAAAGACGCACGGTGTTACGCAAATCAGATCTGAGGAGTCACCGGAAAAACGCACGGTGTTATGCAAATCAGATCTGAGGAGTCACTAGAAAGACGCACGAAACTACGCAAATCAGATCTGAGGAGTCATCAGAAAGACGCACGGTGTTACACTAATCAGATCCGAGGAGTCACTGGAAAGACGCACGGTGACTGCTTTCTCTGTCCTAGATGCTTCTCAAATCAATCCTTCTTAGCATGATTATTTTTCATATATTATTTGCCTAACTTATGCTAACATAATCATTGGCCAGACGGGCGGTTATATGAGTTATATCCGTTTTTTTTATTCTCTACCAAGATTGTAGAAGCTCTGATACCATGTGAGAAATATAGGAGAAAAATATTATTGAATTTGTGTATCTACATTATTACACTGAGACCCTATTTATAGACATTACATTATAATCCTTTTCCAACTGGGACACTACATTACAATCCTTTTCCAACTAGGACACTACATTACAATCGTTTTCCTAGTAGGATTCTCTATACTATTCCTGTTCCTACTCTATTCTAACAACTTCCATCAAACATAATAGGTGAATGGTCCGATAACAACACGGGAGAGGAAACTAGATCACATTTGCTGCCAATTTCTCACAAGAAGTAGACACTAGGAATCTATCTAGTCTTGATTTAGAAAAAGAGTCCTCTAACCTGGACCAAGTGAATGAGGCACTTGTTAAAGGCAAATCAATGAGAAGAGCTTAAACGATCGTAACCTTTGCAGGAAAGCTAACACCTAATTAGTTCCGTTTCATCATCTAGTCTTTCTTCCCGTAGATTAAGGTCCCGTTTTCCTCTGTGTTGTCTATGTTGAGGTCCTATATGTTTTGCACCTTTCTTTTTTCTCCAAATCAAGTGCTTTGACTCAAACGAGTCAGTTTCTGACTATAGGAGTTTCCATTGAATTATTTGATTTGATGTGTTTTTGCTGTCTCTTGTGGATGCTTGTGAGGGTGACGGGAGGTATTTGATGCAATGTCATCCTTTATCATGATCGACTTGCCAAATGGAGGGAGGAAATGGTTGAAGTGTCATCTCAGTCTCTCAGGACAATGACATGATAAATGAAGATATCACACATGGAACTAAATTAGAAGACCTCTGAATTAAAATTGAATAAAGGAGCGCTATGCAATAGAAAGAGATTTAACAAGGTGAAAAGCAAGTTTAGTAGAATGGTTGTGAGACTAGTAATATTATATGGAAGTGTATATTGGACCATAAGATCCACTATATCCCCAGATTAATGTTATAGAATTGCGAATGCTGAGATGGTTGTACGATTATATAAAATTGGACAAGATTATAAATGATCACATCCAACAAAGGATGAAAGTAACACATGTAAAAAATGAAAGAAGGTCGTTTGCGATGGTGTGGCCATGTCATACGTGGACCTCCTGATACACTATCTCAAAAGTGTGTCGATTTGATGATTGAAGGTGCTAAAAAGGGATGAAGCTGTTCAAAATCACGTGGAGGAAAGTTGTCTCAAGATTTAAAATGTTTTGAAATGGATGAAGACCTAGTTAAAAATGGAATATAATCAAAGGTAAGGATCCAGATAGTCAATTATAATTTATAATAACTAGTTGGGTTAAACTAGTTATATAGTGTAACACATGTGATGCTTAGAGAACCATTAATTTTTTTCTTTTTTAAAAGAGGAAACCCATCGATGGCCCCCTAAAGTTGGCACCAACTTTTACTTAGACACCTCAACTAAACTTTGTTCATCTTAAACACCTCATGTAGGGTTCCGCTGTGTCATTTTGACACTTTTCGCTGACTCAGCATAGTACGTGTGCTACACGAATTTTGAGCGCGTTTAAAGAGTTTTTTTGTGATTTTTCTTTTTCTCCTTCTTCCTCACTCTTTCTCCCGTACACCTTCCACCATTTTTTCTCTTCTTCTTCTTCCTCATTCTTTCTCCTTGTCACCTTCCTCAACCCTCTACCATCACACAATTTTTTGAAAAAACTTATAATTTTTTGCTGGGTTACTCTATTGATTCCTTGTTCTTCCTTGAAAATCGAATTTATTTTTTATCCATTATTCAACACTAATATAAAATTAACTTCCTCTGCAATTATAATGGAGATATATGTTATAAAAAAGAGAAATTTTTACATTTGTCTTCGTCTATAATTAATTATAGTGACTTCTCATATAAAGAAAGAAAGGAAAGAAAATACATAATAGAAGAAGAAAGAAGAAGATGGAGGAAACGGGTTAGGAGAAGGGGGGAAGATATATAGATAATGAAGAAGAAGAAGCAAAAAAAAAGGGAAGCCCGGTGCACTAAAGCTCCCGCTATGCGCAGGGTCCGGGGAAGGGCCCGACCACAAGGGTCTATTGTACGCAGCCTTACCTTGTATTTCTGCCAGAGGCTGTTTCCGAAGGAAAAAACTACCTGTTCTAGGTGGAGTTTACACTGTAATTAATGGAGTTTGGGAAGAAGAAGGCATAAGAAGAAGACAAAGAAAGGGGTGGGGCCGTGGGGTTTACTGGTGAGAAAAAAAAAGCAAAAGTAAGTTTTTTTTAATTAAAAAAAATTCACGTGTCGCATACGTATTCGCTTATTTTTCCACGTAGGAGAGTTTGGTCATACGCGCTTAAGCTGAATCTGTGAATATAAAAAAAGTGTCAAAATGACACAGTGAAGCCCTACTACAGGTGTGTAAAATGGATAATGCCTACTTGAGGTGTCTAAGTAAAAGTTGGTGCCAACTTTAAGGGGCTCTTGATGGGTTATGCCTTTTTAAAATGAAAGTAATTTCATATTGGAATGAAATGGACTTTCATAAAGTGTAGTGAATATAGAGAATTTATATAGTCAACTCCAACTGGTTAGGGACTGAAGTGATTGAATTTTGAACCTGTCAAATACTGAAAAAACATGGAAGGCTGTGAGAACTCTTAGTCCAATTTTACTTTTAAATGGTAAAGTGGATGTTTATTGTCTGGAAATCTCATTTTCTCTCCGTGCATGTATTAGCTTTTATCTGTGAAGCTTTTACTCTTGTTGATTTTATTATCTAGACTCTACTGATTCATTGTGCTCCTCATATAGAGTACTCTTCCACAGGGAGGAGGTGAAGTGAATCTCACTTTGGGAGGAATCGACTTGAATAATTCAGGGAGGTAATAAATGAGTCATCTACTGGTTATATTTAGTATGTTCAGATTCGGTCTTGATCTCACTACAATTCCTTGCTATTCAGTGTTGTCGTTAGAGAAGATAAGAAGCTTTTGACCGTACTATTTCCTGATGGACGTGATGGGCGAGCTTTTACTCTTAAGGTACTTATCCCTCTTTTCCCTCTCTCTCTCTTGTAAACAGGAAAACTATCCCAGAATCTGTCGATCTATGTGACAAGTGATATACTTGGAGGGGTTGGGCTGCAAAAAGAGCTGCTTCTTTTCTATATAATTGAACCCTCCATGGGTTACTTTACACTGGTCTACTTCATACTCTTTAACTTCAGGATTAGAGAAAACTGAACATGCAAAAAAGTACTCTGAACTGATATTAAATATTTTTTCATCTTAAAAATATTTAGGCTTATTATCATCTTACATAAGCCTGATGTGTACATATTTATAAAGGACGCTATAATTAACAGTAGGAACAACTCCAAAATGACTTGAGTTCTAAATGCATCTCTTCTTCACTTGCAAGTAGTGTGTATGAATTTCTGTCTCCTGCCACATACACCAAGCCCCCATGCAATTATGCTACAGTATACTTATTCCTGGATCATACATTAGTAGAAGTTGTCTTTTGAGCTTTGAACCTTGAACTGCAGGCAGAGACATTGGAGGATCTGTATGAGTGGAAGACAGCCCTAGAGCATGCTCTTGCACAAGCACCAAGTGCTGCTCTTGTGATGGGACACAATGGCATTTTCCGGAATGACACTGGTGATTCTACTGAAGGGTCTTTCCATCAATGTTAGTAGCTTTTACTGTTATCTGCCAAACTTTTGTGTTCACAGCTTAAATGCTCCAGATGGGACTTGGCTGCTATGTCCAAATGAAACTGCACCTTTTCCCTGTTTGTTGTTAGGGCATAAAGATCTGACGAGGTTTCTTTTTATTCAGGGAGGGATAAACGCCCTGTTAAATCTTTAGTTGTTGGAAGACCTATTTTGCTTGCCTTAGAAGATATAGATGGAGGCCCATCATTTCTTGAAAAGGCGCTAAGGTTCCTTGAGAAGTATGGTAAGACAATCCGTTGCCCTCCTGTAAAATCGGTTGTGTAAGAGTAATATCGAGTTATTGCTTGCATTAAATTGCATGGTTAAACTTTAGATGGATAACCTTTTTTACAACAACAACAACATACCCAATGTAGTCCCACAAAGTAGGGTCTGGGGAGGGTAGAGTGTACGCAGTCCGTACCTCTATCTCAGAGGTGAGATAAAGAGGCTATTTCCGATATACCCTTGGCTCAAGACAAAAATAGTCTAAAAAGAAGTAATGGAACTACAAAAGACAATAGATAGTACAAATAGTAAAAGAACAGTACTACAACAAAATAATACTCCACTCGAACTACACGAAAACAATAGATAGTAACAAAAATTGAAGAACAAGAAGCTACGAGAGTAGTGCTATGACTACTAGTAAGGGCAACAAGACAATGCATTCCTACCTACTAGTATGGACGCACTCCTACCTACTAACCTTCTATCCTTATTCGTATCCTCCACACCTTTCTATCTAAGGTCATGTCCTCGGTAAGCTGCAACTGCGCCATGTCCTGTCTAATCACTTCTCCTCAATACTTCTTTGGTCTACCTCTACCTGTCCTAAATCCATCCATAGCCAACCTCTCACACCTCCGTAATGGGGCATCCGTGCATCTCCTCATCACATCCGGCAGAAACCTTCTTCGTTCCCTCACCCATTCTTCAAGAGCGAAAGTTATTTTATCCTAGAAGAGCTTGTCTTCTACTGTTGAGATGGAGTATGGTCGAAAGCTTGTACTTTGCAATTGAATGTGAATGAACTGATATATTATTATGATTTTTTTTAAGCATTCTTATTTTGATTAAATTCTACCTTATTTGTTGTCTAAAAATATTAAGTCACGCAGGTTTTGTTTTGTGTATTTCAGTGGGTCATTAATATGCTTCATAGAGGAACAAAAAAGGATTAGTCTTCCTTTTCTAATCAGGTTTTTCAAAAACAATATATCTGCTGGACTTGTCCTTGAGAAAAAGGAAGAGAAAAAATTGAAGAAAAGAAGAAAGAAAAAGATATGGAAATCTGTGACTGAAGAAAGGGATGAGACGAGGATGGGGAAGGAGATAAGGGGGTGCAGAAGCGTTAGGGAATGGATTGTAGGGGCTGAAATTCTGTACTGCTGCTATCACATCCTTGTTTATTACCACCCAACAATGTGTGAAAAAAGCAACAGAATACCCATCAGGCTGTAGTTTCTCACGCAATAAAACTCTGAAATCGGTCATGAAGCTTCCAGCTCTTCATATAATTCCCCTTAACTTTTAAATCCTCCTTTAAAGTCTCGCACAACCACCCCATCATTTTGTGACTAATTGTTTTTCTGATTAGATTCTGGTCACGTTCTGTCCATTCGTACCACTCCTTGTCTCTTCTAATGATATCATACGACTTAAAACCAACTGCAAAGTAAATAATGTTATCCTCCATCTTAACTGCATAACCTTCTTAGGAAATTTGGGGAAGTGCCAAGGAATAAGGAATGTGCAGGGAATAAAGCACCTGGACCTAATGGGTATTCTATGGTTTTTTCACAGATTGTTGGGAGGTAATATACGAATTTGCGATAGCTGTCGTCCAGAATTTCTACAATCAGGGAATGTTTGAGAAAAGCTTTAATTCCACCGTTATGCATTGGTTCTAAGAAGTTGGGATCCAAGGAGCTGAAGATTTTTGGCTTATTAGTCTAATAGGCAGTGTGTATAGGATCATCTCATAGCTGTTGAATGAAAGACTCAAGAAAGTGGTGAACATGTAAAGATATGGCACCTAGCCTAACTCAACCCCAAAAGCTAGCTCTTGAGAGGAGGATTGCCCAAGTCCATATAAGCAAACCACTCATCCATTCCCCAACCAATATGGGACTCTAACCCACTCTAACACCCCCTTCACGCCCAGACCCAATTGGAACGTGGACTGGGAGTCCAAACGAGAATGGACCTGGCTCTGGTACCATGTAAAGATATGGCACGAGAATGAACTTGGCTCTGGGCCTAACTCACACCCCAAAAGCTAGCTCATGAGGAGAGGATTGCCCAAGTCCATATAAGCAAACCACCAGTCCATTCCCCAACCAGTGTGGGACTCTAACCCACTCTAACAGAACAAATTGGTGGAGAACCAACAGATGACTTTCATTAAAGGCAGACTGATTCTAGATGCAAGAACAGAAAGCAAGGAACCTGGAATTATATGCAAATTAGATGTTGAGAAGGTATGTGATCATTTAAACTGGAATTGTCTGGTGGAAACTCTGATGAAGATGTGCTTTGGGGAAAGATGATTTTGCTCCAGTATAGTAAAATTTTCAATCTTGATCAATGGCTCACCATCTTGTTTCTTTCCTTCTCAAAAGGGTTAGAGATAGGGTGATCCCCTATCTTCTTTCTTATTCATCATTGCTATGAAAGCCTGAATGATATGCTAAAGACTGTTTAGGATAACAACTGGATAATGAGTTTTAAGGTGAATTTTAGGGATGATAGTACTATGGGATTTCTTATATGCAATATGCCGATTCACTTGTGTACTGTGAGGCTGACAGTCTTTCATTCAAAGTTTTGAGGGTGATTTTCATTTTGTTTGAAGCCACATATGGATTACAAATTAACTGGAACAAAAGGTTTATTTATCCAGTTAATGTGGTAAATGAGATCCAAGCTTTTGTTGGAATTCTTGGTGGTAAAATTGGAGAACAACCTACAATTTATCTGGTGATGCCATTGGGGGCCAATGGCAAGTCAAAAGGGATTTGGAGTGGGGTCATAGAAAAATGTGGAAAAAAGCTAACCAACTGGAAGAGTCAGGAGAGTAATCCTAATCAATTCTGTACTTGATGCTCGACCTACTTATATGATGTCTCTCTTTCCAATCCCTGTGAATCTTGAGAAAAGATAGAAACCCTCAAAAGGAATTTCCCGTGGGAAGGGAATTGTGACAAGAAAAAAAATTCATTTGGTCAAATGGAATGCTCTCACAGTTAGCAAGAAGCAAGGTGGTTTGGGAATAAAAAATCTGAGAACTAAGAACTGAAGTTTGATGATGTAGTGACTATGAGATTTAGTGCAGAAGAACAATCACTATGGTAAGAGGTGATCAGGAAGAAGTATGACATAGAAAGAAAATGGATGACAGTCTGAATGGACCTTGTGTGGTTAGCCTATGGAAGTCCATCAGGAACCTATGGCCTAAAAACCTGAATAAGTCCAAATTGAGAGCAGTCAAAGAATGAAGATGTCCTTCTGGAAGGATAATTTGTTAGGCCAAGGTCCTTTGAAATAATTCTTTCCTGACATTTACATTCCCAAATCAACAACAAGAAGCTACATAGGAGAAGTGTAGGCTAATCAAGGTTGGAACCTTACATTTAACAGATTACTAAATGACTGGGAGCTTGATAGGTTAACAGAGTTTTACAACACTTTTGAACAATTTAAGGGGCTTAGTAAGTCGAAAGACTAGTTGACTAGTCAGACATATGTTTAAACATCTGAAGAGGTGTTTTAAACATCCTATGATTTTTTAGTTAAAACAACGAGAATTTTTTAAATATCAACTAATGATTTGGAGAGATGTGAAAACATTTGCTAGTTGTTTGGAGAGATATGAAAACATTTTGTAGTTGTTTAGAAAGATGTTTAAACATCTGGTGCTTGTTTGAAGGTGGTGATGACATGGAGGAGGGGGGAGGGGGGAGGGGGGAGGGGGGGGGGAAGAGAAGTGGGAGGTTTGTGTAGATAAAGAAACTTGTGGGTTTTTAAAATATGCGTCATTATCACTAATTAAAAAGTGTCCCTTCTACCACATACTTAAAACTTGTGTCCTATTCTCTTTATTTTCACTCTCGAAAGTCCTTTTTAATTCCATCCCCCAATCTTAATTGTACCACATTCGTCTTTGTCACACCTTGTATGGAAGTTAAAGGCTGGGTTCTGCTTCAGCTGCTTTAAAAGCTTTGTGAGATATTCCATAGACAACACATACAGGAATGGTGACAAGGGGTCCCCCCGTTTCAGGCCTTTTTTTTTTTGCATTAAAGGGTGCACTAGGATGCCCATTAATCAGGATGGAGTAAGAGACTGTTCTCACACACTGCATGATCCAGTGCCTAAACTGTCCAGGGAACTGCAAGTGTTCTAGTACTTGCTCCAAGTATCCCCACTCAATTGAATCATAGTCTTTCCTCATCAACTTTCATCATACACCTTGGGGAAATACTCCTTTCATACCTTTGACCAGTTCATGGCTAAGGACAATGTTATCATTGATCAACCTCCCAGGAACAAAAGCTGACTAAGCTGACTGGTTCCTGTCTACTAGGCAATCCATCAGTTGTTGCAATCTGCTTGTCAACACCTTTGAGATGAGCTTATAAAAAAGAGTGCAACATGATATTGGTTTATACTGGGTGATCCTGTCAGGGTATGGGACTTTTGGAATCAGAGTGACAGTAGTACAATTGATGGCCTTGTACATGACTCCTGCCTGGAACAACTTCTATTATGTCTTCTCCAATTATAGGCCATGCTTTTTCAAAAAATAGTGCATTAAAAGCATCACACCCAGGAGCTTTCATGTCATTTATCCCCTGTAAGGCATCTACCACCTCCTCTCTAGATACAAGTTTCACTAGTAGCAATTGTTGATCTCTATTCAATACTGTTCCATCTTTCATTATTAATGGATTGACCATAGGCAATTGTTCAACATAGGACCCTAGTAGGGATTTATAGTACCCAGTAACCTCATCTGCTGTACAGGTTGAGTGACCACCTCCTGTTGAAGTTGTTAGCATGCTTATCCTATTTTGAGCGGACCTTTGTTTCAAGTGACCATTGAATTATGTTGTATTAGCATCTCCTAATTTGATCCACTGCACCCTTGATTTTTGTCTCATGATACACTCCTCCACATTGAGCCACTTTTCAAGATTCAGTTTCATCTGTTTTTTCAGCTTCTATTTTCTCCACAAGTTGTCCCGGTGCTTTGATGTCCTCTTGCATCAATGCAATCTGTTGCCTGCAGCTATTTGTTCTATCTTCTAAGCCCCCAAACTCAGCAGTATTCAGTTGCTTTATAGCTTGCTTAACATATTTAAGATTTCTCCATATGCCTTCCATCTTGCACCTTCCAAACTTCCTGGATCACATTTCTTCAATAGTCTTAGGAAATTTCTCATGACCAGCCACATGATTTAGAAATTTGAAAGGTCTTGCTCTTCTATCTTCCCCCTGCGCTAGGTATAAACTCAACGGAGAGTTCCGAGCAACCTGGCTTCATAATGAAGAGTTCCTATTGTACCATTGTCAGCATCCATCTAGCATTCACAAGTCCCCAATCAATAGTGCTGTACGTATGGACATTAGTCCAAATATACTCTCAACCACTAGCCCTTAGCACTGCCATTCCTGTACCTTCTAGAGATTCCTTAAAATCTCTGAGCTCAGCTTCTGTTGGGATACTGCCAATCACTCTATCCTCCACTGCTTTGATTGCATTATTGTCACCCATAGCAAGCCATGGTACTTGCTGTTGGCTATGAAGATTCCTCAGATCAGTCCACAAGTCCCCTGTTTCCCCAAGTGTGTGAAGCCCATATACACCAGTGAAAGCCTATGTTGCTCGGACTCTTCAAAAATGTCATCGGGTGTGTGTCGGATCAGTGTTATCAAAACCGAAAAGCGCAAAAAAGCTCTAAGGTCTGTTGGGGCTTCAAGCTCAAAGCGCAAATAAAAGCATGGCCTTTAAAGAAAAAAGGCGCAAAGGGAGAAAAAATACAAATATTTACGTGTAATCCAAGATTAATAATTATAAGCATGAATGACAAATATATGAATAAAGAAATTGAATTTTTTTTTATGATAAAGTGAAATATCAATTGTTTAGTGTAGCCTCTTCAGAAGAGGCTCATTGGCAAGGAAAGTATGTCTTAGAAACTTGATGACGACACTGAAGCGCACATAAACCGAGGCGAAGCGCTCAACACGTTTTGAGCCTTGCTTAAGGGCTTAAGCGCGCCTTTGATAACACTGTGTCGGATCCTTCAAAAGTAGTGCATTTTTGGAGGATCCGACACGGGTGCGGCAACATTTTTGGAGAGTCCGAGCAACTTAGGTGAAAGAAAGTTGAGATTCAGGACTCCTATATGGACTGTAGTGTGTATAAACTATGCAGACATATACTCCAGGCTGACATGAGCATAGGCAGGATCCCACATCACCCATATCCTTCCGTTATCACTAAATGCGTAGGTGTCTATCCACAACCATACAGGTGCAATCTTCCTCATAATCTTGCTTACATGCTGCTCCTTTATTTTATGTTCTATCAGTACTAAAATACTAACATTATTACTAATGATGAAATTTCTCACCTCCTTTTGCTTATAGACTTTATTCAAACCTTTAATTTTCCATGTAACTAGCTTCATGTAGACAGAGAGTTTGGAGTTGTAGTGCCCACCACCCCAGCATTCTAGTGATATCAAGCTTAATCAAAGTGGCCTTCACACTTTGGACAATATGCAGGTAACCATTCATAAATCACCTTCTGATCAAACATTCTTCCATTTGGATCTTCCACTTTGACAGTTAGTGGGAGTTCCTTAGTGATATAAAGCTCAATCAAAATTCTGGCAAAGGAGATTCTAGGCACCTTAGTTGTGCACTCATCCGCATACAAAGGCACTCCCAACCCACTACTAATTCTACTCAATGACTGTATCCCCCAGCAATTCAAGGGGAGGTTTGGGTATTTTACCCAATTTGGAATTGTTTGCAGGACCTCTTTACTAAGATCAAAATCTGGGGACCATGTTTTAACAATAATTGGCTTATTGTTTAGCATGTGTGGTCCTGAGTATAACACCTCGTCTCTATCATCCAGGCTTGCAAAGTGTACAAGGAAATATCCATCATTGTGGAAATACATAGTTGGCTTAGTAATGTAATTCCACTGTGAAGCAATGTACCTCTCAAGGCTAGCAATGGTGGGAGAAGCACCTACTACGTACAGGATTAGGGCATGCTTTATGGGTTTCCAGCTCCACCTCCTCCTTGCATAGTTTCACCACTTTCTCCCCATTCTGCATCACAGGTGCAACGAAATTCAGAGTCATCCCTTTAGCAGCTAGACGATTGCTCTGAAATAGATTCGTCCACTCTTCTTTTCCCTTAGCATTCTCTTGTTGATGATCCTCCACCACTGGGGGTTGCGTAACAATTCCCCCAGATTGATTCTTGTGTCCAGTACTCTTCGCCGGCAAAGTAGGCCATGGTTATCTTATATGCCCCATCTGATCAGGAGTCTGCTCCAGTGATTTGTTTCACTTACACGATTTTCCTTATTGTTACTCCGGGTCGCAATCGACGATTGGGTGACTTTCTCCGTGCTAGGAGAAGAGTCCACTGCCACCGCAATGGTGGGTGACCCCATAGAGTTTTGCTCTGCAGTAATTGCTGCCAACTTTTCTGGCCTCCTCTGGTGAATCATAGTTAGCTTTGTATCTGATAGTTGTATCTTATTGACCGCTTAAACTGATGAAAATCCTCTATAACTGTATAGTCAACTTACAGTGCAAAAAAAGAGAGATGAAGGATTGTCCTGCTTGCTTCTGGTGGACAATATGGGAAAAAATTACAAAGATGCTTTGAAGAGAAATCCAGTCACATTCAAAAGTTGATAATTAAGTGTCTAGTTCTGTTCTATTTTGGGTGTAAAGCGAAGTACTTAGAAGATCCTGAATCTGTTTTTGATGTTTTAGATTCCTTGTGAAAAGATCAAGGGCACAAGAGCTTTTGTGTATGCTTTGTAATTATTGGTGACTACACAACTTTTTGTATAGTCTCTATATTATTATATCTCTCTTATTTTCTTTTGACACATCAACCATGAGGGTTGTATTAATTCCACTTCAAACAAAAATAAGGTGAAAGAGACGTCAGTAAATTTTAAGTGTGTAACTGACCTTTTTGGGACGATTTTAGGGGGAAACTTATGTGTTTTCCCTATTAATAACAATAACAATAATAATAATAGTATAATTACTATCATTATTATTATTCTTATTTGGTATTTCTGTTCGATTGCTGTTTTTTTCTTAGTTTAGTTTCCTGTAAACAGCAAAAAATGTTTCTTAGCTAAGTGGAGAGAAGACAACTTGCAGGGCAAATCTTAGCTGACTGCTTACGAAAAGGTGGATTTAGGCGTAGTTGATCTTTTAATTAATATTGCTTGGAACTTTTCCATTTTTCAACAAACTTTGGTCAGAAAATTTGGAAAATTAGAATTTAGGCATATTGATTTTTAGTCATCTAGTTGAGGCCAAAGTTCTTATAGATTTTCTTTGTCATTATTAATTGGATGCTTATGATTCCATCAAAAGTATAGCACATACCTGGTCCACGGCCGAGTCAATCTGCTGACCTATCGAGTTACTGCAAAGTCCACCTACAAAAGTGGGTTTGTTAGGAGCAAGAAGCAAATCCAAACTTAGTTCTTTCTTGTTCGTGTGTTTCTATTAGTTCTAACAGCTTTCTATAAGCTGTTGATCTTAATACGAGGAGTATTGTGTTCTTCCCATGATGATGGATGGCCTCTTCCTTCTTTAGGGGAATCCTTTTTCATAATAAGGTGATGTTCTGGAAATTGTTACTGTTGTCACAGTTATTTGGTGGATTCTAGACCAATAGCAATCTTAAATATATAATTTATAAGTTCTGTGGATGGTGTAAAAGATATTTACACAATCACTTAAAGGTAATTGCTGGTAACTCCGTTTAATTGCATTGACTGATAACCTTGAATAAATGGTAAATAAGCTATAATGGGTTAATTACACGGATGGTGTAAAAATTTCATTACACTGTCAGTATATACAACAATAACAACATACCCAGTGTAAGTGTAATCCCACAAGTGGGGTCTGGGTATATAATTTTCAATCATAATATATCTACACGCACATTAGTTTGTACTCTAGTTGTTATGTTGGTCTTGAGGAAACTGAATGAAGGGACTTCTGAGTCAGTCACCTTATGTATAAAGAGGTCCACTATCAATTGATGCCTAGTTGGTAACATGTAATTTAGGATATCTTGCTCCAGCTGCTGTAATTTCTGCATGTGCAATTTCCTTCTGTCCCCTAAAGGATCCTCCTTCCATGAAGAGCCCCAACTTCTCTCTTGTTTCCCTTTAGTTTCTGGTCACATCTTCTATTTGTCTGATCCTTGTTATGGTTAAACTATGATCTGCAATATTGAAGATCTGCATAACCTTTTTATCACTGATTATGATGTCCACATTGTACGCTCTCTCCCTTACTGAGGATGTTGAAGAATACATCTCCTATCAGGAACCAAGGTCGAAGGTATATTGCGACAATCTGCAGATGTCGAGGAAGTGGAGCGGAGAGTAAACGAGTATGAACAAGGTACATCTGCTTTACTGAATGAATGCCATCTGTTGGATGTATTATCGCATTTCGAAAAGGCTTGTCTATCTGTGCCTCTAATTTCACTATATTTCAAGGAATTAAAGTAAATTTTAGATCTGGAATGCATTTTGGTTGTGTAATTCCATTCTATTCTAGGTTATCTCTGATTATGATGGACTGTTCCTTGGATTAGCAAAATGTTAATGACATTGCTTCTCCTCCCACTTGTTTTTTGCATTGCTCCTGAGAGAAGTGCCCTTGATGAAGTGTATACCAATGGCATTTGAGTAAAGGTCAATGTAGTGCTTTGCAACAGAAGTAGGGGTCTCATTTATGGTCCAATCATGTGTTTCGTAATGCAATGCCCCCATCTTTTTGTCCAATCTATCATTTTTGTTAACTGATGATGAGAAGATGCTATTCACAAGAAACTCGCGTATGACCATTATCGTTTTCCATTTCCCCTTTTCTCTTCTTTTCCTTGCTTTTGGTGTTGTGGATGTGTTCCAGGTAATTGTTTTTTTTTAAAAGAACATGAAGTAAGAATCTGTTTTGGTGGTTTATTATGTCCTATTGTACTGTTAAATAATGGATTCTGCATAGCTTGCTGATGTTGAATTGATCTCCTTAGGAAAAACTGAATTTGTCCCGGAGGAGGATGCTCATGTAATTGGCGACTGCGTTAAGGTATTGGTTGTAACATTTAATGAACTTGCTCATTTGATGCTCTGTCACAATTTCTCATTTTAATATCTTGATGCTCTTTAAGTGTGACATAATTGGTACGACTTTTATGCAGCATGTGCTTCGCGAGCTTCCATCTTCTCCTGTTCCTGCGTCCTGCTGCACTGCTTTGTTGGAAGCTTACAGTAAGTAAATTCCCCACTCTTTTATAAGAGATTTTGCAACCAATTTTCTGAGTTTCTTATTTTCTGCTTACTTGTAAATTGTAATCACCGCAGGGATCTCGTTCTTGTTTTTCCTTGTGGTCTCTTTTATATTTGTGTTTGTTTGCTTTATCCTGCACTGTGTATAATTATAGCGCAAAGGTGCCCAAGTAGTAGGCTTACTATTCTGAGTTCTGACCCTAAGGACGTTGGAATATTTTGGCGTCCATATTCAGTTAGCGAGTTTTTAATGGCTTATGAGTTGTTTCAGAGGCGGACCCAAGATTTGAAGATGGCGGAGGCACCATTATCTTTTGCATAGACACGGATTAGGGTGGTTGGTTAGTAGGTAATTGAGCGTCGTCTCATTGTCCTGCGAGATAGGTTTCTCCTTGCATACCAGTAGTAGTAACACTATTCTCGTAGTTTCTGGTCCCTTGATTTCTTCTACTACATGTTGTTTATTGTGCTTTGGTATCGTTTTATTTTGTTGTGATTACTGTTCCTTTTCTCCATATGCTTTAGAATGCTCCCCCTACTATTTGCGATGTCTTCATTTCTCCTTGTAAATCTGCTTTGATATGCGTTACCTGAGGCGAGGGTCTTTAGGAAACAACCTCTCTACGTCCACGAGGTAGGGGTAAGGTTTGCGTACACTCTACCCTCTCCAAACCCCGCCTGTGGGACTACACTGGGTATGTTGTTGTTGCCGACGAAACTTTCGGTGATGACTGACGGGTAGTGCCATGGTGTACTGGTCACCAGTGGCGGGAGAAGCTGGGTATGTTATTTGATAAAGGTTTTCTTTTATTTTCTGTAGCGTGGAGAGAGAAGTGATTTCGAGCTTTTTTGAAGTAGGAGTTTATTTAAAAGAAAAAGGGGTATCCGGGGTGTTGGTGGTGAAAAGCCAAAAAAAAAAGAAAAGAAATCAGGGTCGCATTTAAGCCGTTGAAATTAAAACAAAGCGTAAGGGAATGAGAGATGGAATTTGATCCCAGGTCACAACTAAGGAAGCAGCAACTTCAACCAGTGTCCCCAGCCAACTTTTGTTTATCAGGGAGCCAAATCAAATATATACTCGGTGGGTCCGCGTCTGGTTACAATCCCTGCGTCATCGAACCTGAGAAGATTCTGTAGATCTAAAGCCTTGATTGCATCGTTGTATGCAGAGAAGCAATGAGACCGCCATGGCTTAGTAAACGTCATTCTTTTACAAGAGATTTGAGGGAGAGAATATTAGGCTATGTGATGACTATTTCATTGCTTGTGTACTGCATTGACTATTTCGAACCCCATATGTTGTCCTATTAATCAAAAACATGCAAGATTAATAAAGAGTATTGTAGGGTCAACATATCGATTTAACAGGAGAATAAAGAGTGTATTAATCTTGCCTGTTCTATGATGTATTTGTGCTTCTGCACCACTTCGGTGCCTTCAGCTTTATTATAATAGGATTCTACTACCTATTAGGATAAAAGAGAAAAAGAAAGGCTTAATAGGCGAGTAGTACTTACACGAAATCCTCTTCCAGCCTCCCGACTCCATGGGTTCTCATTTAGAAACTTGAACCTGAACCTGTACAAAACAATTGTTTTAAGCACCTCCATCTCTCTGTGTTCACTTGCTCTGGTGTGGTACATCATATCCACTTCAGATAAATTTCTGCCATGTTATCAACAAAAAGAACCCCTCTTCTCCATGTTTCTTCTTCCATTCTTGAAGTTCAAGCACAAGGCATCAAAAGTAAATTCCATCACTACCCTAAAAACACCCAAAACTTCACTGAAGGCTCTCAGCACTCATTCACGCCACAACCACCCACCCACTCTCAGTTTCCCAAAACCCATCAGACAAGCTCCACCAAAGAAAATCTCTTTCCATTTAAAAGCCAGAGGATTTAGAATAAACCATAGTAACACCAATTAAACAAGACATTGAGATAGAGAGGGAAAGACTCCCCATTTGGGTCTTTAACTTTAGTCTATTTGGATGGCAATGACCTAAACTAGTTACATCCATTGTTACCAACTCGTTGGGTCTTTGAGACAATAGGCAATACCATGAAAGGCCTACCAATTACGGAAGCTCATATTTGCATCCCCACCATGCCAAAATTATTTTCTAACCACTACATTAGTTTCAGAAAGAAGATGGGAAAAAGGAATGATCTGTCGGGTTCAAGATTGCTCTATGGTAATGGATTAGATTGTTACCAATGCCAATTTATTTTCTTCCATTTATTCCTCTTTCAAGGCAAGAATTCAACAATCTCTTGACTAACCTCAAGGACTATTCCGACGTTGTTACAACAATCTCTTGACTAACCTCAGTGCGGGAAGAACATATTAAAAATTGTCCTTCCTAATATGTACAGACTTTCAAGCCAAATAAAATTGACAATGCAACATATTTAAAGGGTATATGATGGGGAGTGTAGTGAGATCTCACATATAGAAGGAATGTATCGGATTGGGATGATTGGGAGATTAATGAATCCAAGGTCTGCTAGCACTACTATTCAAACAAAATACATCACATCTTATGCATAAGGACAAGTGGAGATGCAAGTCAGGGAGAAATAGGCAGTTCTTAGTCAAATCATATTAACACAAACTAAAACTATTGGTTAAGAGTGAAGTGGATTTCCTGCATATTCCAATTTGGATACCCAGGGCGCCCAGAAAAGTGTGCTTCTTTGCGTGGTTGGCAGCTAGAGGAGCTGTTTTGACTACAAATTTGACGGAGAGGAGAATCATACATGTCATTTGGTGCTATAATATAGATGTTCGGGAGAAGATGTGGATCAACTTTTATTACATTGTCAGGTAGTGACACCTGTGATGGGAGGTTCTAAGTTGGTTTAGAATATAGTGGCTCATGCCGAGGACAATAAAGGAGGCATTCATTGCTGGACTTGCAGAAGAAGGAAAAGAAGACCCAAGTCATGAGATGTAGCTCAACTAGCTCTTATGTGGGTAGTGTGGAGAGAGAGGAATATAATAGTTGTTGAAGGGATCGGGACTGATTTTGTACTTGTGAAGAGTAGCCTTATGTCTCTAGTTTCTTCTTTGTGTACCCATGAGGTCCTTGTTTGCATAGATAATTGGGTGACGTTTATATAGAACCATATTTGGTCTAGGTTTCTATACTTTTGTGTACTACTTGTATACAAGGATTTTATACCTTACTAAAAAAAAGTCATGTGTACCATATACTTTGTCCAACTCAGCCATATAATTGCTACTGAATTTTGGTCAATGAACGGCAATTAAGATAATGGTTTTGAATATGTTAAGTTGTCTGGATGAGCCCGTGGAATTGGGGGGCCGGTAACTAAATTCCGTGCAAATATGGGTGTCTATTTGCCTATTAAGGCCCCCACCCCTTCCCCAATAAAAACAACAGAAGACGAGACTTCACTCAAGTGACAATTTAGAATAGAGATCAAGAAACTATAAAGAAACAGTTTCAGCTTTAGGAAATGATGCCTTGCCATCTTCATACCTACCAAGAAAGAAAAAAAAGGGTTCCATCTTCCACATTCTGTTTTCTGGGAAAGGGAAACAATTACTTCATAATATCTTTCTGCTTCCCGGGGTCAAATAATATAAACTTTTCAAAGTAAGATTTTAGTTAATTATTATTATTATTATTATTATTATTATTTTTGATAACCGTTGTGTCCGGGTCAGCTTTCGCTCACCTAGACTAAATCCACGGGATACCCGCCACCTTCCACCAGCAACAGATACCAGGTAACTTTGTCCTCCAAGGCTAGGACTGATGGGAAGATCACCTAGTGTTTTTTGCCTCTGTTGGATTTGAACTTGAGACCTCAGATTCTCAACCCACTTCATTGACCACTAGGCCACACTCTTGGGTGCTTTTAGTTAATTATTTTGGGAATTCTTCTAGAGATTGTGTTATATGGACATACATTTCATACTTACTGAGTTTTGCCAGTCTATCTGTCTTTCTTAGTTGAAGTTAGTTTCGATCCATGCCTTGTTGCTGGAATTTTTCTTTTCTTTGTGATTGGACTGCTGGTTTATGATGAGTTGACATTCTTCACTTTAGCCTGTCGAAACTTAATCAAATTGGTTTCTAACTTCAAGTTGTTTCACTTTTGGCCATATAGAAATTGATAGAAAGGAAGCTCGGGTTAATGCTATGCGCTCTGCCATTCATGAGACATTTCCTGAACCAAACAGGCGCTTATTACAGAGGTAGATCCATTTTTTTTATGATGTTGATTAGTCTGCAATGCAATTCTTGATTGGATACTTTGGTTTCACTTTTTCGTGGAATCTCTTATAATGTTGTGATCTTCTTTTTCTTGATAAACTACCTCACCCTTTGTGCTGGTTTATTTATATGATTGCTTTACCTTTTCAAAACAAAAAGAGTTCTATATATCTCAAGTTGGATTTGAGAAAAAACTAAGTTCATTATAAAAGTGGAGAGCAGAATGGGAATTGAAATCTAATTACAACAACAACAACAACAACAACATACCCAATGTCATCCCACAAGTGGGGTCTGGGGAGGGTGGTGTGTGCGTAGCCTTACGCCTACCTTGTTAAGGTAGAGGTTGTTACTGATACACCCTTGACTCAAGTAAAGCATATCAAAATAAGTGTTGTCAAAGGCGCGCTTAAAGTGCGCTTAAGCCCTAAAACGAGGCACAAAACATGTTGAGCCCTTTGCCTCGCTTTATGAGCGCTTCAATGTCGTCATCAAGGTTCTAAGGCATACTTTTCCAGTTTTTCTCGCTAATGAGCGTAATCCTGAAGATGAGATACTAAACAATTGATATTTCACTTTATCATTAAATTTTTCAATTTGTTTGTCCATGTATTTGTTATTCATGCTTATGGTTATTAATCTTGGACTACAACTACACATACATACTTGTATTTTATTCTCCAGTTGTGCCTTTTTTATTAAAGCCCACGTTGTACTTGTGCTTTGCACTTAAAGCCCCAAAGGACCTGAAAGCTTTTTTATGCTTTTTGCTTTTGATAACACTGATCAAAATCAAGTGTGGAAAGCAAATACACTAGTAAAGAAACCATTCTAAAAATAAAGGAGAAGAGAGCAGTAGCAATAACAAATAATATGGATACCGAAGAAAAGGAAACAACATGTAATGATAAAATCGAAGAATAAGATAATTTCATAAGGGAAACTAGACAACGCTCGACTACCTACTAACCTTTTACCCTAATTCTCGACCTTCATATCCTCCTATCTAGGGTCATGTTCTCGGTAAGTTGCAGGTGTGCCATGTCCAGTCTAATCACCTCTCTCCAATACTTCTTCGGCCTACCTCTACCTCTCCTCATACCCACCATAGTCAACCTCTCACACCCATTCACTAGGGCATTTGTGCATCTTCTCTTCACATGTCTGAACCATCTCAGTCTCGCCTCCGTCATCTTGTCTACCACGGAGGTCACTCCAACCTTGTCTCAAATATCTTCTTTCCTAATTCTATCTCTCGTAGTATGCCCACATATTCATCTCAACATTTCCATTTCCACTACTTTCATCTTCTGTACGTGTGAGTTCTTGACCGGCCAAGATTCTGCCCCATACAACATAGCTGGTCTACAACCACTTTATAAAACTAAAATCTAATTGAACACATTAAGCTCGATTCAAGGCATCTGTGGAATAAATGACACATACACTTTTATGGTGTTTTATTACTTATTTTGGGAAAAAATATGTCTGAAAGTAGGAGGTTTGTCCACAAAAATTTCAAGAGGAGAAGAGATTATACCCAAGTATAAAAAGTATGAGGAGATGGTAATTTTCCAACTACATATTTGGGACTACCTTAGGGTGCCTCTAGTAAAAATCTCGCAGTGTGGAATCCGGTGGTTAAGAGATTCGAGAAGTAGCTAGCGGGATGTAAAAAGAGGTATTTGTCGAAAGGGGGGAAAGGAAGTTTTGATTAAAAGCACTCTTTCTTGTATTCCTACATATTTCATGTCACATCTGCAGGCCTGGCAAAGTGATTGAAAGATTGGAAAGACTTCAATGTCACTTCCTATGGGACTTAGCGGAAGGCATTAGGAAGTTCCATCTTGTGAACTGGTGAGTTGTCACATCCCCGAAGGAATGGGGAGGGAGTGCTGAGAGTGAAAGACCTCAAGGTGTATAATAAAACTTTGTTAGGGAAGTGGATCTAGAGATTTGGGATGGAGGAGAATGCTCTTTGGAGGGGGCGGTGACGGTATAATGGATAATGTGGATGGAGGACTAGAAACATTATTACTTCGTTTGAGTGTGGTTTGTGGAGGAGTATCATGAAGAGGTGGGAAGATTTTTGTGGACCTATCTCTTGTAAGGTTGGGGATGAAAGCAGGATTAGTTTTTGTGCACATAAGTGGTGCAGGGAGAGTGAGTTGAGGGAAGCCTTTCCTAATTTATATCGTGTTTCTTGTTAGAGAGAGATGATAGTCCAACAAATTTGTAGGTCTCATTAGGGTGTTATTCACAAGAACCGCAGATGGAAGAATTTCACAATTTGATAGAGCTTTTGTATGGGCTAGACACACCAAACAACTTATTGGATGTATGGAGGTGGCAGGAGAGTGGTGACAACTTATTCAATTAGCTCTTTTTATAAGAGGTTGCAGTGAGAGAGGAAGGTACCTTCTCTCATGACTCCATTTGGATCCCTAGAGTACCAAGGAAGGTTTGTTTCTTTGTATGGTTGGCGGTAAGGGATGTGTTATTAACAACGGAGAATCTGAGAAAGAGGAGAAATCACCTATGTTAGTTGGTGTTTCATGAGTAGAGTGCAGGCGAGAGTGTAGATCATCTTCTTTTGCATTGTAAGGTGCCTAGTCAGTTATGGACCTAAATTTGTTTAAGATGCAATGGGTCATGCTCGGTATAGTGAAGGAGGCCTCACAAAGTTGGACTCATAGAAGGGGGAAGGAAAGGCCGAGGGCATGGTGCGTTGCCCCCTTAGCAATCATGTGGGTCATTTGGAAAGAGAGGTATAACAGAGCTTTTGAAGGGGTGGAACTTGATTTTGTAAAAATAAAGAGTTGTGTTTTGACCTTAGTTTCTTTTTGGTGTACTTGCGAGGTCCCAATTCATATAGACGATTGGATCTCTCTTCTTGAGAACCATATTTTGGTGTAGGTTGTCTTCTTTTGGTATATGGCTTGTATACGGGGGTTTTCCCCCAAATGTTAATAATATTATTTACCTTATCAAAAAATTATACCCAAGTATGAAAAGTATGTTCCCAAGAAAAGTTTATCATGTCTGTGTTCACATTGAAATTTGCATGTGGAATGATGATATATTTCTGTATTAGAGCAGAAGGATGACAGAAGTCCATCTAGTTGATTGTTATGTTCTGCTTGTAGTTTTATATTTATTGATGGAAAAATTATATCTGCAGCCAAGTTGGTTATCAGTTTTCAGCTCTTTCAACTAGAACCTGTCTTTCCCCGTTTAGTTTCTCTAAAATACTCTCTCCCACTCACTATGTCATTCAAGTGATTGCTAGCTTACTGGTGTTACTTTGGTGCTCAATTTCCTCCATATCCGCATTCGCAGTTATTCTGCTGAGAGGTTGTCGGTTTAAGTTTAACTCAGTATTCTGACTAAATGTAAGACATTATCCTTACCACCATGGTTGTTATAGATCCATTGTGCTAAATTGCTAAATTGCTGAGTGACTTTTTTACCGCTGCGCTGGAGTCCCTATCTCTTGAAGGGTTGGTGTGGCAGACTTCCCCCTTGTTTGCCGATTGAAGAAAGCATTATATGGCTTCAAACAAGCGAGAAAGGCTCTTTCTAAGTCATGGGATAGAGACAGGGATACTCTTTTAAAGTCTTTGTTCGATGGTAGCTGCAGTCATATCTACACATTAGTTTAATCTTTATTCGAGGAAGCTGAACTTCCATATAATAGCCAGAGAAGTATTTTTCGTTTCTCTTTAATCTTCAAATGCATGCATCAGTATACCAACCTAACCTGTAAATTTGCTTCTCCTGTAGAATTCTGAAGATGATGCATACAATTTCTTCACATGCATCTGAAAATCGGATGACTTCATCTGCTGTTGCTGCTTGTATGGCACCATTGCTGTTACGCCCTCTTTTAGCGGGGGAATGTGAGTTGGAGGATGACTTTGATGTTAGTGGAGACAACTCTGCTCAGCTTCTTGCTGCCGCTAATGCAGCCAATAATGCTCAGGCTATCATTACGACACTTCTTGAGGAGTATGAGAATATTTTTGATGTAAGTGGCTCCAAAATTAAAGACAAAAGTGTGTTCACCAAAAAAGTAAAACCCTGAAGTTGTTTAAGAGTTTTTATCTTTTCTCTTGTGGCTTGATTTCTTTGTCCTTTCTCCTTATTTATGAGTTTATTTCACCCTTCTCCTTTATTTATGGGTTCTATATCTTTATCCCATGTGATTCTCTTTCATCTCTCTCTGCATTTGTTTTCTATTTATTGATTCTGGGGATTTCATCTTTCAAATGGAAGTATTTTCTCTTCATTGACTTACTTGATCTGTATTACTATAGTAAATATTTGTTGTACTAGCTATGTCCTTCTGCAGCATTTCATTTGATGGTTGCGCTTAGCTATTTGTTGCCTTTGATTGCAGGATGATAATCTTCATAGGTGCTCTATTTCAGCAGATTCTCAAATTGTAAATAGTGGGAGTGAAGATTCATCAGATGATGAAAATCTGGATATGATGAAGGACAATGGTTTTCATGATGCAGAGAATGAGGTTGACCCAGATTCCGACGATGACCATGAGCGTGTATTGAGTGGAAAATTAAGCGAAAGCAGTGGTTCCGCTGCCAGTGATCTTTATGATTATAAGGTTCTTGCTCTTTCCCCTCCTCTTTCTTGGGACATGTAAATGAGTGTTTACATTTTCCATTTCACTTTGTTGGTCAGCAAAAAAGGTTAAAAATGTGTGTAAATATTTTATTAAGCATATGAGGGCTTTAAATAACCAACTTGAAAACATAATCTATAGAAAGTCTGCATAACAAAAATTCAAAAAGGCTAAATAATCTCAACAACTAAAACAACATAACAGAAATTTAAAATTCAACTTCATCCTAAATCTAAGACTCTTATTATGCTAAAAATTACTCCTCCTTTACTTTAGTTACTACAATTTTAGAAAGTTGCTCCTCCTCGATTTCTTCTTGTGCTGCTGCTTGTGCTTTAGGATTGTTTTTTTAAGCTTGCACAATTTTGTAACATGGCCTACTTGTTTGCAATTTCCACATATTGCATCAGGTCTCCACCAACAAAATTTTTTCCAAGTGTGTTTTTCTTTTGCAGTATTTGCAAAAAGGATAATTACCTTTTTCTTTTCTGTTTTGTGCATAAAAATCACCCTCAGTAACATTGTCTTGTTTGAAGGCTCTTCTTTGCTCTTGTGCTTGATGAACACTTATTAGTTCTTCAACAGAGATGGTAGAGAGATCTTTAGACTCTTCCAGAGATGAAATTTTTGACTCAAATCTCTCTTGAATTGTCACAAGAATTTTTTCTACTATTCTGTCATCTTTGAAATCCTCGCCAAGCAACCTATTTTTATTAACAATCAAAGAAATCTTGTCAGAATACTTAACAACAGTCTCACTTGCATCCTAAGAGATTCAAAATTCTTTTTCAAATTCAAAATTTGCATTAGTCTGACTTGGTCACTTGGTATTCTTTTTTTAGTTTTTCCCAAGCTTCTTTTGTTGTCTCACAAGCAATGAGTTTTAGAAAAAATCGAATCCACAACTGAATTTTGTATTACAATTTTGGCTTTGAATTTTTTGTTTTTATTCATCCGAATGAGATTTAATCTGGGCAAGGGTAGGATATGCAGGGAGTGGTTGTAAGGATATATCTTCCGTTACAACTTCCCATAGATGATAGGCTTGAAGATATGATTTCATTTGCACTGATCAAATCTGATAGTTGTTATATCCGATACGACACAACTTTCGGGACTCTCAAAAAATAATTAATTATTTTTAAAAAATGTTTAAAGAGAAAAAGAGAGAAAGAACGAGAGTCACCACCTAATTTTAGGAAAACTAGGAAACCTTTTAATTAAAGAACAAATTTAGTCTACGAAACTAGTTAGATTCTAGGTAAGGGTTCAAGTTATTCCGAAGGAAAGGGGTTAGGCATCCTTCAGAATCCACAACGGTGGTTCCCGGCTGAACTCATTTTTTCAATTGAGGAGGAGATAAAATAAATATTCCGATTCTTCAGAGTTAGAAAATGACTCTTCAAAACTCGAAGAATATAAGGAAAAGCTTTTACGAAACGGCCTAATATTTGCCTATCGTTAGCTAAAAAATGAATAAATACAATTAAAAATTATACAACATTTTCGAATTTTAATTCGAATATCTTCTTCGGAAAGTAATTCCATGTACCTGTAAACGCACTTAGTAAAAGTGTTAGTATTGAACGAATATTTATCAAAATGAATTAATATAAATAATAACTAAAAATAAACCCGTCTTATATACATTGGAGGCCTTGGAAATCGACGGAAATTTCTTCATCGGCCATGTAAATTGATATTCGATATGAAATAATCGAACTCAAAATAATATCCGTCTTTTATTATGGGGAGGCCTCGAAAATCCGACTGAGAGATTTTTTCATTGGCCAAGTAAATTGATATTCGGACAAAATAACAATAGTAATGGTGTTATCAAAAATAAATTAACTAATCAGCAACATAAGATGACATAAAAAATGGCAACACATGTGTAAACTACAAAAAGAATAAACCAAGATTTATCGGAGTATAAACTCCTCTGGCCAAATTTTGCACAATATCTAATCATTATCATTTAATAAAAATGTAAAAAGGGAAAAATGTCAAACAAAAAGAAATGGATCACTAAGCATGGCAAACATAGCTAATCTGTAAAGCAAACGGGAAAGCAACGAAGAATTTAAGAGAAACAAAGGGAGGGAAAGTTGTGTTACTGCCAGAGAATCATGGGCTCGGACAGATCTGAAAGTTTCAGGGTCGTCGATGAGTGGTTCTGCCGAGTGGTGCTCCGTCGTGGATCTATTGTTGCCGGCTGTTTTCATTTATTTCATCGTGGTGTGATTCGGAGAAGAAAATGAAGCTTGTGGGTTGTTTGTGGTGTTGCTTCGGTATTGTTGCTTGTAGCAGCAGCTATTTTGTTGGTGCAGTTGGGGTTTTGTGGTGGTGTGGCAGTGACGGAGGTGAGGGTGGTTTTGATCGTGGGTGAGAGCCATGGTGGCTGTGATGTTAAGCGGCTGTTTGGTGGAGCTCCGGCGTTGTGGAGTTCACCGGAAAAATGGGGAGACTGGTTTTGTAAGGTGGAGCGGTGGTGGAGTTCCGGTGGTGGGTCTCTGGTTTTGGGACGGTGGGGTCAGTGGCGGAGCTCTGGTGAGCTTGGCCGGACAAGACAACAAAAAAGGGACGGGTGGCGGCTGATTGAGATTGGGAGAGCATTTTTCTTTGCCTAATTTGGAAATTTTTCCACCACCAAGAAAATGTGTAGTGTGTATGAGACACTTTATAGAAAACTTTAAAACCCTAAACCATCTAGGTGGCAAAACCATTTGTTGAAAAACCATGGGCTATCAAAACCGCGTGCTCAAAACCATGGTTTACCTAAAACTATGTGCGATTTATTTATGTGTATAAAAAATATCTCTTCCGACTTATGCATTAACGGACTGTGTTCAAAATAATAAATAATAAAAAAATATATATTTAATAACATCTTAAAAAAATGTGATTTGAACAAAGACAACTGATGATTTGATAAAAACGAAATAATATTCATTTATTACAAATAATTGTGATAAAAAATAATTAAAATTAACTAAAATAATAAAAAATAGATAAAAATTTCAATATTTTCAAAAATGAGAATAATTATCAACAAATTGTGTTAACATAAAAAAAATATGAGAAAATTATATTCTGTGCAATTTAACAAATAAACGGTTAAAAAATATTAATTTGAAAAATATCAGGCCAAAATTGAGTGTCAACAATAGTTTCCGCCAGTGAAAATTTTTGGGGCATTCAAAGAGAGACGGTTGCTTGCCATTTTTAAAATAGGTTAAAAATTGATTGAAAATAGCTTGTGCATTGAATATAAGCACGGGTTGAAAATGGGTTAAAAATAGCTCTGACGGCTTAAAAATGGATTGACAATCTTGCAGATCCCGTAAGATCAATGAAGCTCTTGATACCACTATTGTTTTTTTTTAAAAGATGGTGCAGCAAAAAAAGGTTGTCTCTAATATTTTATTAAGCATATGAGGTCTTTAAATAGTCAACTTTAAAACATAATATATAGAAAATTTGCATCAGTGTTATCAAAGGCGCGCTTAAGCCCTGAAGCGAGGCTCAAAACGTGTTGAGTGCTTCGCCTCGCTTTATGTGCGCTTCACTGTCGTCATCAAGTTTCTAAGACATACTTGTCCTTGCAAATGAGTCTCTTTTGAAGAGGTGACACTAAACAATTGATATTTCACTTTATCGTAATTGTGTTTCAATTTCTTTGTTCATATATTTGTCATTCATGCTTATAATTATTAGTCTTGGACTAAACATAAATATTTGTATTTTTTCTCCCTTTGCGCCTTTTTTCATTGAAGCGCACACTTTTATTTGTACTTTGTGCTTTAAGCCCCGACCGACCTTAGAGCTTTTTTGCGCTTTTCGCTTTTGATAACACTGATTTGCATAACAAAAATTCAAAAAGGCTAAATAATATCAACAACTAAAACAACCTAACAGAAATTTAAATTCAAATTCATCCTAAATCTAAGTAACTTCTTGTGCTAAAATTTACTGCAGTAACTAAAAACAAATTTCAACACACTTACTGATTTTTTCATTCTTGATTGGGGATTATATGAATGCGAAAATAGAGAATCTAGGCACAAATATGATTCTCTAAAAAGCATACAATTTGAATTTCGTAGGTGCTCGAAAAAATACGGAAACCCACAAGTGACCCCCTAATATGTTAGAAGCATTTTTAACTCTTTCAGAAGTTCTGTTCCTTTTTTCTTCTCTTTTTAGATCATCCACATAATTGCCACTGAGCACTTCCCATACTCTAAGTCTCCTAATGCCTAACCTGACATCAAATGTTAAGATATATTCCATACTGTGCTCCACAGTACATCCTTTCAATTCTCTTGCACATAAATCACCAACTGGCATGGTCTACCTGCCTCTTTCTCAAATGTCTGATGGTAGCTGGCATTACCAATGCAATATCAAACATATTCCAAGCTGTGTTCCACAATACTTCCTTTCCGATCTCTTTCATGTAGAGCACTGAGTGGCATGGATTACCTTCCTCTTTCTCAAAGTCTCAGCTGTGAGTGTGGTTCCTCCTGTTGCTAACCAAGCAAAAATAGACATTTCTAGGTTCTCTAGAACTATACGAAAGAGTAGGGAAGAGGTACCCTCCCTACCCAGTAAACTGTGATAAGATGATTTAACTATGAATAGTCCTATTAGGATATTTGTTCTGAAAAACTTTGTTGAGCCGGGGGTCTATCGGAAACAGTCTTTCTACCCACAAAGGTATGGTTAAGGTCTGCGTACTCACCCTCCCCAGACCCCACTTGTGGGACTATGCTAGGTATGTTGTTATCGTTGTAGTCCTATTAGGATATTTGACTTGGATTATGTGCAGTACATGATTTGTTTATATTTGTAATAATCAAAACAACACAATAAATGAAGCATTTGTTGCATAAATGTCTGGTTAACTATTTAATAATTGGCTACTGCATACATTTGCAGTCAATTTGTGCTATAAATGCAGTGGATTCTTTTTTATCAAGTAAAAGATTTCATTGATAATGAAAAAGCCATTATGGCCGTATACATGAGTATACCAGAAAAAGGAGAAACCTACAAAATATAGTTCGCTCCAAAAGGCACTCAATCCTCTATACAAACCGGAAATACATGGGTGATAAAATAAGGGATCGAAGATTACTCCTCAATTGAGAAAAGCTCATCTCCACCCCTCCCAAAGCTCTCTTATTTTTCTCTTTCTAAATGATCCCCAAAAAGGCAAGAGGAGTAACATTCCAAGCCTTGCGCCTTCTCCCTTAGCTCCACTCTTCCAGCTGAACATCAATACCTTCACGGACTTTGGCATAGCCCAAGAAACACCAAATCATTTAAAGAGACCATAACCTCATGGCTAGTTTGCAATGTATCAGAATATGATCTACGTTTTCACTTGCCTTTTTACACGAGAGACACCAACTTATGCAAACAATCTTCTTTTCCTAAGATTCTCTGCCGTCAATATCACCTCTCTAGTTGCCAACCAGGTGAAGAAACACACATTTCTCGGCACCTTAGGTATCTGGACCGAATAATATGGGAACCTTAGGTGTCCCTAACCAAAAGCTTTTCATAGAAGGACTTGACAGAAAAAACCTTGTTATTTTCCAAAACCCTACTCAAAGCATCAGGTTTGTCAACTGGCTCACAATTTTTGTGAAGAAAAGCTAGCAATCTCTAAAGCTCAGTCACCTCCCAATCTTGGAGTTCCTCCTGAACCTCAAATCCCCAAAAGTCCCACCCCCTTGTGTCCCTTTAACTCGCGGGCAAACAATTCCTTTTGGCAAGAAGCCCTATACGAAACTGAGAAATAATCCTTTAGCGCCAAACCTCACCACTTTTGCCCCCCCAAAACTAACTTTATTCTCAATCCCAACCTTAAAAGTAATGTTTTCATTAATGGCTACCCACCCCTTCATTATATTCCTCCACGCACCACAGCCGAAAGGCATAGTAATCACATTAGTTTTCCACCCCCTTCCATTACTCCATATTCAACCGCTATCACCCCTCTCCATAAAGCTTCTCTCTCCATCCCGAATCTCCACAACCATTTACCCAAAAGTGCCTTATTTAAAACCTTCCCGTCTTTAACCCCACCCACTGTTTAGGAGTTGTCACGACGTCTCATCGAACTACGTGGAATTTGTTTGCCCCATCTGCCGCACCCCAAAGAACTTTGCTATTTTTCCAACTTTTCTATAACAATGGTAGTTGCATTGAACAGGAACATGCAATATGTAGTAATACTTAATAAAGCGCTCCTAATAAGCACTTCCTTCCCTCATTTGGACAAATATCTCTTCTGAAACCATGCCAGCCTCTTCTATACCCTCTAAATGACTCGATTCTAAACCCCTTGATTTGTGTTCGACGCCCCAAGAGTTAAACCCATGTGGGTAGTAGGAGGGCCCCTACCCTGCAAAACAAAACTTGGGCAAACACGTCAATAATTGTCAACTTCACTAACGTGAATAATCTCACATTTCCAAAGATTAATTTTACCAAATTAACACTTGTCCAAGATAGTCCAACTGGGTCCCATCTGCATCACGGAACACTAAAGTATCATCTGCAAACAAAAGATGGGTAATCGACAAAGAACCAACCCCACTAACAGCAGCTTTGAATCCCTTGATATGGCTGACTAAAATAGTTATGTATGTCCATCGTCCTGCTCAAAGCTTCCATTACTAAAATAAAAGGGATAGTTACCAATATATACCATTTGGCTATCTTGTTTATCAAATATGGCCGGAGTATACACTACATATACAATCATTTGTATATGGTATGTATATGTTGTGTACACGTACGTATATTATATGTATAGGTATGTATAGATATGTATATTATGTGGATGTATAGGTATGTATAAATATGTATATTATATGGATGTATAGGTATGTATATTATATGTATATGTATATGTATGTATATTTATGTATAGTATATGTATATTAACATAAAGTATACACTACCTATACACTGTGTACATATTTTGTAAACTAGATGGCCCAAAGGTATGGGACTGTAATTTTTTCAAAATAAAAAGCATAGGTGATAAAGGATCACCATGTCCCAATACCTTTGAACTACCGAAGAAACCACACAGGTTTCCATTCACCAAAACCGAGTATCTCACATAAGAGATGCAAAAACTGTTCCACTTCCTCCATTTCTCCCCAAAGCTCATCTTCAATGTGATGAAATCAAGGAAACTCTAGTATACATGGTCGTAAGACTTCTCAAGATCTAACTTGCACAAAATACCAGACACACCCTGTTTCTTCCTCGAATCTACCACTTCATTAGCCACTAAAGTTGCATCTAGAATTTGTCTTCCTTCGACAAAAGCATTTTGGGAAGAAGACACTGTCTCGTCCATAACTCTCTTTAAGTCTATTGAAAAGCACCTTAAAATCATCTTGTAAATGCTTCCCACTAGACTAATAGGTCTCTAGTCCCCGATACTAGAAGCGACTTCCTTAGCAATAATGACAATGAAAGAAGCACTTAAGCTCCTTTCAAATTCACCCCTCTTGGAACTCATCAACAATGCTCAAACATCATGTTTGACAGTGCCTCCATCAATGCTGAAAGAAAGCCAAAGTGAAGCCATCTGGACCTGGAGCCTTGTCACCCACACAACACTCTACCGTCACATGCACCTCTTCCTCCTCAATAGCCCTCTCTAACCACCCTCTATTGCCCCCTCCAATCTGATTGAGCTCCACCCCCTCCTCTAAATTTGGCCTCCACTCTGCCTCCTCCTTGACCAACCGTTTATAGAACTGAACAATTGCACCCTCTACTTCCTCCTCCCCACATGTAACTCCCATCAACCTCCACCGACTATCGAATTCCTCCTCATATTTGCAATTGCTACCTTGTGAAAAATTGTATTAGAATCCCCCTCTTCCAACCACAACGCCCTTGTTTTTTGTCTCCAACAAGTCTCTTGAGCTAAAGCTATAGAAGCTAACTCCTCTTTTTAAACTTCTTTCTTCTCGTTTCCCTCTCATTTAACTCCTTTCCCACCTCCATTCTTTTTAGCTCCCCCACCTCATTCACCAACTCTCTCATTTTCACCTCTACACTCCCAAATACTTCATTTTTCCGCACTTGTATCATTTTTAAGCTTCTCTAGTTGGCTTTTGCCCATAAAAATAAAATATTTTTTACTTTATTTGGAATATTTTACTTTATTCCCAGAAGGTTTGCCATGTCCTGCCGGATCACCTCTCCCCAATACTTCTTCGGCAACCCGTACCTCTCTTTAGGCCCTCCAGCGTCAACCTCTCACACCTCCTCACTGGGGCATCTTTGCATCTTCTCTTGACATGCCCGATCCAGCTCAGCCTAGCCTCCCGCGTCTTGTCTGCCATGGAGGCCACTTGCACCTTGGCCCAAATATCTTCATTTTTGACCATGTCTCTCCTAGTAAGCCCACATATTTATCTTAAAGTGGAAAAATTTTTCGGAAAAAGTTGAAAAATTCTCATGGTCAAATGGGTCAATTTTTTTTGCAAGTCTAAAGGATGGTCTCCCCTCGACGGCATAATTACTCCACCTGGCTACTCTATCTCCAAAGTCTGATGATCGTGGACACATGTTCTCGAATCTGAATAGGGATCTCATCCTTCTATCCCTTCGACCATCCAACAGGATAGAAGAATGATCTGAAATCAAATACGGGGAGAGGGAATTGGATCACACTAGGTGCCAAGTCCTCCCAAGCAGTAGACACAAGGAATCTGTCCAACCGAGATTTGGAAGTTGAGTCCTCCGACCTAGACTTCATAGCCTTGGATATCACCCTACAACCAAACCTCTCCTCCGGGAATCTTAGTGTTAAAATTATCCTCCCCCCCCCCCCCCCCTCAAGGAATCTCCCACCTCTCCCTACTCTAATTCGTCCCAAAAAACAACCTTAGACCCCTCCTCTACAGGTCCATACACTACCCCAAAACCCCATTCCACTCCATTCCTAATGTTTCTAAATCTAATCCCGATCATGAACTCCCCTTGTACACCTCCATACTCTCCAACTTCCTGTCATCCCAAAGAACTAATATTCCCCCGGGCAGGAATATAACATATTTCACCCACCTCCCTCCCCGCACGCTCATATATATAGTTCGACAAAGTCTCCATTTTTTTTCTCACTATGCAGTCGATTCTTAAGATCACATTACTCTTTTATAGTTCTCAGTGGTTTATTTCACACCCATAAATAGGTGTACTTTGTGTTCCAAAATTAAGTCACCTTGGCAACATATTTCCTTCTCATGTTTTCTGATGGTATCAGAGCACAACCTTAGTTTTGTCGTTGTTCTTTCTACCGAGTTCCGTCACTGTTTTTGTTTATATCTACTGTTGGTACTCTACGTAGAGTCAAAGCAGAGGTGCACAAAGGGGATTTTTCCTATCATGAAGCGGGCAGTAGCCTCAAGGAATGGGGTTTATGGACTACAAATGTTTACGCTTCATTTTGCAAATAAAATGAAATTAGAAGTAGATAAAGTAATAATTTTTTTTTAAAAAAGCATTATTTTATTTTTGATAAAGTAAAAAATGAAATAAGCATTATTTAATATGCAAAAGCAAACAATGTACAAAAATTGATTTAACTATCTAGACATAATGATTGGACTTGTACAAACAAGCTAATGGGGGTGTATATAACTAAAATCTAAGGCGTATGGTGTGTTGGGACATTCCTGGAGTAAACAAGTGTAAAGCGTGCATGAGGCCAATCCCCCCCCAAAAAGAAAAAAAGAAGTTGTGGGGCGTCTCCGAGCTTTACTTTTTTAAAATTTTGTAGATTTTGGAGTTCATATTTTTGACGAATTAGAGGCAAAAGTTTGAAAGTTGGATCACAAAATTCAGAAAGACATATAGCTAGAATATAGATTCTTTTGTACAAGCCTTGACACATTGTCTTAGAGCAGTATAAACTAAAAATATTACGATCTTGGATGACAAGGCTCTAGATATAAATATAATAAGGGATGTGAATTATCTTATGTCATCGAAGCATACTCTTGGCAAATTTGTTGAGAATGTGAATGTGAACTTTCAAATGGTGAGCATTTGTTTCTTATCTTGACCGCAATAAATGCAGTAGGTTCAACAACTACAAAAACAGTCGTGCCTTAATCTCAAGCTAGTTGGGGTCAGCTTTATAAATCCTCACTGTCCATTTAGCTTCATCTGAACCCCTTCCATTTTTCCGCCCTTTCCGCCTACCTTACGCATAGAGGGAGCTTAGTGCACCGGGCTGCCCTTTATTTCTATTCCGTTTTCGCATATAAGTTCTAACCTTATGAAGCGAAGTCATGTCTTACAACTATTTCCTATGGCTCTTATCCATACAAAAAGGTAATAGTTATTTGTCTATTGCTTCTTCTTAGTCATGCATGAATGAAAATGCTATACTATATAACAATCTATATAAAAAAGGATATAGTTGCTCCTCTGATGTGTCATACAAAACTGATTCCTGCTAATCTCATATATGAAGTTTGGGCAACTAGAATGTCCTGCCCACTTATTAGATTTTTGCAGATATTTATTTAGGGTGTGCATTACTTTGCTATGCAGGGTTTCGGCGGTGATGATTCAGATGTTGAGTCTCCTACGGAAAGTCGTGTACAAGGAGTGACATTAAAACCAACTTTAGATGCAACTTCTAATGTTCCTTTCAGCGAACAGCTGGAAAGATGTGGAAATGAGGTTGATGGTCCTTGTGAATTAGCTGGTAGTGAGTCTCAGCGACCTATGGGTGAAATACTCTCATCTATGGATCCACCTCATGGTATCTCCGGACCCGATTCACGCGCAGACAAGCCTAGCAGCAAGCTAACTCCTTCTGACCTGAATGTCAAAAGGTCAACCTTTTGGGGAAGAAGCAATGTGAGTTTTGGCTTTTATGGACCGATTTCACTTGGGACTATTTAATTTTTTGTCGGTTATACTCCATTTCAGTTGTAGTTAGCGTCACAGTTTCTTTTGTTTATGATTGATACATAAAGATTTTCCATCACATGTTTAGTTTAATTTATGTGGTTATTATTATGCAAGGGTTTCTGTAGTGTCTAGAACTAGAACACTCAAAATTTGACTTGTACTTTGAGAATTATTTGTTACCTTTTGGATAGATCTTGCAATTATGGAACTTCTGTATATGTGGGAAAACAGCAAATAGCTTTCTTTCTTTAAATAGATAATCAAACTTCGGAGAAATTATTGATTGATAAATTAGTGTGCTTGTTTTCTAGAAAAATTGAAAAAATTAAAGAAGGGTTGTCTAATATTTTGATTGTTTTCTTTTGCACAGGCTAGAAAGACGCCATCAGTGGAATCAGTTGATACCTCTGGAGAGGAAGAGTACGTTTCTCCCCTCCCCCCCCCCCCCCCCCCCCCCCCCCCCCCCGGCTCCTTTGCTGTCTAGAGAAACTTGTTCCTTTTAATTGAAATGTGTTGATTTATCCTTTTGGAAGATCGAGGATAGATAAATGCCTCTCTGATGTTAATATGAATATTTAGTTCCTTCTACTTAAATACTGATGGAAGTTCGATTATCAACAGAAATATCTATGGTATCAACGTGGATATTTACTAAATTTTGTATTTTACTTACTTTTGGGTCTGAGAGTTAGTTCTATAACAAGGAGGGGCAATGGATGAGGGTCAGTGCAAAAAGTGTTGCTATTCTTGGTGAAATGCTTATGTGCAAATGTAAATTGGTTGCAGTAAAGTTTCAGTGCCATGTGATATTGATGTCCTTTTATCTTTTCCATGCGTCAATATATTTGTTCGATTTGCATTTGTAAATTCAAACCCTCATGGAGAGATGCAACACTGAAAGATAAAAAACTTCCGGACCATATAACATTAACGAGTTAGTTTAAATCTTGTTTCACCCCTTTTTATTATTCGGCATCCTTTCTAATGTGGGCATTGATAACTTATCAACAGGCTTGCCATACAGAGACTTGAGATTACCAAAAATGACTTGCGCCATAGGATTGCAAAGGAGGTAATCTATATCAGTAGCTTTTGCACTCATAATTCATCTTATCTCTTTATCTTTTCTGATACCATTAACGTTGCAACTTTTACTAGGCAAGAGGAAATGCAATTCTGCAGGCGAGCTTGGAGAGACGGAAGCAAGCCTTGCATGAGCGTCGTTTGGCTCTTGAACAAGATGTATGCTTTATTTCCTGTGCAATTAATTCCTAGAAAGCCCACAAACAATTGTGTCCTTTCAAGCTTATTTTTTCTCTTTTCCGTGAGGATCTCTGTGTAAATATTTAGTAGCTGGCTGCACTAATCTATACACATTGGCATATATAGCTGAGCTAAACTACTACAAAACCATATTCTTGGCAACCTTGTTCTTTTCTAATTTATGCCCATCTTTTGGGTTGATTATTTACTCATAACCTTTCCGATTCAATATCAGTCCTTTCTATTTGGTCCAAGTTTTCTTATATTTTGGTCACTATATAAAATATAGCAGGGTTTCTCTTTGATAAAATTTATAATTGTCTTTCTATGTGCTCATTGAAGTTTAAGATGTGTTGTGCACTTTAGTTGATGAAACGTTTTTCTCCACAAGATATCATATATCTCTATGGTGTAAGAAACCATGTGTGCTTTTGATGAAGGTTGCAAGACTACAAGAACAGCTACAAGCTGAGAGGGATCTAAGAGCTGCACTGGAAGTTGGTTTGAGTATGTCCTCTGGACAATTGTCGGGCACTCGCGGTATGGATTCCAAGGTTTGTATTGATGATTCAGTAGGTTTATATTGTTCCTGTTATGGTTGATTTTGTTATGCTTCTGAAAGGTATTACTTTCTTAAAGACTAGGGCTGAGCTCGAAGAGATAGCCCTGGCAGAAGCAGATGTGGCTAGATTAAAGCAGAAAGTTGCTGAGTTGCATCATCAACTTAATCAGCAACGGCAACATCACTATGGCTCTCTATCTGATGCTTGTGAGCGGTTGCAAAATGGGCCAAACCATAATTCTCAATTGTGAGTTCTGGATCAGTTTTGTACCTTTTCAGGTGCAATTGCTTAAATGTCAAGGACTTCTTAGTTGCATGCAGTCATTAACAAATGTAGTTGCTATTTATGAAGAGTTCTTGATACGATTTCCATTTTTCATCATGGGCTTTTCCATTTGATTACACATGTAAATGATGATATATGCTATTGACACAAATGAAAAAAAAATAGTGCAAAATCATTGTCTGTATATTCTTGTTCCAAACAGAGAATCACTAGTACCACTGCCACTGCTAGTGGTACTGCCTCTTTTTCTTCTATATACTATAACAAAAGATTTTTTTTTGAGAGAGAGACAAAAGAATAAGAGATATTCTGGTTATTTATGGAAAACGATGATCAATTTGTCTTTATCTATGTTAAGTTGTGATTTTGTTGTGGCTTCAATGAATAGGCTCATTTCTAACTATTATTATGCCTGCATCAACAAGTTTTAAGCTGTTAAAACATTATGCTTTGACGCACAAAATGTCATTTCATTGTAATCCGTCTGTTCCCTACTCCCTTTTCTTTGTTATGCCATTTTACTGCCAAAAGTCTCATATGTTAATCCCTTTTTTATTTATTGTTGAAGGATTTGTTTAAAACAGAAAATGTGACATCAAAGTTTAGATTTTAATATTTAAATTAATCTAATAATTTTTAATTTCCGGAAGTTGTATGAGATAATATTATTACTGGATAGAATCAAATACTATGAGAAATCCCAAAATTAAAATGAATGTCATGTAAATTGGGATAACAGGTAGAAATAATCGGGCTGAGAAGTGATTGTCCTTTGACAAAGCAATTTCAATAGCAACAGCAACGAGATCTCTTTTCCCCGGGAAATGTCCAACCAGTTAGTTTGCATTTAATCACAGTTAATAGCATATGAGTGATTAAAATGGTGATCTGTAGGTGTAAGTGTAGAGAAGTATTAGTGATTTGTGTGTGTGTGTGGTGGGGGGAGAGGAGGGGGGGAGGGGAGATGAGGATTGGGGAGGAACCATCTCAGCAGTGGAAGTGGGTAAAATCTGTTGATGTCAACAACTCAGCCATTGTATTAGGCATTTCGGAAATTAAAGCAGGCATGTTTTTCTTCTAAAAGGGAATAACGGATTCGTGTCTATTCATTGTTTAAGGCGATTATTTTGCAGCTGGTTGTGAGTACAGCCTCCATGTTACAGCACCATTGCATTGTGTTTTCCCTTGTCACGGAAAGCGAGGGAGGTGATCGACATGAGACATTGCATTAACATTTCATCTTTGGATATACATATTGAAAGAATTGGGGGACCTGAACCATCTCTCTTGATTTTGGATAATTTTTCCTCATACTTACGAAGTGTGTTTTTATTTGCAGGAAGTATTTCCAGCAAGATTTCGACACAACACTGGCTTTCTGTAATCATGAAAGAAGACAAAGAAGTGAGGTGATTTTTATCATTTATAAGCATATCAATGCATATGCACATTCATCACACAATATTGGCTCATACACAAGTTAAACTTGATGCATTTATCAGGGCTTTCAACCTGGGTCTGGTGTTCTTTGATCATGTGAGAAAGTAAGACGAAGGGAAGTAGAATTGAGAAAAAGTCACTTGATTATTCCCTCAAGCCATTCGGGTTCAAATAGCTAAATATACATATATTCTAAGAATTGAAAGAGAATCAAATACATAATTACAAGCTACACTATATTTCCAAGATCCAAGAATAGTGTAGAATGTCTAGATTCTAAAGCTCCCCCTCATTCTGGTGCATATGAATCATATGTACCGTCAAGAGGGAGTTGCTCTGTTGGTAAGCACCCCTCACTTCCAACCCCAAGGTTGTGAGCTCGAGTCACCAAGGGAGCAAAAGGGGTGGGAGCTCCTAGGGAGGGATAAAAAAAAGAATCATATGTATCAAGTTTGTTATAAATATAGCTGATACAAGAACCAGCCAGGGACTTGGTAAGATATCTGCAAGCTGATCATTTGACTTCACGAATTTTGTAACATTGTCTCCCAAGAGTATATTTTCTTTGATGAGGTGATGTTCGATCTCTATGTGTTCAGTTCACCCATGAAACACCGTATTTGATGCAATCTAAACAGCAGTTTGGTTCTTTCACACAAGTTTCATTTGACTGATTTCACCAAACATCACTTCTCTGTATAACTGTTTAATCCAAATTAGTTTGCAAGTTGCCAGATGCATTGCTCGGTATTATACTTTTGTGCTGGATCGAGCAACTACAATTTGTTTCCTGCTTCTCCAAAACACCGAATTACCTCCTTCCAGAACACAATATCCAGACGTAGATCGTTTATCAGAAGATGATCCTGTCCAACCAGTGTCTGTGTATCCAATGATTTGCCCATGGTCTCAATCCTCAAAAAGCAATCATTTGCTTGGCGTGGATTTTATATATCAAAGATAAAGAAAATTGCATCCAAGTGACTATCACACGGACAATCATAAACTGACTTACAACACTCACAAGAAAGACAATGTCGGGTCGAGTCACTATGAGTTAGTTTAAGTCACCAACAAATAGCCTATACCTTTTATCCATAGGATTGTCAATAGGTCTACAACATGTCATACTTGCCTCCTCAAGAATGTTTAGGGCATACTTACGTTGTGAGATGACAATTCTTGATTTGGACTGAGCAACCTCTATGCCTGGGAAATACTTCAATCTTGCCTAGGGTCCTTCGTCTGGAAGTGCGGAAATAAATGTTGCATTAATTTAATTATACCATCATGATAATTGCCCATGATCATTCTAAAAAAAGTAATAATTGCCAATGATAACTATATTATCAACATAACTACCAAATGAATGCACAGATTTGGAGCAGAGCAGTATGTCGATAGAATACAAACTGATCAGCCTCACTGTGAGACTACTGAATAACCGTGCTAAGTTTCCAAACCATGTTCGAGAAGACTATTTCAGACAATAGAGGGACTGATGCAACTGGCATACAAGACAACTCAAACCCCCGAGTAACAAAACCAGGTGGTTGCTTTATATATACGTTGTCCTCAAAATCACCTTGCAGAAACACATCTTAGTGTCTAATCGACAAAGAGGCCAATCGCGATCAACAACCATGGATAGAAAAGGACGGGCAAATGCTATTTTAGCCATGGAGGGAAAGTATCTTTGCAAACAAGCCCAAATATCTGAATATAACCTTTAGCAATAAGGCGGGCCTTAAGTCAATCAATTTGACCATTCAGAACACCATTGACTACATAAACCCTTGACAACCTATGATAGATCTATCTGGAGGTTAAGGAACAAGCTCTGAATTACCACTAGCATGTAAAACAGACATTTCTTTGATCATAGCTTGTTGCTTTCTAGGATGAGATAGCACTTCACCTGTAGACTTAGGGGTAGAAATAGAAGAAAAAAATGGCACAAAGACATAATGGGGTGATGATAGACAATAACTCAAGCAAGTATAATGGGGATTAGGATTATAAGTAGATCGAATATCTTTCCGAAGTGCGACCGGTGGGCTAGGAGGAGACAAGTTCGCAGTAGGTGAAGGATTCAGTGCAGGACGTGAATCATTTGGACCTGATGTGGATGCTGACGAGGATGATAAGCCAAGAGTGATGGAGCTGTAGAAAGTTGAATTGTAAGTGGTGGAACCGTGGATGGTGGAGCTAAAGAGGATGGAACTGGAGTTGTAGATGGTGGAGCTCTAGAGGAAGATGAAGGAGATATAGTGACAATCTCCAAAAGATGAAATTGGTAACACCTCAGAAGTTGTCTAAGTAATCACCTTGACCTTTGAAGTAGTATGGTTGGGTTTCATAGAAGGTAACACCAGCGGACATAAGGTACTATGGTTGGAGGTTTGGTGAATAACAATGATATCCCTTCTGTACCCTCGAGTAACTTAGAAATACACATTTGAGAGCACGGAAGCCTAACTTATTCTTTTTCTTGAGTAAGGTTATGAACAAAACACGTTCTCCCAAAGACACAAGGTGGGAGAGAGAACAAAGGCAGATGTGGGGAACAAAACAAAGTGTGGAACTTGATTTTGGATGTTGAAGAAGGCATACGATTTAATAAGATAGCGTGATGTGAGTATCGGATCCCCCAAAAATGCAACGAAACATAAGATTGTGTGAGTGGGTATGAGCAGTCTCAATGAAATGCCTATTCTTTCTTTCAGCTGGTCCATTTTTTCAGCTACCCCAATTTGTTGAGATGTTTGATGAAGGATCCCATAGAGTTCGTGAACTGTTGAAATGGAGAAGATAAATATTCTGGTGCATTATCACTACGAAATGTGCGAATAGATACCCCAAATTGGTTTTGGATTTCAACATGGAAAGTCTAAAAATATAGAAAACAACTCAGATCGGTTTTTCATTAAGAATATCCAAGTGCACCCGGAATAACCATCAATGAAACTGACAAAGTAGTGGAATCCCATGGTAGAATTGACTCGATGGGGGGCCCAGACATCTTAATGAGCCAAAGTGAGGAGATTCAGCCGAATTATCAGGATGTTGAGGGAAATAGGTGCGAGTATGCTTATTGAGTTGACATGATCACACTCTAAAGCAGACAAGTGAGACAATCCAGGTACCATTTTTCTGAAAATTTTGATAAACTAAGATATCTCAAACATCTATGTAATAAATTAGGTGAATCAATAATAGGACAAGTTGTGGAAGGAGGACAAGGTGTGAGTGATTGAGGAAAAATAAGGTAATAGAATTCATGTAAATCACTTCCGTACCAATGATCTGTCCCGTACTATGACAACAAAGTTATTGAAGAATGTTACAGAGCAGTATTTTTTTTGGATAAGTGACTAATAGATATGACATTAAAATGACTTACAAGAACATAAAGAACTGAATTCAAAGTTGAAGAAGGAAGTGGGCTAGCTTGGCATACTTCAGTTGACATGGTTTGAGACCTATTGACCATTGTGACTGTTGGAAGAGATTGAGTAAGAAATAGTTGCGAAAAGAGATTATTACCAGAAATGTGATCAAATGCACCTGAATCAATAATTTAAAGACTGGGAAACACACGTCACGTAATTACCTGTCTGAATGACAGAAGCTATCTCAAGGATGTCTTCTTACGTGCTTTGTGTTGAAGGAACTTAATATACTCCGGTGGAGAAACCATCCGACTATTCAAAGTATTGGATCCTATTTTGTAACCAAATTTCTCAAGTCCTCACAAAACATGGTTAGAATTCACCAGGAAAGATCGGAAGATGCTAGAAATGACAGGTCCAGCATTGAGTTTCGCGGGGAAATGCATCCAGAATATCTTGAAAAAATCACTGAAATAGTCTGAAGTTTGTTAAGGGTTGCAATAGATTCAGGCAACCCCCACAGAGTAGAGAACTAGCCTTCGCAGTTACCAGAAACTGAGAAATGGCCGAAAAAATTTATTTTAACCTCGCTGAAACCCTAGCATGTAATCAGAATCTTCAGATATTGGATATATAGAGTCAGAACTCTTAGTTGAACCCCAAGGACAAAAATTCTTCATCGGGAAGTGGCGAGAATATCTTGTGGCACCCGGCGCGCAGTGTGGATCTCGCCGGACAAATCTGCTTCTGCCCGGCCCAGGGAAATGGAATCTGCTTGTGTAGTTTTGTGGGTTTTGGTCACCGGATGTATTCAATCAAACTCTTTGTTCGCAGATAAGCTAAATAAGATCTAACCCTCCTCTTCCACTGATGCCACTTCCTTCCTACCATTTAGCTATTGCTGGATCTGATGTTGTTAGTCAGATTTTGTACAACATCTATGTAATTAGTTTTATTTTCTGAAATAAGGGAGCAATTTCAAAGGCCTGCCCCTTATATTTTACAACTTCATTACTTTAGTCCTACCCGTGCTTATAAGTTGAGAATATGTAATTAGTAACCATGGCATTTCGTGAAAATCAAAACAGAATTGATGACCATGGAAGTTGAGTCTTTTTACATAAATATATACTCCGAATCATTCAAAGGCTGTATTGACCCTTACCACTGTTACATCCTTTTTTTGTGAAGGTAAAGTCTTACCTCTGTTGCATCCTTTCCTCTTCTATTCACTTACCTGAAGATGTGATCGTCAATTCTCTTCCCATTTGTGTAGATATCACCTATAAGCTGTTAAAAATTACTATCTTTTGTGATTGGTGGATTAACTTCTTTCTTTGTTCCATGTTAATAGTTTTATAGCTCGTTACATCCATTTCCATGTCTTTTTTCTTTTTTAAAAAGATTCATTTGCATGTCTCGTGCCAAGATTAGCATCTTAGAAGCTGAACAATGTTACCTGGTATATTATGTGGGTCATCTGTCGAAGTTCATCACCTAAAAGCCATCTTCAGGAGACTTTATTCCAAGATGATCTTGTCACCACTAGAATTTGCAGGGAATTTAAAAGTTTTTTAAGCGTTAAAACTTGTGCTGGTAGGGCTGAACTATTAGGGCAATTTTTTTTGTCCCTTTGTCAATTTAAGTTAATTGTAAAAAGATTAGATGCATATCATCTTGAAATTCTGACGTCAAGGTAGTAAGTCACAACATTCATCTAATATTCATCAGTCAGTTTGTATAAATTAGCAAATATGTTAAGACTCCTTGAAAAAATTGCAGGAATTGCTGGGTGCAGATATGAGGAATGTCAAAGGACAAGTACTGACATCTGGGGCCAGTAGTAGGCAGCCTGCTCGGAAGCTATTCCTAGATACAACCTTGAGCGATTCCAAGAGTACTGAGGCGTCAACCAGTTTATCCTTGGATGAACTTGGTGCCGTTGATTCTCCCTGGGGGCCTTCTACTTCAAGGGCCATTGAGGTAACAGAAATAAAAGCTTCTGCTGCTTCTCATTCTCAACAGTTTATGAACAAGGGGTCACACAATAGGCTCCAAAACAAAATCTTGCATACTTGGATGAACCCCATACCATAGAAATGCTACATCATAGTTTGGTAGGATTTCTTGTGCAGTAGTTTTGTACACTTTGATTAGCAACATGATACTTGTAAGTTTTGCAATATTGCGAGATCAAGCTTCAAATGCATTGACTGTATGATGATCCAGAGGCAGATGCATCTTTTGTTTGATGGTTTTAACTGAACCCAGTATTTTCTACCAGGAACATAAATATGAAAAAACCCACTAAAATTTCAACAAATATTAAATTTTAAACCCATAGTTTCGAAGATGCAATGAATTCAATGCTAAGAACTTTTAAGGTTGAACCATTAAGTTTAGATCCAGGATCCCCTCATGGTGATTGTGCATATATGGATATTTAGAAGTTTAGTGACATATAGTGATGATCTTTGACTATGAATTTAGCAGGCGATGAATTATGGCCGACATCCCTCAGCTGCATCTTCCACTTTGGTAGAATTAACAACGCGTCTTGACTTCTTCAAAGAAAGACGCTCTCAGCTGATGGAGCAACTCCATAACCTTGACCAAAACTATGGATCAACATCTCAAGATTTTATGTACAAACCTTCGTCTCCTCCGTGGAACTAACTGAAGATTATGTATGATCAACATCTCACCATTTGTACATCCTCTGTATCATAGCAATGTACTTTATGTACTACCAGGTGTACTTTTTTTGTGTTTTTCACCTCTTCCTGATTTTTGTCTATATTGATAAAATCAACTCTAGGTCATTTTAGTTTATTTAATTCATTCTGAAGTTTTACCCAAAATAAAATAATATATATATATATATATATATATATTCTGTATAATATAGTAGGCAGGGCGTGTTATGGGAGGGAGTAAAAAGCTTTTGTACTGTAATTTGTTAAGACATGTCATGAGATGTAATGCTTCTGAACTCTGGACTATGTTCATGCAATTGACATCAGCTTGAATCTGATATGTTCCTACTTATTTCTTATGTGTACAATAGGAGTTGGAACATCTATTTTGAAAACTTTTTTCATGTTATAGAATCAACCTAAGAGAGTAAAATATATTAAAAGATGAAAGCAACAGAATAGGGAGATAAGATGGAAGGTTTTTTATTTCTTCGAAGTATTTGTCAAGTTTTTCAAGTATTAAAGTGTACCAAAGTTTGTACATATAAATTCTTATCCCTCTATTTATAGTGTACATAGAGGCACACAAAAGGTTTGCCATAATATGACATTAACCATGAACTTTATGGGGGAAGATTATGGAAAAGGTTATGGAGGTGTGGGAGTTAATATCGTAATAGTGAGGAGTAGTTGGGATTAATTTTTAAAGCATTGGATATTCCCAGTTATTAGTTTTATAACATTCTCCTTTGGATGTCCATGTCTTGATAGATAATGTGCTTCATTAAAACGTTACTAGGAAACTCTTGATAGATAATGTGCTTCATTAAAACGTTACTAGGAAACTTTGTGGGGATAAATTTTTGTGAAGGAAAAAGAGTACGCATAACTTTTAATCTGCGGTGTTTAATGCTTCATAAAAAGAATCTTGTCAGGAAAATTCAGTGAGAAACCTGGCCAAGTACAATGCGTATTTTATCCCCCTTGATGAAAACATCATATTATTTCTCGAAGACGAAGCAACGCAATCTTGTATACGTTCTATTGATGCTCATGTCTGAAGAAGTACTTTGGTGGAAATGTTATTTATTGTCTTCTCCATTATATTCTTTATTCAATTGAGCTACCCAAGCATCATAATCTTCATAAAATATTGTAACCTCTTCTCCAAAGAAAATTACACATCTTTTATGTATTGATTTACTTGCTTTATAAGTTGCCAATATCTTAGCGTGACTTGAATAAGTATCAATAATTAATTGTCTTGTAGAATTTGATAATTTGAAAGTATCTTCACATGCAAATAAATTGTTTGATCATGTAATGTTTTGTATTTGTATAACCAATGAAATTTTGACAATATTTGTTAAGATAGACAAATTTATATAAATAGTTTCTTTTGTATTATATGATTGATCATGTTCCAATATATTCATCATTTTCATGAGGTCTAAATAATTTTTATTTATTTCTAGTGAAATTACAATTATTGGGGTACCAATAGGAATCACTTTAATCAACATAAGAATTTGTTGAAACTTTATTTAACAAATTCTCGAAATTTTTTATATGCTTTAGAACAATTTAAATTTCTTCAAGGATCTATATAAATTTAACTGTCTAGCTTGACATAATAACAATTTATTATATGCATTCAAGTTTTTCATGTATTGCGATATTGAAAGAAATTTCATTGCATTCACCACAAGAGAACATCTCCATACAATAACATCAAGACTTTTGCGAAAAACTTTTGTCCCTTAAGACACAAGTTGTCCTTTATATCATATGTTTTGTTTTTAGCACAATAACTATTTGTACTCCACTGACATTATATCTTGCTGTCTTTGTATTATAGATTCAAGAAATTATTTTCTTCAAGTAAAATAAAATATACTTGAATTGCGTATTTTATTTGACCAATCACTTATATGTTCATATTTTTTGACAAATTCGAATTTAAGATCCTTGTTACCATTTAGAATGTTGAACGCTACATTATATTAACGATATCGTTGACGGTCATTTGATATATTATGATGTGGTGCTCTTTTAAAGCACCTGTTTCATTATCATGACCCTGTTGATCATTTGCTTCCCTCCTTCTTCAAAGAGTTTTACTTTTGAAATCGATTGGTCTATCACGCTTCAGGTGTGTCATAGACTTAAGGACTTCCATTAGAGCATTTGCAATTGGATTATAACATAGGGACGACAAATACTTTTGGCAATTGGTCTGCAACATTTTACAAATGAATTATTTATTGAACTTTAAGTTTACATTTTTTACGAGGATCCCGATAATTTCATTCCACACATAATTTTCAGCTGATAATCATCTCTCCCCCTAATTTTAAAAAATCTAACATTTATCCACAACCTTTTCGGGATTATATTTGTGCGTTGTAATGGAGCAATTAAATCATATACTGCACATTCAATTCTTTTTAGATATGAGTTATTTGATTCCTACTCTTGAACCAATCATATAGAAAAAAAGTTGTTGGCTTGATGCGTATAAGTATTGCTATATCTTAAATACTCCTTTCGTTTTAATTTATTTGGCCTATTTTAACTTCGCACGGAGTTTAAATAAGTAAAGAAGACTTCTGAATCTTGAGGTTAAAAATTAAAGATATGTCAAATGTACCAAAATGCCCTTTAATCTTGTGGTCTTAATCATGCCATATGAAAAGTTCAAATTGAAAAGTTGCTAAAAAAGGAAAGAGACATTCTTTTTGAAACGTATTGAAAAGAAAAGTAGGTCAAACAAATTAAAACGGAGAAAATAACATATCTCATATTAAATTTTTATTTGAGAGTTTTATTCTCATAATCAATGGTTTAGCTATAATTGGAGGCATACAATTTCTACTAAATCAACCAACATTATCAACATAGTTTTATAGTTAAAAATTGTGCTCTTATATAACAATTTAAGTAAACAACCTTGCAAAAAAAATTAAATTGCAAGTTTATAGCAAAACACATGTATCATATCGTATGCATATATTATAATGATATAATAGTAAATCAGTTCACATGATAATAATATATTATATATATATATATATATATATATATATATATTATATATATAAATATATATATATTGGCACAATAATTAATTCTTTATAAGAACAAGCAACACAAGAGAATTTTTGAAGAATATTTTATTTCATCAATATATAATCACGTGAATTCTCAATTATTTTGGCATCACATATGAATCGAGATGGTCAACAGGTCATGTCAACTAATATTTATTTCAGTAAACTTTTAATTTACTTTCGCATGTAATTTTATCGTCATGTCCATATTTGCACACTACAAATTATAAGAGAAAAAGATGGGTAATCTCTTACGTAAATATTTATAACCTGCTTCGATTGTAGTAATACGAAGATATTAAATTTTTTCATAATTTATAATTTTATAATTTATTTTTGATCAATGCATTTGAAACTTAATAAGTTTCTTTAGATATGTACTACAACATCAATATTATGAATAATTTACTTCTTTCGTATAGTAAGAAATTAGCTCTTTCAAAGTTCTCAATTAATTTTGTGTACTACGACATATTTATAACACAATTTGTGTAAATAAAAAAATTATATTATTAAGTTCATGATAAAAGATATATTAGACAAGACTTATTTCTTACTTTTACCCTTTGATAATTCATAATAAGACATCACAATATTTGTGATGTACTAAAAGTACCTGACTAATGATCGTAAATATCAAAATAATTTTTTTTATTTCTTTCATACTTTCTTGTGTAGAGGTGAGTTATGGTATTTAGCCAACCATACATAAGCACGTTCATATTTTTTATCGCATAATACTGTATTCACTTCTAGGAATTTGTCTGTATTCGCAATGCTTATCACAAGTCATATTTTTTTTAAGAATTGGATTGTAATCATTTGTACGTGCTTCATAAAATTTTTCATTAAAAGCTCATTGTCATGCCTTGGTATTTATCATATTCATATGATATACCTCAACATCACTTAGAAAGGTCAAGTGCATCATTATTTTATATTTTTTTTATAGAGAATTTAATAAAATTTATCAAATTAGGTCACATAAAAATCGTACTCCCATTGACCTTTCATTCCAAATTGATGATAAAATTACCTTCACCTTTTGAAGGATCATTTTGAGAATTCATAATATTCTTCCTTTTAATTACCGTAATGATGAATAATATTATTTTATTCTTTGTCATGCCCATGTTCATTCGCTTAATCAACTTTTTATTTAGACTTATTATGCATTGCTATCATATTTTTTTTCTTCATTAAATGGAGCATATCAAGTGAGATGAGTTTAATAATTTTTATCAAAAGCATATTGTTTTGTCTCAATCGTTATTATATCATCAATATGATGTATTAAGACTTAAACCCAATGCATTACCCATATAAAAAACATATTAATCTATAAAACAATGGGACTCTAACACAAAATCTTATTATCGTGGTGCATCAGAATTCTAATATGATGTCTTACCCTCTTGATTTGGTGTGATGGAACTTGAATTCACCGTCTTAACCCCAATCAATGACATGATAGGCCAAAATATAATAAAACTCATCCTTGAACCTTTAAAAATATTGCTACTTTGTAATAGTATATATAAGCAAATTAGATTTCAACAAGACATGAAATATAACCATGATGTTAATAGTATAACAGAAACATATTTGGTAAAGAACTTTTAAAAATATAAGTGTGTAACTCCTAGTGCCTCAAGTAATAATCTGGATAAACAAATTGCTTTCATAAGTTTCTAATAATATTTATTGCTTGTGAGTAAAAAAAAAAAAGTTCACTAATCAAGTTCAAAATGTCTTATCACATTTGAAAATGACAATTTTATAAATAAAATAAGACCTCTAATTTTGCTTTTATACAAATATAAGACTTTAATTTCCTCCATAACTAACTAATCCTTTTTCTTAAGAACAATTTAGATTCCAAACTTTTTATAAATTATAAAGATGTTATAAAACAGTAAAACTAAAATAATTACTATGATATCACGTGGCAGCGTGATCATTCAATATATGAGACAATATGTTGCCCTAAGTGATCAAGAAGAAGCACTATCTAAGTTATTTTTAGGAGTTACGATTCAACAACAACAACATACCTAGTGAAATTTTACAAGTGGGGTCTGAGAAGGATAGAGTGTATGCAGATCATACCACTACCTCGTAGAGGTAGAGAGACTGCTTGCGAAAGACCTCCTTCTCAAGTGCAGCAAATCCAAATACAAAGAAGAAGGAAACAGTAAAAAAAATATAGCAACTAATAAAGGAGCAGTGAAAAGCCTACAAAAGAAAAAAAATACCAATAAAATAGTGTAATAATCAAACATAATAAATAATAAATGATGACGAAAGAAAAAATAAGACATACTATAATATGGCCAGTACACAATAACTACCAACAAGCCTATATCCTCAAGAAGCATGACAACCCTTTACTACCCACTAACCCTTTACTCTAGTGTGCGTCCTCTACACCTTCTTATCTAAGGCCATATCCTTGGTAACCTGCAGTTGTGCCATGTCCTATTGCCAATACTTATTTGACTTACCTCTACCTCTCGTCATACCTACTATATCCAACCTCTTGCACCTCCTCATTGGGGCGTCTACGCATCTCCTCTTCACATGTTCAAATTATCTCAATCTCGCTTCTCTCATTTTGTTCATCAAAGAGGTCACTCCTACCTATTCTGAATATATTAAGTTCTAATCTTATCTCTCTTAGCAAGCCCACACATCCACCTCAATATCCTTATTTTCGCAACATGCATCCCCTGAACATGAGAGTTCTTGATTGGCCAACACTCTGCCCCATACAACAAAGTCGCTCTAGCAAACACTCAATACTTACCTTTAAGTTTCAGTAATATCTTTTTATCACACAAGACTCCGAAGGCAAGCCTTCTTTTATCCATGCTGCCCCAATATGATATGTGATATCTTCAATGATATCCCCAGTTTCTTGGATTATACGTCGAAGGTACTTGAAACTCTCTCTCTTGGGGATAACTTATGTATCAAGCCTCACTTACGCCTGTCTCATGCGTAATATCACTGAATTTGCACTTTAAATACACTATTCTGGTCCTGCTCAACATGAATACTTTAGACTCCAGAGTTTATTTTACACCTCCAACTTAGCATTAACTCCAATGTGTGTCTCATCAATCAGTACTATGTCATCCGCAAACAACATACACTAAGGCACCTAATTTTGAATGTGCCTCATCAATTCATCCATTACCAAATCAAATAAGAACGAGCTAAGAGTTGATCCCTGGTACAACCCCATCTCCACTAAAAAATGCTCTGAGTTTCCTCCCACCATTCTAACCAGGATTTTGGCTTAACATTTTGTGCTGATAAGGTGTTATAAAATCAAACTAAAAGAGTTAGTAAAATATATCAAAAGATGAAATCAATAGAATAAAAAAATAGATTAGAGTTTTTCTTATTTCTTTTAAGTATTTCTCAAGTCTTCTAAGTATTCAAGTGTATCAAAGTATGTACTATATGAGCTCTTATGTCTCTATTTATAGTGTTCATAGAGGCATATAAAAGGTTGTCATAACGTGACATTAATCATGAACATTATGGAAAAATATCATGGAGAAGGTTATCAAGGTGTGAGAGTTAATATCATATAATAGCGAGGAATAGTAAAAAAATATTTCTAGAGTGGTGAACATCCACAATTACTAGTTTTATAACATTTCAGAGCTTTTCATTGTATTTTAAGAGTGCAATTAACTGGCAAAAGAACTAACCTCGCAGAGGGTGGTGCACCTGCTTCTCCTTAGTGTCTTTTCTTCGTTGTCTTGCTATCTTCATTCAATACTTCTACAAAACAGATGCAAATGTCTTGCCTTCTAGCCAAAGTACATAGAAAACATCAATAACACAGCATAAGCTTCAATATAAAATTTTAGGATTAAAAGTGTGATTAAAATACTAACAAATTGTGAGGAAATGATACTAAATATAGTTGTTTATTCCAAACATCAAGGTCTCTATTGATGCTGATAACTTGAAATTTGATAGTTCTGTCTTTGATAACCTCCTTGCAAATTATTGACATAAATTTCTTATTCATAATGCATTGGATGCCTTTCTTCATAATGCATTGGATGCCTTTTTTTTTATACTTGTAACAAGTCTTTTCATCATTATGGTTGAGCTAGTCGTACGACAATCGGGGTTGGAACTTTCTCAGAATTGGAAGTGAAAAATTTCGGGCTAGGCTAGTCTTAGATGAAATCCAAGCAAGATGAGGTCTAGGGCAATCCGGAAAGGAATTGGCTCAAATTGATAAATCTTAGCTTGATTTTATTTTAGCTAAGGCAATAAGGAGTCTGTAAAACTTTTCAGAAGTGAATTGGGGTGAGTAGAACTCTTGATATCAAATTTGACGTAAACAAATTAGTCCGGAACGTCATGGTTTAAGGGTGTATTGTGAAAAAGACAAAACTGAGAGATTTTCTGAGTTTCTACCTCGCCAAACTCGCTATAGCAAGTGGCAGGCTGCGACCGTGATACCACTATAGCGGAGAAATTCTCGCTATAGCAGAAGTCAGAGTCGATCAACTCTGCTATAGTGGGAGGTTTCCTCTATGGCGGTACCGCTATAGCACCATTGGGTTGCTATAGCGGGGTTATAGTCATTATTTGAATTCAAGCAAGTGTATCCACACCGCCTAAACTTACTTGACGAGGAATCCTTTCTCGCAAACAAACACAATCCCGTCGTCAATGCAGAAACTTCTCAAAAAATATTCATTATTTCACAAAAATATTTTGGGGAAGGCTGTTGCGATTTTGGGCGAACTCTACTGATTTTCCACCAGATTTCTTTGTTAAGGTAAGTCTTTTATCTTCGTAATCTAGTACTTCGATTTCTATATTTTAGAATCATTAGTTACATGCCTTGGGGAGGGTTTGAGATATAAAAATCCAGTGTAAGGGAGATTTTGAGATATAAAAACCTTGGGTTTTGATTTAAAGGTTTTTATTCATGATTTCATTACCATAATTTTCTAGTGTAACCATAGAATTGATAGTTTTTAAGTGAATTATTTGATGGGAAGACCCTAGGATGGATGGAATGATCATGAATTTGGCCTGGAGGTTCGGGATAAGGCTATAATCCGTGATATTTGAGGTCATGGGTTGAACTTGTATTTGTATTTCTGTTTTTAGACTACAATCAAGCCAAGGTTTCCAAAAAAGGGAAATCTTAGGTTTGGTAGAGAATTTCAGGCTTGGATTGAGGTAGGTGATAGTTATTGTAACCCAATTTATGTTATGTGTGCATAATAATTGTCTCATTAGTAATTCTTACAAAATACGTGTTCAAAAAGAAAATGATCGTTAAATGATATCCTAAGTGTTAATCACATGCAATGAGTCTGCTTGAAATCTTGTTGGTTGTACAAGTGTTGTATGCTATTATTATGGTTGTGATTGTTGTGATATCTATTCTTCATTGGTTGGCTGGGGTACCACATCTGGTACATGTTCTATTATTCATTAGTTGGCTTGGGTACCACGCCTAGTATAATATCTATGATTTATTGGTTGACTCAGGTACCACACCGGTACAATATATGGACAAGAGCTCGTCCCCTGCAGGTCAACCATAAGACCCGTAACATGTGTGTACAAGTTTACTTGATATTCATATGTGTTGGTTCCTTGAGTGAACCTGGATTATCTATTTGTTGATGTTCATATGTTTTGATTCCTTGAGAGGATCAAAATTCATTGTTACTTGACATATATGTTGGTCCTTGAGTGACCGGGTTGGTGTGATTAAGTGCTAAGGTGGTTTCTAATGTAAGCCGAAATTTCATGTTAACTGCCATAGATGATGTCCTAGGGATCCTTAGGTGGTCTGGGTTACTTGCAAGATATGACATATTTATATGTGGTCAGTTTACTTGTGTAGTTGGATATGACTTATATGATTGTTGAGTTAGGTTATTGACTGGGAGTCTTATTGGTAGTCACATTGACTTGGTTTGTTCATGTTTGTCCTGTTGTACTATGTTATTTTTATATGTTCACATTTTGTATTTTTGGAGATGGCTAATGATCCTACCAGTACACTGTTGTTTCTTGTGTACTGATACTGCACGTGCTCTTTTTTGTTGAGTATGGGACATATTCTAGCAGCTACTACGAGACCTCAGTTCTGAGTCAGGCGATTTTTAAATTCAAGGGTGAGATGCATCTTTCGGGCTACCATGAATTCTTCAGTTATTCCTAGTTCATTGTTTGGACTTAGACTTTATCTTTATTTTGGGGTTGCATCCCCTTCTTCTAGAAAACTAGTATAACGTTTGGGTACAATGACTTTCAAATTCTAGGGGTTAAATTTCTGCAATTTGTTATTGTTTTCCTTTAAAGATATAAATCACTAGTTTACTTAATAAAGATTTTTTAGTTGTCTAATCTTTTTGTGTAATAACCCTTCCCGTAGTTATGTGTGAGCTACTCATGTGATAAATCAGGCTAGAAAACTTCTGGATTGGGGAGTTGAAGATTTTAGGCTAGGCTAGGCTAGTCTCGGATGAAATCTGAGCGAGGTGAGATCTAGGGAAATCTAGGAAATGATTGGGTGAAATGAGAAGGTTTGAACTAGTTTTTCTATTATTTAAGATGTTAAGGAGTCCGTAGGACTTTTCAAAAATAAATTTGGGTGAGTAAAACTCTCAATATCGAACTTGGCGTAAAGGGGTTGGTCTGAAATGTCAAGGTTTGAAGGTGTGTTGCAAAATGGGCAAAACTAGAAGGATTCTCGAGTTTCTGTCCCGTGTCAACCATTATAGCGGGTGACACACTGCTACTTAAATGGAGCTATAGCGAAGAAATTCCCGCTATAGCGGGAGTGAAAGGCGGTGAACCCCGTTATAGCAAGAAACTTTCGCTACAGCAGTGCCACTATAGAGGGATTGGGACGCTATAGAGGGATAAGTCACTGTAAATGCGGAAACTTTCCCAAAAATGTTCATTATTTCTCAAGAACATTTTGGGGAGGCCTGTGGCAATTTTGGGTGATCCTCAACACTTTTTCACCATAATCCTTCGCTAAGTAAGTAATTTTGTTCCCCTAATCTATTACTTTAATTCTTGTCGCTTAGAATCGATAGTTATGAGCTTGGGGAAGGGTTTAACTCAACCTAGGATGGATTTTCTAGTGAAAAGGGGAAATATGGGTATGAAAAACCTGAGTTTCTTGAACTAGGTTGTTATTTATAGATTCCTTACCATAATTCACTGGAATAACCATAGAATTGATAGTAAATAGGTGAATTTAAGGTGGGAGGACCCTAAGATGGGTGGAATGATTATTAAATTGGTCTGGGGTTTGGGATTAAGATGTAATCCGAAGATATTTAGGCCATTTAGGTTGATTTTTTTGTTTGCGTTATTGTTTTTAGACCAAGATCAAGCTAGAGTTTTAAGAAACGGTATAAGTTCTATTATGGTTGGCTCGGGTACCACGCCTGGTACATATTTGATTGTTTTTTTGTGTGTTGGTTCCATGAGTGAATCGAGTTTATTTGTTGTGATATATTTATTAGATGTTAGTCTATGAATGGCCGGATTGGTGTGTTTAGATGCTGGGATGGTTCTTATGTAGATCGGGAGTACATCTTAAATACCGTAAACAATGTTCTAGGGATCCTTGGGTGGTATGGGCTACTTGAAATGATGTGCTGAAATTGTATATGGTCTGTTAACTGTGTTTGGACATGTCTCATGTAGTTGTTAAGTCAGGTTGATGACTGGGAGTCTTGCTTATATTTACTGACTTGGACTGTACATATTTGTCCTATTTCACTAAGTTATAGTTGTGTGTTCATATTTCGTATATTTGGAGTTGGCCGATAATCCTACCAGTACACTGTTGTTTTTGTATACTGATACTGCACTTGCTCTTCTTTTGTTGAGTACAGAGCATATTTCAGCGACTGCTGTGCGACCTCAATTGTGACACGGACGACTTCTGAATCTAAGGGTGAGCTGCATCTTTCGGGCTACCATGGATTCATCTATTTTTTCTAGTCTATTGTTCGAACTTGGATTCTATTATTTTTGGGGTTTCATCTCCGTATTCTAGACATATTCTTAGAGTTTTGGTACATGATTTTTTGATTTTAGGGGGATATTTTTGCAGGGATTTTCGTTATTTACAGTTAGATGTGAATCTTGGCTTGTTTAATGCAAGCTGGTTTTTAGCTGCTTAGTTTTGCCTAAGTGTTGGTTTTGATAGTTGGTTCTCCCACTGGGGGTTTAGTATGGGTGCCACTCGCGGCAGTTTAAGTCGTAACAAAGATGGTACCAGAGCCCTAGGTTTATTAATCTCGTCATACCAAAATGGGTCTAATAGAGTCTTGTGGAACAGTACAGAGACGTCTGTACTTTTCTTCGAGACGCTATAGGACTTTAAAAAACTATTTCTTCTTTCTTCCTTCGTGCTATAACTTGATTCCAATTGATAGCTGACGATCCAAATTGGTAGCTGACTTTCTTCATTCTTTTGTTGAAGATGGTTAATACTAGAAGGAATAGAGCAAGGGCAGCAGCTCCAGTTGTGGGATCGGTAGTTCGCGGGCAAGTAAGGGGCAACGATAGAGGGAGAGCGACACCTGCCAAGGGTGGAGCTCAGGCGGTGGTTAAGAAGAGGCCAGCAACCCCTCGCCCACCCCAAGATCATGTTGAGGAGGAGGTTAAGGTAGTGCACGAAGAGGGGGCAGAACCAAATGTGGAAGCACCGATTAAAGGTGCAGGTCTTCCCCTTATGTCTTTCGAGGTTATTCAGTAGGTGTTGACATTCCTAAGTGGTTTGGCTGGTACTGGAGACACTCTCACTATGCCGACTATTTAGGTTCCGGGTGCCTATCCCGCTACCGCCTTAGCTCCCTGGATGGATGAGGCCTCAGGTACATATGCATTCTTTCATCTGGTGTTAGGTCCTGTCATGATTGGGACCGAGCATGAGTTGTTGACTAAGTTCCAGAAGATGAAGCCTCCGTCATTCCATGGTACAGAAAATGAGGATGCTTTTGAGTTTATTCAGGATTGTTATGAGAGATTTCCTAAGTTAGGTATATACAACAACATGGGGTGGAGTATGTGACTTTTTAAATGCAGGGTGATGCCAAGCAGTGGTGGAGGGCCTATGTGGAGTGTTGTTCATCAACTTTTCCTTTGATGACTTGGGCCCAGTTTCATGCCTTGTTTCTGGAAAAAAATATGTGCCTCATACTCTCATGGATCGCAAGAAGGACGAGTTTCTGGCCCTTGAATAGGGCAACATGTTTGTTGCAGCTTATAAGGCTAAGTTTCATCCCTTCTCTTGCTATGCTACCCAGCTATTAGGCACTGAGGAGGAGAGAATTCGTCTCTATTTTAAAGGTTTGAATATTGATTTGCAAGTTCTATCAGTTCATATGACTTTTGCAGCAAAGAGTTTTAATGAGGTGACTCACTATGTGAAGAAACTGGAGGGGGTTAAGCAAGTTAGGCAGGCTAAGGTATTAGCCAAGAAGTCCCGGAATATGGGTAATTTTAGTGATTCATATTCCAGAGGTCCAGTCAACAGGTTCATTCGGCTCATCCTATTCAGTCAGCCTTTCCAGCTTCTACAAGTGGGCATTCAGGGGCTATTCAGTAGTCTCCAGCTCCTAGAAGCTAAGGGGCTTCTTATTCTTCTGCCAGCAGGCCCTCTCTTGAGCGAGGATATTTCCGTTATGGTGATCTGGGTCATTTTAAGAGGGAATGCCCTCTAAGACAGGTAGGTAATCAGGCACAACAGCAGACCAAGACTGTGGTTCCAGCAAGTGGAGGTGGTAATGGTACAAGTCACCCACAAGGTGGGTGAGGTAATAATCAGGGAGGCTGTAGTGGTAACAGAGGTAATGGTAACACGGGAAGGGGAGCGACGCAGCTAGCTAGAAAGGTTCCTTGGATTGATGATAGAGCTCATTGTTACGCCTTCTCGAGCAAGTCTGAGGCCGAGGCATCTGATGCTGTAATAATAGGTACTATTCTCGTCTATGACCGGATGGACTCTATTTTATTAAATCCAGGTTCCATATATTTCTATGTATCTATTAGATTTTCCTTGGGTCTGAACTCGATTTGTGATGTTCTTGATTCTCTAATTCATGTTTCTACTCCGATTGGGGAGTCTGTAGTAGTGACCCATGTATATCATTTATGCTTTGTTGTGTTTATGGGTTTGCAGACTTGGGTAGATTAGGTCATATTGGATATGCTAGACTTTGATATTATATTTGGTATGACTTGGATGTCTTCTTATCATGTTGTGTTGAACTGTAATACCAAGACAGTCACTCTAGAAATACCGGTATGGATAGGCTAGATTGGGAGGGTGTGTATAAGCCTAACCCGGTGAAGATCATATCCTTTATTCGGGCTAGAAAGCTAGTAGGGAAGGGGTGTTCAGCCTTTCTAGCACGTATTTGGGATGTTAGTTCAGAGTCCCCTTCTATTGAGTTAGTCCCGGTGGTTTTTGAATTTCAAGAGGTATTTCCTATGGATCTGCCTAGTATGCCTCTGGACAATGATATGGACTTCTGTATAGATTTAGAGCTGGGCACCCATCCAATCTCTATTCCTCCTTATCGTATGGATCCGATAGAGTTGAGGAAAATCAAAACTCAGCTTCAGGAATGCCTATATAAGGGATTTATTCATCCCAGTGCTTCGCCTTGGGGTGATTCGGTCTTGTTTGTTAAGAAGAAGAATGGTAGCATGAGGATGTGTATAGATTACATGCAATTGAACAAGGTTACCATCCGGAATAAGTATCCCTTGCCCCGAATAGATAACCTTTTTGACCAGTTGCAGGGTGCTTCAGTGTTTTCAAAAATTTACTTGAGGTTAGGGTATCATCAGCTAAAGATTAGGCCTGAGGATATACCTAAGACAACTTTCTAGACTCGATATGAGAATATGAGTTCTTGGTGATGTCATTTGGGTTGACCAATGTTAACCAATGCACCGGCAGCCTATATGAGCTTGATGAATGGGGTTTTTTTAAGTCATTCTTAGATTCTTTCATATTTGTCTTTATCGATGATATTTTGATTTACTCCAAGAATAAGAAGGAGCATGCAAAGCATCTTCGTATTGTTTTTGGAATTCTGAAAAAGAAGAAATTGTATGCAATATTTTCAAAATGCGAATTTTGGTTATCTTCAGTTGCCTTCTTAGGGCATGTGGTCTCGGAAAAAGGGGTGATGGTAGATCCCCAAAAGATTAATGAAGTTAAGAGTTGGGTCCGGCCTAGCTCTGTAACTAAGGTTAGGAGTTTTGTGGGTCTTGCTAGCTATTATCGCAGGTTTGTCAAGAAAAGGAAGTACCATTTATTTGGTCTGACAAGTGTGAGGAGAGCTTCCAAAAGCTCAAGACACTTTTGACTACAACTCATATTCTCTCATTGCCGTTTGAAGGAAAGGACTTCATTGTATTTTTTGATGCTTCATATTCGGGTTTGGGTGTTGTAGTGATGCAGAACATGAATGTCATAGCTTATGCTTTGAGGTAATGGAAGCCTCACGAGAAGAATTACCCAACCCATGATCTGGAGTTGGAAGCAGTGGTATTTGCACTTAAGATTTGAAGACACTATCTTTATGGTGTGAAGTGTGAGGTGTTCACAGATCTTCACAGCCTACAACATGTATTTACACAGAAGGATCTAAATCTGAGACAGAGAAGGTGGATAGAGTTGTTGAAAAATTATGACGTGACCATTCAGTATCATCCGGGTAAGACCAATATGATGGCAGTCGCATTAAGCCAAAAAGTAGTAAGCATAGGTAGTTTGGCTATTTAGGGGTGTCCAAGCGACCCTTGGCTAGAGAGATTCAAACTCTAGCATCCAGGTTCATGCAATTGGGAATTTCAGAAAAGGGTAGAGTGTTGGCCATTATTAAGGTTAAGTCCATATTTCTGGAAGAAATCCAGGCCAAACAGTTTAAGGATCTGCAATTGAACAAGCTCCAGAACAACGTGATATCTGGTGAGACCTCAGATGCCACACTTGATGCGTGTGGGGTGTTGTGTTTTAGAGGGAGGATATGTGTCCTTCGAGTTGATGACTTGGTTCAGAATGTATTAGCTGAAGCTCATAGTTCACGGTACTTGATTCATCCGGGCATAACCAAAATATACCGAGACATGGGGCAACTTTATTGGTGGCCTGGGATGAAGAGGGACATAGCTGAATATGTGTCCAAGTGTCAAAATTTTCAGCAGGTGAAGTATGAGAACTAAAGGCTACAGGATTGCTTCAAAGGATGCCCATTCTTGAGTGGAAGCTGGAAAAGATAGTCATGGACTTTGTGGTAGGTCTTCCTAAGACCTTGGGAAAGTATGACTCAATTTGGTCCATCGTGGACAGGCTGACTAAATCAGACCATTTCATTCCGGTTAGGGTGGATTACAACTCCCAACAGTTAGCCAAAATCTATGTCAAGGAGATAGTGAGGTTGCATGGGGTGCCCCTTTCCATCATTTTAGACAGAGGTACGCAGTTTACTTCTAAGTTCTGGGGCAAGTTGCACGAAGAGTTGGGTGCCAAACTCACTTTTAGTACAACTTTTAATCCTCAGATGGATGGTCAGTCGGAGAGGATGATCCAAGTACAGGAGGACATAGTGAGAGCATGTGTGATTGATTTCAGGGGCCATTGGGATCAGTTCTTACCATTGTGTGAATTCTCTTACAACACCAATTATTACTTTAGTATTGACATGGCACCATTCGAGGCACTTTATGGGAGGGGATGTAGATCGCCCATAGGGTGGTTTGAGGCAGGCGATATGAAGCCTTTGGGCATTGATTTGGTAAAAGAAGCTCTGGAAAAGGTGAGAGGTGTTCAAACCAAATTATTGGTAGCCTAGAGCAGGCAAAAGGAGTATGTTGATCGCAAGGTAAGAGACATGTCATTTCAGGTTGGTGAATAGGTTCTGTTGAAGGTGTTACCTATGAAAAAGGTAATGAGGTTTGGCAAGAGGGGTAAGCTTAGACCTCAGTATGTCAGACCATTTGAGGTTCTTGAAAGTGTGGGGTCGGTAGCTTACTGGTTGGCATTGCCGCGCAGTTTGTTCGGAGTCCACCCAATTTTTCATGTATCTATATTGAAGAGGTACCATGGGGATGGAGATTACATCATCAAATAGGATTCAATTGCTATTCTTGATCGAGATATCTGGAAGTTGAGGACAAAGGAAATTAGATCAGTAAAGGTTCAATAGAAGCATCATCCGGTTGAAAAGGCCACTTGAGAAACCAAGAAGGACATGCGGGAAAAGTACCCTCACTTGTTTGAGGATTCATGTACTACCTTCTTTTTGGTTTTAGATTATTTCTTCTTATTTAATCACCAGGGATGAATGATGAGTAAATCGGTATCTATTGTAATGGTCCTTCCCATCATTATGGGTGAACTATTTGCGTGAGAAATCGGGCTAGAAAATATCCAGGTTGGGGAGTTAACAATTTTGGTCTAGGCTAGTCTCGGATAAAATCTGAGCAAGGTGAGGTCTAGGGAAATCTGGTAAAGGATTGGGTGAAATGAGAAGGTTTGAGCTAGTTTTTCTATTAGCTAAGGCGTTAAGGAGTTCGTAGGACTTTTCGAAAATAAATTTGGGTGAGTAGAACTCTTGATATGGAACTTGACGTAAAGGGTTGGTCTAGAACATCAAGGTTTGAAGGTGTGTTGCAAAATGGGCAAAATTGGAAGGATTCCTGAGTTTATATCCCGTGGAAGCCGCTATATCAGGTGATACGCCGCTACCGTGATGGTGACATAGCAGAGAAATTCCCGCTGTAGCTAGAGTCAAAGGCGGTCAACCCCGTTATAGCGGATAGCTTCCGCTACGGTGGCACCGCTATAGCGGAATTGGGCCGCTATAGCAGGATAAGTCACTGTAAATACAAAAACTTTTCTAAAAATATTCATTATTTCTCAAGAACATTTTGGGGAGGTCTATGGCAATTTTGGGCGATCCTCAACACTTTTCCACCATAATTCTTTGCTAAGGTAAGTAATTTTGTTCCCTTAATGTAGTACTTTGATTCTTGTGGATTAGAATTGATAGTTAGGGGCTTGGAAAAGGGTTTAACTTAACCTAGGTTGGATTTTCTGGTGAAAAGAAAGAATGTGGGGATGGGAAACGTGGGTTTCTTGAACTAGATTGTTATTTAAAGTTTCCTTGCCATAATTCACTGGCATAACCATGGAATTGGTAGTAAATAGGTGAATTTAAGGTGGGAGGACCCTGGGATGAGTGGAATGATTATGAAATTAACCATGGGTTTGGGATTAAAATGTAATGCATGGATATTTAGGCCACTTGGGTTAATTTTGTGTTTGTGTTATTATTTTTAGACTAAGATCAAGCTAGAGTTTCAAGAAACAGGAAAGCTCCGACCCAGTAGAGCATTCAGGCTTGATTTGAGGTAGGTGATGGATAACTTGTGACCTAAATTACGTTATGTATGCATGATAACTGTTTCATTAGTATTACTTGCACTATACGTGTTTAGGAAATAAGGGAATGAATGCTAAATGATATTTGGTTGTCAATCTCATACAATGAACTTGCCTTAAATGCTTGTTGGTTTTACAAGAGTGAGTTGTATTCATTGTGGTTGTGATTGTTGTGATATTTATGATTCTTCAGTTGGCTCGGGTACCACGCCTGGTATGGGATATTTATTCATTGGCTAGGGTACCATGCCTGGTACATGTTCTATTATGGTTAGCTCGGGTACCACGTTTGGTACATATTTGATTGTTCTTCTATGTGTTAGTTCAATAAGTGAATCGAGTTTATTCATTGTGATGTATTTATTACATGTTGGTCCATGAGTTGCCGGATTGGTATATTTAGATACTGGAATGATTCTTGTGTAGATCGAGATTGCATGTTAAACACCATAGACTATATCCTAAGGATCCTTGAGTGGTTCTAGCTACTTGAAATGATGTGCTGAAATTGTATATGGTTTGCTAACTGTGTTTGGATATGTCTCATGTAGTTGTTAAATCAAGTTGATAACTGGGAGTCTTGCTTATATTCACTGACTTGGACATATTTCGGCAGCTGTTGCATGACCTTAATTGTGACATAGACGACTTTTGAATCTAAGGGTGAGCTGCATCTTCCGGGATACCATGGATTCATCTACTTTTTATAGTCCATTCTTCAGACTTGGATTCCATTATTTTTGGGATTGTATCCCCGTATTCTAGACATGTTCTTAGAGTTTTGGTACACGACTTTCAGATTCTGGGGGGGATATTTCCGCAAGAATTTTTGTTATTTACTGTTAGATGTGAATCTTGTCTCGTTAAATGCAAATTGGTTTTTAGCTGCTTAGTTTTGCCCAAGTGTTGGTTTCGATAGTTGGTTCTCCCACTGGGAGTTTTGTTATCCCCCGAGGCTACCCCCTGGGCGTAACACGGGACCTGGGATCACAAGTGCCCCAAGCTAACCCTTGGTCATATCATAACTCAAGTATAACAGTTAAGCATAACTGAAGCATAATACGAAATAGATAACTCAATCCATAAGATGAAATCAAAAGAACATGATTCAAAGAAAACCCGAATATCATCTATGTCTGAAAAGCCTCTATACATGACATAAAGAGTTTCTAGGACAAGACCCTAGCTAACTCAAAGTACGAATGTAAGTAACTAACACAGACTAAGAACATAACTAGTCCTCGACCTAAGAGGACTCACCAACAGCTGACAGAGAGTGGCCTGGAAGCTCTAGCCACGGGTCTGAAAAGGGACACCTGAATCTGCATCATCAAATGATGCAGAGCAAGATATGCGTCAGTACTATGGAATGTACCGAATACGTGAGAGATGCATAATCATGATAAAAACATACTTAAAACATGCTTAAGGTGGACCTTTTCATAAATAAATAACATAAGAGGATTATCAAGATATAAGACATAAAAACATGAAATACGGTTAAAATTCAAAGTTTGATATCATATAACTTCATAGCTTAAAAATAATCATGTGGAAGTTTCTGTTAACCGATATAAATCATGCTGAGCTACATAGAGTCCAGTGTCATTCACCCACACTGAAAAAGGTTATCCTAATTGGCCAAAGTTAGAACCATGTTCATAAGGATCCTGTCATAAGCCACGGAAGGCAACCTATGGTGGCAACGTAGTTTTGGACTTGGGTTATCTAGAACTCTCATTGATCAGTGCTAAATACTACTCCCAATACATATAACATAAGTCTCAAATTCATGTGACATATCTCGATGTCAAGCTTGTTCATAAACATGTTCATACCCCAGATCTTCATACTACTCAAGAATCTTGGTTTAGAATTCATGAGCATTGATAGCACATCGGGTGTATTGCATTGCATAATAATTTATAACTTGAAAACTTGCATGGCGTTAGTTCAATTTCATAATAACATATAGTTTCATAAAACATAGAAACTAGGCATGCACTTACTTGAAATTCATGAAATCATGCCATTATTTTCCCCAATTTTCTTAAATCACTTCATGCATGTAGAATTCACCATAATTAACCTTCAATTCATAAAATAGGAGTTCATATGTGAAAACCCATGCAATTTAATAGATTTTTCATAATAAAATCATGAGAAGGCAATTTATAGCAAAATTCATAAGAATTGGGTAAAAACCCTAATTTGAAAGTTCATGAAATCACAATTTTGAAATTTGAGATTTTAGGCACAAGGGTGAAAGGAACCCATTGTTGAATACCCACATACCTTGATTGGAGTTAACCCTATTGAAATTAAAAAGATTAGGAGACTTGGACTTGGAGCTTGAGACCTTGATCTTGAAAGAGTTCTTTTCCTTTTTGGGAGATGAATGAGGTAATGAGGAGGGACTTAGGCTAATGAGGGTGAAAACCTTTCTAGAAATAGTCAAAATGACACCATTTAGGAGTTAAAAGGGTGGGTAATGACTAAAATACCCTCGGAAAATAATTAAGAAAAAACTGGGAAATAGGCCAGCTTCAGGAATCACGGGTTGGTTCTATGAGTCTTCATTTGAACCACGACCCGTGGTTCCCACTCGTGGTTCCTGGTCTAGTAAACAGGCTGCATAAGGCAATCTACGGGTCAACAGGACGGACCCATAAAATGAATGACAGATCGTAGAATTAAGTCTTCGTTCCTGGAGACTTTTATGTCTCTGATCAGGTTCCATGAGTCAATAGGATGGACCTGTAATTCCAATCACGGACTGTAGACTGGGCTCATGGTTCCTGGGACAACAGTCAGCCCACAGGTCAGATTCCACGAGTGGATATTATGACCCGTTGAATGAACTATGGTCTATAGAACCCACTCGTGGTTCTCAGACCAGAGGCTAACCCTGTAGAATCAAACCATGGATCCATTCCACGATCCGTGGTTCAAACCATGGTCCGTGATTTGGACCCGTCAATCCTGGAAGCATGGAAATTTTTCTAGTTTCAGACTTAGATAGCTGGTTTAATTTTCGAGGTATTACAATATCTTCCCCTTGGGATCATTCGTCCTCGAATGAAGACTTAAAAATTAAAATTGAAGAGAAAACAGCCCAACCAGAAACAAAACATGGAATTCAAGGAATAAACATGAAAACTGAACTTTTAAACTTAAAACATGGTTAAATCAACTTCGAAAACATGAATGCATGCTAGGATCATGAGGGTAACTAATGGATAAGAATCAGAGGAACATACTAAGGATGAAACTATTACCTCAAGCTGGAATGGAATCGATTTCATGGCTGATTCCTCTTCCCAAGTAGCTCCTTCAACAAGCTGATTTCTCCAAAGAACTTTTACCGAAGCGACTTCTTTGTTTCTCAACCTCTGAATCTGACGATCAAGGACTTCTATGGGGACCTTCTCATAGGTGAGACTATACTTCACACCTACATCCTCTAAAGGAACAATCAAGGTCGGATCACCAACACACTTCTTCAATAAGGAAACATGGAAAACTGGATGAACCGCTTCCAAATCCGATGGAAAATCCAACTCATAAGCAACCTTACCAACCTTCCTCAGAATCTGATAAGGACCTATAAAACGAGGACTAAGATTTCCTTTCTTCTTGAATCTCATCACACCCTTCATGGGTGACACCTTTAGAAAAACCCAATCATCAACTTCAAATTCTAATTCCCTTCTTCTCACATCCGCATATGATTTCTATTGACTCTGAGCGGTCTTCAACCTCTCCCTAATAAGCTGAACTTTCTCCATGGTCTCATGCACCGAATCTAGGCCAATCAAAGCTGCCTCACCTACCTCAAACCAACCAATAGGAGATCTACATCTTCGACCATAAATTGCTTCATAAGGAGCCATCTGGATGCTAGAATGAAAGCTATTGTTGTAGGCAAACTCGATAAGAGGTAAGTGATTATCCCAATTACTTTGAAATCAAGCATGCAAGCTCTCAACATATCCTCCAAAGTCTGAATAGTATGCTCTGCTTGGCCATTTGTCTGAGGATGAAAAGTTGTGCTAAGATTCACCTGAGTACCAAGACCTCTCTGAAACGATCTCCAAAACTAAAAAGTAAAATGAGTACCTCTATCTGAAATGATGGACAAAGGAACACCATACAAATAAACTATCTCCTGGATGTAGAGTCTGGCATAATCATCTGTTGAATCCGTAGTCTTAACGGCCAAGAAATGGGATGATTTAGTCATCCGGTCGATAACCACCCAAATCGAATCATGTTGCCTTCGAGTACGAGGCAAAACTGTAATGAAGTCCATATTGATCGCTTTTTATTTCCAAGTGGGAAGGTAAATATCCTAAATCATGCCACCAGGTCGCTAGTGCTCTACCTTCATTTGCTGACAGTTAGGACACTTAGCCACAAAACTGGCTATGTCCCTCTTCATACCATTACACCAATAGACTTTCCATAGATCACGGTACATCTTGGTGGCACCGGGGAGAATGGAATATCTGGAACTATGAGCCTCAGTAAAAATTTACTGGCGCAACCCATCTACATCTGGCATACATAGTCGACCCTGATAACGAAGTACACCATATCCCCCTTAGGATAAAACCTCAACCCTTTGCTGATGGACTGCACCCTTAAGCTAAAGTAAAATGGTATCACTGTCTTGCTTTGCTTTCACTTCTCCTACCAAGGATGATTCAGAACCATTCTGAACAATAACACCACCTTCTATCGAGTCCATAAGTCAAACTACCAACCGAGCTAGCCTATGAACCTCCTTAATCAGTTTCTTCTTTCCTTCTTCGACTGAAGACACACTACCCATTGACAATCTACTAAGTGCATCCGCCACAACATTGGCCTTACCCGGATGGTAAAGCAAACTCATGTCATAATCCTTAAGGAGCTCAAACCATCTCCTTTGTCGCAAATTCAATTCCTTCTGAGTGAACACATACTGAAGACTCTTATGATAGGTGAATACATCCACATGCACCATATACAATAATGTCTCCTTCAAAGCAAAGACCACGACTGCTAACTCAAGATTATGAGTAGGGTAGTTCTTCTCATAAGTCTTAAGTTGTCTAAAGGCATACATAATCACCTTACCACGTTGCTCAAAACACAACCCAAACCAATCCTAGAAGTATCACAATGCACAACAAAATAATCTAGGCCCTCGGGTAGAGCTAACACTGGAGCTGTGGCCAATAGTCTTCAATTCCTGAAAGTTCTTCTCACACAATTCAGACCACTCAAATTTTACCTTCTTCTGAGTCAATCGGGTCAAAGGAGCAGCAATGGAAGAAAATCCCTCCACAAACTTCTGGTAGTAACCGACCAAACCCAAAAAGCTTCTAATATCAGACGGGGAAGTAGGTCTAGGCCAGTTCTTTACTGCCTCTATCTTTTGAGAATCAACTCGAATACCATCTTTAGTCACAATATGACCCAGAAAAGAAACAAACTGCATCTAAAATTCACACTTGCTAAAATTAGCAAATAACTCCCGGTCCTTGAGAGTTTGCAACACAACTCTCAAATGGTCCGCATGCTCCTCCTGACTCGAAGAGTAGATGGGGATATCATCAATGAAAATAATCATAAACATATCTAGATAATGCTTGAACACGCGATTCATCAAATCCATAAAAGTTGTAGTAGTATTTGTTAGACCAAAAGACATCACAACAAATTCATAATGACCATACCGAGTCCTGAAGGCTGTCTTTAGAATATCACACTCTCTAACACAAAGCCGATGATAACCGGATCTAAGGTCAACCTTGGAGAAGAAACTAGCACCCTGAAGCTGATCGAACAAGTCATCAATCCTAGAAATGGGATACTTATTCTTGATTGTGACCTTGTTCAACTGACGGTAGTCAATACACATTCTGAGGGAACCATCTTTCTTTCGCACGAATAAGACCGGAGCACCCCATGGAGAAATGCTAGGCCTGATGAAACCCTTATCGAGAAGATTCTTCAACTGATCCTTTAACTCCTTAAGTTCTATAGGGGCCATTCTATAGGGAGGGATAGAGATAAGATTCGTATCTGGAAGAAGATCTATCCCAAAGTCCATTTCTCGCTCGGGAGGGACTCCAGGTAAATCCTCGGGGAACACTTCTGGGAATTCATTCACAACGGGAACAGACTAAAGGGATGGGGTTTTGGACTCCGTATCTATAACCCAGACTATATGATAAACATATCCTTTTGAAATCATCTTCCTAGCCTTAAGATAAGATATGAAATGAACTTTCGAGGATGGGGAACTACCTTGCCATTCTAAGACGGGTTCATTTGGAAACTTGGAACTGACAACCCGAGTACGACAATCAACAAAAGCATAACAAGCATGTAGCTAATCCATACCAAGAATAACATCAAAATCTGTCATCTCCAACTCTACTAAATCCGCTGAAGTGACTCTATGAAGGACTGAGATAGGGAAATTTTGGTAGAATATTTTTGCTAAGACTAACTCACTAACAAGAGTATAAACACAAAAGGGTTCTAAAAGCAATTCAGGACATACTTCAAATTTGCATGCTACATAAGGGGTAACAAAAGATAAGGAGGCACCGGGGTCCAACAAAGCATACACATCAAAAGAGAATACTTTCAACATACTAGTATCAACATCTGGGGAACCCTCCTAGTCCTAATGAGAGGACATAGCATAAAGGCAGTTTTGGCGCTGACCACCAGAACTAGAAGCTGTGCCCTGCTGGGCTGGTCGACCTCCTGGGGATGCTGGAGTAGACTAAGCCCTACTACCTCCATGCCCCTTCTTAGATGAAGGGAAGTCTCTAATCATATGTCCAACCTGTCCATACCCAAAGCATGCACCTGTGCCCAAACAACACTCTCCCGGGTGAGTCTTCCCAAACTTGCTGCAAATAGGGTGGGAAGATCCCTTAGCAACACTCCTCTGAGACTGTGAATAAGAACCTGAACCTCTACCAGTTTGATCATGACGAGGCCTCTGGGCCTAAGTAGGAGCATTAGCATAAGAATGAATAGGTCCTTATGACTTCTTCTAGAATGAAGAGCGATGTTCGCCACCGGACCTCTAATTACCAAAACCTGAACCCTCGGATCTAGCCCTCTTGTTCTCCCTAGCCATCTCCCTAAGCATGTCTTCCTCGATCTGGTGAGCATGGGTCAAGAGTCTAGAAATGTTTATATCACTCAACAGCATAGCAGACCTACACTTCTTTTTCACCAAATCTGAAACCCCATGGATAAACTTGCTCATCTGATCAGGCGGGTCTGCTACCATAGAGGGGGCATACCTAGAAAATTGGGTGAACTTCAAACTGTAGTCCTGAACAGTCATATATCCCTATCTCAAGTTCACAAACTCCTCAGTCTTCACTTGCCTCAACTCTTGGGGAAAGAACCGGTCAAGAAAGGCTCTCTCGAAACACTCCCAAGTCATAAGGACCTCATCCCTATCTCTAGCTTCTTTCCATTGCGTAAACCAAATATGAGCCACATTCTTGAGTTGATAGGATGCCAAGTCAACACAACCAACCCCAACTACTTAAATTTCCTCAAATATTTTCTTCACTTCATCAATAAAATTTAGCGAATCCTCATTTACCTTCGAACCCCAAAACTCCGACGGGTTCATACAAACAAAATCATGAACTCGGGCCGCTACCCTACCTTGAGGGTGGACAGGGGAAGGAGCCTGCTGATTGGCCTGAGCGGCCAAGGTCTGGGCTAACAAATGGATGACGTTCCTAAACTTTGCATTTGTGACCTCGGGGGACAGAACAAGAGGAGCGGCATTCCAAGCGGCTCGGTGAGGCATAGCACATCGAGGCATAATCTGAAACATATAAGATAAGGATTAGAGAAACATTAGAGTTAAGCTCTATCGTATGATATGATCATGAAAGAAGTAAAGTTTTCTAAGAAATCTCATATCTTCCCTCTCATATGTGTGGCGCTCTTAACATACATGAAAGAGACTCTACTCGATGTGGCTTTCAGATATTTTAGGACTCTTGAACCTGAGGCTCTCATACCAAGTTAGTCATGCCCCGAGGCTACCCCCTGGGTGTAACACGGGACATGGAACCACAAGTGCCCCAAGCTAACCCTTGGTCATAGCATAACTCAGGTATATTAGTTAAGCATAGCGAAAGCATAATACGAAATAGATAACTCAATCCATAAGATGAAAGCAAAAGAACATGATTCGAAGAAGACCCGAATATCGTCTATGTCTGAAAATCCTCTATACATGACATAAGGAGTTGCTAGGATAAGATCCTAGCTAACTCAAAGTACGAACGTAAGTAACTAACACAGACTAAAAACATAACTAGTCCTTGACCTAAGAGGACTCACCAACAGTTGACAGAGAGTATCCTGGAAGCTCTAGCCACGGGTCTGAGAAGGGACACCTGAATCTGCATCATCAAAGGATGCAGCGCAAGATATGCGTTAGTACTATGAAATATACTGAATACATGAGATATGCATGATCATGATAAAAATATACTTAAACCATGCTTAAGGTGGACCTTTTCATAAAGAAATAACATAAGAGGATTATCAAGATATAAGACATAAAAACATGAAATACGGTTAAAATTCAAAGTATGATATCATATAACTTCATAGCTTGAAAATAATCATGTGAGGGTTTCTCTTAATTGATATAAACCATGCTGAGCTACATGGAGTCCAGTGTCATTCACCCACGCTGAAAAAGGTTGTCCTAACCGGCTAAAGTTAGAATCATATTCATAAGGATCCTGTCATAAGCCACGGAGGGCAACCTACGGTGGAAATGTAGTTTTGGACTTGGGTTATGTAGAACCCTCATCGCTCGATGCTAAATACTACTCCTAAAATATATAACATAAGGCTCACATTCATGTGATATATCTCGATGTCAAGCTTATTCATAAACATGTTCATACCCCAGATCTTCATACTACTCACGAATCTTGGTTTAAAAAATGATTCATGAGAATTGATGACACATCGGGTGTCTTGCATTGCATGATAATTCATAACTTAAAAACTTTCATGGCCTTAGTTCAATTTCATAATAACATATACTTTCATAAAATGTAGGAACTAGGCATGCACTTGCTTGAAATTCATGAAATCATGCCATCATTTTCTCCAATTTTTTTAAATCACTTCATGCATGTAGGATTCACCATAATTAACCTTCAATTCATGAAATAGGAGTTCATATGTAAAAACCCATGCAAAATCATGTATTTTAATAGAATTTTCATAATAAAATCATGAGAAGACAATTTATAGCAAAACCCATAAGAATTGGGTAAAAACCCTAATTTGAAAGTTCATGAAATCACAATTTAAAATTTGAGATTTTAGGCACAAGGGTGAAAGGAATTGTTGAATACCCACATACCTTGATTGGAGTTAACCCCCTTGAAATTAAAAAGATTAGGAGACTTGGACTTGGAGCTTGAGACCTTGAGCTTGAGAGAGTTCTTTTCCTTTTTGGGAGACGAATGAGGTAATGAGGAGAGACTTAGGCTAATAAGGGTAAAAACCCTTCTAGAAATAGTCAAAACGACATCATTTAGGAGTTAAAAGGGTGGGTAATGACTAAAATACCCTCAGAACATAATTAAGAAAAAGCTGGGAAATAGTTCAGCTTTAGGAATCACGGGTCGGTTCTATGAGTCTTCATTTGAACCACGACCCGTGGTTCCCACTCGTGGTTCCTGGTCTAGTAAACAGGCTGCAAAAGGCAATCTACGGGTCAACAGGACGGACCCGTAAAATGAATGACGGATCGTAGAATTAAGTCGTCGTTCCTGGAGACTTTTATGTCTCTGATCAGGTTCCACGAGTCAATAGGATGAACCTGTAATTCCAATCACGGACTGTAGACTGGGGTCATGGTTCCTGGGACAACAGTCAGCCCACAGGTCAGATTCCACGAGTGGATATTACGACCCGTTGAATGAACTATGGTCTTAGAACCCACTCGTGGTTCTCAGACCAGAGGCTAACCCTGTAGAATCAAACCACGGATCCATTCCACGATCCGTGGTTCAAACCATGGTCCGTGATTTGGACCCGTCAATCCTGGAAGCATGGAATTTTTTTGAGTTTCAGACTTAGATAGCTGGTTCGATTTTTGAGGTGTTACAAGTTTAGTGTGGGTGTCACTTGCGACGGTTTAGGTCGTGATATTTTGATGAAGTGTTGGGTTGATTTTTAGTTCTCCCATTGGGGGTTTAGTGTGGGTCCCACCCGCATTGATTTAGGTCGTGACAATACTAACCTTCTTATTGTGTGTAACTAACATTCGATATTGCTTGCATTTTCTCTATCATATTTACCTTTTTCATTGAACCTTTTGGTCAACAAATTTATGTTGGTAGCAAGATTTAGAATCGACTAGTCTATTTCTTGATTCTCTCTGAACATGTTTATTAACGAAGGAGTTTCTTAAGAAATACCACCATTTGGGTTGCTAGAATGTCATCCTTGATTTTTATCAGCAACCTTATCAAGGATTTGAATAACTCTTGCGAAGGTTTTATCCATGAAATACCCACAAGTTGCATTATTAGCCATAGATTGGTTCAAAGTATCCAATACCATGTAGAACTTTTTCAACATTATATTCTCGAAAAAGTCATGATCCGGTGATCTCAACAGGTAATGTTTGAATCTCTCATATTTAGAATAATTGTTCTCCCAGGAGCTTTTTGAAATAAAATTTTTTATATCTCAACTCAGCCTTTTTACTTGCAACAACCATTTATTGAAGAAGACAATCACTAGCTTACCCCAAGTGTGGATGGATAGAGTTTGGTGGTAGAATATGAAGCCATGTTCTTGCTTCACTAGTTACAAAATATTTAAACATTCTGAATAATAATGTGTCATCCGACACATTATTCTCCTTATTCATTGCACATACACCAAGAAATATTTTGAGATATTAATGTGGGTCAGTATCAGTAGAATTATAAAATAAAAATTCTCGATCTTCAACATAGTGTAGAGACTATCCTCTATTTTTAAAGTAGTTGCATCAACTCTCGGAGGATCAATGATATTGCATAGTCAATTTCTTGAGCCATATCCACACACATTATCCACTTTCGATAGTGCTTGGGTTAAGTATGCTTCTGCCCGTGCTGATTGTGTTGCCCTTGATGCTACGCTAATCTGGTTCACAAAATAAAGCAAATAAGGTGTGATAAAATAGAAAAAGACTTGAAGTAAAGTATGCACTAATAAGAAATTTCAAAATCGTATTTTCTGACAATGGAGCCAAGATTTGATATGCCCAAATTACACCTATATAAATTATGTAAAACGATTGATTTCAAATATAGTCACCCAACTAGATTGAGATCAAATTCTACAGGTAATATACATGAAAATATTACTTGATTAGAGTGATACTTGACTAATAGTCTTAATTCTATCGTGTTAAGGTTGAAAAAAATTGATATTGTAAAACTACTAAGAACTGTTATGTTGTTGAAAGAATAAACTATTTGGATAAAGAAATCAAAGTTGTGTCCCTTTTAATGAAATGTAAAGCCATACGTGTTCATAAAATGTATTTCTAATGGATCATTATATGATATGCATATGATCTATGAATCACAATTCATTATTTTTTTCAATAGTTGAATAGTATTTCATCTTTATGAATTTCCAAATCCAAAAGAGTTACAATTAAGAACTATCAATAAATGTCAAGTAAACTCATTTTATTTCTAAGCGAGCTTATTTAAAAAAAATTAACGCTCCGAGTTCTTGTTATTCGTTCCTTCAAAATTCTAGACCACTTTTTCAAAAAAGAGTAAATGGCCAATGTTTTCACCAACAATACATAAAGAGAAATAAATAGAAACCCACAATCCATTATATATATATATATATCAATAAATTTCAAGTAAACTCATTTTATTTCTAAGCGAATTTATTTAAAAAAAATTAACGCTATGAGTTCTTGTTATTCATTCCTTCAAAATTCTAGACCACTTTTTCAAAAAAGAGTAAATGGCCAATGTTTTCACCAACAATAAAAGAGAAATAAATAGAAACCAACAATCCATTATATATATATATATATCATAAAAGAACGAATAATAATGGTGAACGATAAAAATATTCTTAGAATATTGATCTACTTATATACTCTTTTAGTCTGATTTTTCATATTTTTACTGACTATTTTGGTAACTCAAAAAATCACTGTTAAAAATAGAGTTTTAAATAAATATTACTTTTGAATTTCAATTCTCAAACTACTTAATTAAAGAATATTTGCTATCACATTTAATTTCTACCTATTAATTCTTTGAAATAATTAAATTATAAGTAGAAAAGCAAGAAAAGGAATTTGAAGTCTTTGAATTCAACTATAAATTTATCACTATCAAATTTTTAACTCTTTTATTAATAATAATTTTATGTTGATAATATATATATATATACACACACACATTAATCCCACTCCAAATCTAATTCAAGTTTATTCTTCCTTCAAATTAGAATTAATAAGTAAAATTTGAGCTAGAGTTATGATTGTGATCGCATGGTAAGCACATGTTACATAAGTCAATAAAGAATTGGCTCAATGGTAGGATTGTTGATAATTTTAATAGTCGGATATATGTATCATAGCCTCATTGCTTAGTTTTCTGTCTTTGTCAACTGTGTACTTACTATACATGGTACGAGATATATTTATTTCGACTTTAGTTCACATAACTTATAAAAGCATGAATATAAATGTTGATTGATCTAAATATCATTCAAATATTGAACGACTTTTATATCCTTTTACATTAATCTTACTACTTCTGGATGAATAAAACAAAGATTCCTATTTGAATATATTTTGAATTCAGAATTCTAAAGTTTTATGGTAATTGTATCTAACTTTACCGATAATTCTACATTGGTTTACAAGTGTAGCATTAAGTTGTCTGAATTTTTATAATAGTTCATGTCATTGGAAGTTGTTGAATTAGAGTTATTTTAGAGTTGAACAAAGTAGAACTTGAATAGGAGATAATACTTTTATACTGGATAAAAAGAAAAAAAAAAGTTCTAAACTATATAACTAGATCTTTGTATTATTCAACAATTTTCATTATATAGAAGTTCTTCAAAGAATAGTGCATAGTTTACGTAATATTGTATAACCAGACCTTTTTATTACAATTGTCTTTTATAATGATATGTTTAATAATGGATAACTCTTTTTGCAAGATGGTTTTTCAAGTTAGGTTATATTATATTCTCTATAATAACTTTTTCTACAACATTCAAATGTTATCTGGCTAAACAATACCTTCATAGTGATGTTTGATATATATCTTTTGAGACGGGGTTAAGAATTATAACTTAACTCAATCTAGCATAAAAATAATCAAATTTATAATATATATCTATTATTAAGAAACATGAATGTAAAACGTAAAATATTAATAAACTTTTATTGATGCCCTTCAAGAGATATAATATTCCTTCCAAAAGATTATTCATATTGAATAAAATTATAATGTTTACAAATTTGCCTACTATTAGAAATTTGAGATCAACTAAAATTTATATTTAAAGAATTGTGTATGTGAATATTATAATTGTAAAAAAATAAGTATTTTTAAATATATAATTTTATATTAGGATTAACTGAGAGTTTGTTTATATAATTGATGTACTAATTTTGCTTGAAGGAGTGTAATTAAATTCTATGTACACGTATAAAAACTTTATTGTGAATCAGATTACCGTGTATATTAACTCCCAATTCTGTCCCTCTTTAGTCGAGTTAATTTGTTGAGCTTCTCAATTTTTAACTATTTAAAATAATTATTTCTCAATAACCAAGAACTACTTTTCAAAATTAATTTTTCAAAATAATTTTGTTATTTTATGTCACGATCCCAAAAACACAAAAATTGTGATGGCACCTACCCTAACCCAACCATGGTAGGTAAGCCAAACTCAACAAACACAATCAACTCAAAACGAAGGCGAACAGTAAAATATAGATATGACTATGTAGGAATAACTCCAAATATCCCTATACGGAAAGGAAATAATACATTATAAATTCCAAGACTCAGCTGTCACAAATACAAGAGCGACCTCTAAAACTGAATGTCAAAACTTAAATACAAGACTGCCCAAGAAGTAGATGAGACAGAAATAAAAAATAAATGAAACTGGGATAATCTTCGAACACAGGTGCTCACCATAGCTTTAAAAGCACCAATACCGCACGATCTCTAGAAATAAGGTCTACTCGTACCAAAATCTGCATCAGAAAGATATAAAAAAGTAGGGGTGAGTATGATCCACTTGTACCCAGTAGGCTTCATAGACCGACTGAGCTTAAGCAGACACTATACTGAATAAAGAAAACTAAAATAATCCTGCACGTAGAAAAGTCCCAGCAATTCAATATCAAAATTATGAAGTATCACTACAAAACACCACAATAATCAAGAAGGATGCAATGCAAATATATAAAATGATATCAATGACCAATATCTACCGGTATACACCCCCTTCTCAGTCTTTTTTGCTGAGAGGTGGGATCCATGGAGGACTCGTGAGGTCTATATACCCCATTTATAATCTTGTCTCAGACAAAATCAATAAAGTATCATATATATATGTCCAAATCCTACATCAAACTGAATCAATAGCAAGTATTTTATTTTCTCTCAAAATCAGTGTTTCTAATGGTACGATTCAGAGATCCATGAGATGAATAAATATGCTTCATCAAGATGATAATATGATTCAAACAGAACATATAAGTATGTAATCTCAAGATATCAATCAACTCATGAACACAGGCTACACGCCTTAATATCAAGCCAGAAATCTGAATCACGATTCACTAACATGGTACAAGCCCCAATTTGGGCATCTCAATAATATTTTATCTCATATACCACTTTAAATGTCATGCCCCGAGGTTACCCCCTAGACGTAATACGAAAACGAGACCACAAGTGTCTCAAGTTAAACCTTGGTCATAGCGTACTCAGATATATTTAAGAAAATAAAGTGGAAACATACATAATGAAGATAGAAATCCACAAACTGAAGTGAGATAAAGTCTACGAAATACCAATTTAGAATACAAATTAGCTATGTCTGAAGCCTCTAAATCTGAAATAGGACCCCCAACTAACTCAGAAATCCAACAGGAAAGAGACATAAAAACACTACTCATAACTACGGTCCTCAGATGATGAGGACTGACCAAGATAGTCTGAATAGCTGTCAACGACTAGCCACGCGCCTGAGGAGTAGAACCTGAATTTGCATCATAATAGGATGCAGCGCAAAATATACGTTAGTACTATAGGATGTACTAAATATGTGAGATATGCATGAATATGATAAAACATACTTAGAACATAGTTAAAACTGAGTTCATGCATCATGAGAGAAATCATAAGTCAAGATCATGGTTAAAGCTGAAAACATGAAATAGAAGAGCATAAATCTTAAAATTTTCATACGACCTCGTTCCTCTATTGAAAGAAGAACGCTAGCCGGACCTGAAGTTCCAGGTGGATTGCAAGATGATCCTGACTTTGCCAAGAGAGTTCATGGCAAAAACCAATCAGAATGAATCTTTGGAAAGGGATGTGGTGGGAGTTTCTAATAACTGGCATAAACTATGGTGAGTTATATGGAGTCCGGTGTCATGCACCCACACTAAATTTTTTTTGCCTAACCGGCCAAGGTTAGAACCATCTGAATATGATCATGTCATGAGTCACAGAGGGCAACCTACGATGGCACATAGTTTTGGACTTGAGTTATCTGAACCCTCGTTGGTAAATACTACTCCCAAAATAATACATATAGCTCATATCATATTTGTGGCATATATGATGCCAAAACTGATCATAACTGATGGCATATATGTTCGAAAAGTATAAAGACATATCTGATGCCATGCACTTTTAGCTCATAAATCTTAAAACTTAGCATAGCTATAATTCAAAATATACTTTTCTTTCTAAATTCATGACTTGAAGAATTAGGCATGAAATTTCATGAATACATAAGATCATGTTATCTAAATATGTCAAATTTCTGCGTGAAAACATGCAATTCAATGAAATCATGCTAGAAATCAACTTTAATGCATGGGCTTTTGAAATCGATTAAGGGACTTCAAATAAATCATAGATTAGTAATGAGAAACCATAAAATGATGCTCAAAAATTGATTTCATAAGTTTTCCCCAATTTGAATCAAAACCCTAATTTCACAAGTTCATAAATCAAAATAAGAATTTAGAGTTTTGAGCACAAGGGTGAAAGGAACCCATTGTTGAATACCCACATACCTTAATTGAAGCTAACCCAACTAAAATTGAAAAGAAAAGGAGACTTGAACTTGGAGCTTGAGATTTGGAGCTTGAGACTTGGAGCTTGAGGGAGTTTTTCCCCCTTTTTGGATGGAATGACTTAGAATGAAAATGGTTTAGGCTATTAGGGGATCAAACCCTACTAAAAAGGGTCAAAATGACCTCACTTAGGAGTTAAAGAATTTGGGGAAAGACCAATTTACCCCTGACTTAAGGATAAAAAATTGTAAGAAAAGCCACCTCACGGGCTGCCCGATGGGCGTAGCACCCACAACGGCCCGTCAGACCAAGGCGTCTGGTAATTTGAGTTGAGGTAAGGGCTGGTGGATGGTTTTGATAGCACATACCATGGCCCGTCATAACTTTGAAGCCCGTGGCGATCGCCCATCGAGGAAGGGGGAGTCTGGGAAGAACTCTATTGGACCATTTTGATGGTGGGATCAAATGGGATGTTGTACCCACGACGCCCATTGCGGCTGCCCATCGGCTGGAAAGAGTGTTGCTCAACAGCCGCTGGTCGATTCCCACGGTGCACCCCATGGGCCGTCGGGGCACTGACTCCCGTGGAGGCTGCCCGTCGGGACTAACAGTTGCAAAAAACTTTGGGTTTTGAGTTAGATAGTTGGTTTAGATTTTGGGGTGTTATAATATCTCCCCCTTTGAAATATTCGTCCTCGAATGTAGACTAAGCAAGGAAAATACAGAGAGAAAATAGCCCAACCCAATAACAAAAACATGAACTTCAAGGTCAAACATGAAAACTGAGCTTTTCAACTTGAAACATGATAGAACTAACTTCGGAAAATATGAATGCATGCTAGGATCATGAGAGAAACTGATGGAATAGAACCGCAGGAACATACTAAGGAGAAAACTACTACCTTAGGCTGGAATTGGATCGGAAGGAAAGAGATGAGGGTACTTGACTTTCATGGTTGTTTCTGCTTCCCAAGTAGCTGATGTGATGTAGAAGTACGTCACTTTCAGTGCCTAATACTTAGGATTGTCGCATGGTCTTTAGAGCTTTGTTGGTAGATTTGATGTTTTTTGTTAAGTGTGCAGGAAAATGGATCCTAGAGCAAAGTACTGGAAATTTAGCTAAAAAGAGAAGGCTACAGAGATGAAAGATTACTTGACGGTTCGTGGTTCTTGACCATGGACCTGTCCTATTAACTCGTGCACCAAAGTTCAGAAACTGTTCAAGCTTGGAAGAATATCACGAGTCAGTCTATGAGTCATGATTTCAAACCACGAACCATCCTGTCTACTCGTAGACCAGAGGTACTGCAGAGGTGCAAAAGCAAGAGCAGGAAGCATGACTCATAATACGAACCGTACTCCCAAAGTATGACCCATCCTGTTGAACTCGTAGTCACTAATCAGATAAGGCACAAAAAGGGACCAAGAAACTATGAGTCAAAGAGACGAACCGTCATTCCGAAGTACGACTCGTGGTTCCACCCGTAGTTTCTCATGACAGAAGATGTTGACTAGCCAGGACCACGGTTGACCTTAGTAGACTATGTACCGTCATTCCAAATAACGGGTCGTCATTCCCATCCGTGTTCTCTGCCGAGTTTAGTTTCCTAGTTTTGTTAGGACAAGATTTCCATTGTCTATAAATACTTTTCCTAGGGTTTATTTTATATTTTTTATGCTCGATATTTTGTAGGAATCACATTCGAAACATTGTGATCTTGGTTTATTCTTGGTTTTGAGAGTTATACATATTCATAGTTCATTGTTCTTACTTCCATCTTCATCTATTCAAGTTCACAGATTTTTTTACTTCTTATTGTAAGTATATGATCATGAATGCACCAATAACTTCTGATTATTTACTTATGAACATGAGTAGCTAAATCCACAACTAGGGTTGTGGGAACCATGAAGGATTAACGAAGTAGGCAAAGTACTTGGGTAATCTAGGGCGGTGTTTATGCATGTATTGTTCTTCCCTTCGTTTTGATTGATTTTTAATGGTGGCCGTAGTTATAACTCGCCTTATCCTTACTTGCCGGACCAAGGAGGTAACGGATGGGAAAAGGGTTGTTTAACAATGGAGATTTGAGGCTACCAACCCTCATCTAATAGCTTGACCTTGTCCGGAAATAGCTAATCTGGGATCCAGGATAAGGGTTAGTACAACATACACCCATGTCCGGGCCAAGGAGTGTGGTGAAATTCATCTATCTGTCGGACCAAGGATTTAGGTAAACCTAACTTACCGATTATGCATGCTAAGCACTAATCTTGTTACTAAGTACAAACGCCTTACTTAGTTATGATCTCATAGGGAACACTACCCTAGTCGCTGATTACAACTGTTAAAACTGTCACTTGTTACTTGTTTACATTCTAGTTACAATTACTACTTGTTATATTAAAAAAACCCTTCGTAGGGAAATAAATAGCTAACATCGCAAGTAAACATATATCAACCATAGTCCTACCATATTCCCCGTGGGATCGACCCCAACCTTAGTTGGGTTCTATATTTGAACAGCGACCGCTTATGCTTCCGAAAAGAGGTATAAATTTAGGCGTTTCAAATTTTGGCACCGTTGCCGGGGAATACGATTTAGGATTACAAGATATTATGTTTATTTCACATTAGTCCTTATTTCCTGATTTTACTTTTTCTATTGTTTTTATTTTGTTACGCAGGTTGCACACTTGTGCATGCCCAACACAAGGAGTCAAGGAAATCCCTTGATCCCATACGATATTGAGCTCTCTAGGACCTTGAGAAACATGGCTAAAGAGGGTAAGCATGAGACATCGGATCAGATAACAGCTTGGTTATTAGCCAAAGTTGAACAGAGAAAAAAGAAGGAGAAGACGCTCTTGCTGCTGAAGATGTTCAAATTGCATCTGACCTAGCAACCCGAAATGCAGTAGTGGAGCAAGCAAGAAAAGCTGCGAGAGACGAGGCAGCAGCTAGATGAAATTTGCCACAGAATAGGGGACAACAGCCACAACAGCCTATGCATGCCCCTCGGTACTATGATGATGATGAGGAGGATGTGGAGAATTAAGCATTACTAGACCGATCGTGTTGTCACTACTGACTGATAGAACGAAGTTTGACATCACCAGCACCATGATCCAGTTGCTGAACCTGAGGGGACTATATGCTGGAAAGCCTACAGAGGATGCAAATCTGCATGTAAAGAACTTCACTCAAATTTGCAAAGCTTATAATCTATCAGGAGTAGGGCAAGATGCTATCAGACTGATACTGTTTCCTTTCTCATTGACTGATGAGGCAACTGTGTGGCTCTCAGAATTGCCTGATAATTCCATATACACATGGAATGAGTTGAAGACTCAGTTTCTGGAGCGATTCTTTCCTCCATCTCAAATGTTGCAGTTGAAGCAAGAAATATATAATTTTAAGCAACTACCTGCGGAGGCATTGTATGAGACATGGTTGAGGTTTAATAAGAAGTTGAAACAAGTTATGACACATGGAATCCCTTCAAGGAATCTCATGGAGATCTTCTACAAAGCATTGAATGCCAACACAAAAGCTATTGCTGACATTGTAACTGGAGGAGCATTCATGGAGAATTCGTATTTTGAAGCTTATGAGATGCTTGACAGGGTCGCCAAGCCCAACAGATCATGGCATACTAGAGATTCTGAGACCACAACAGGTACATATGCAGTTGGAAAGTCAAATGGATTTCATGAGTTGCAAGACATCAAACAGGAAGTTGCTGATATAAAGACAAACATTGGGTTTATTTCAAAGAAAATCCTGGACGAGGGCGTAGAAAAGTTGAAAGCCATCAGTTCACATGGAAAAGCACCAAGGCCAAACGAGTACTCATCCGATGAGGAGGTTAGTTATCTGAATGATCAAGAGGCGGGTTTTTGGGCCTCTAGCCAAGGAAATCAAGGTAGGAGCAGAGATAGAGATGACAACTACAATTGGTCTGGTTACAGAGATAGAAGCAGAGCTAGAGATAGGGATGGTGATTGGCATAAAAATTATGGATACAAGAATGATAGGTGGTCTGTATATCCTTCCTGGAAATCACAAAGATAGACCTGAATAACCAACCATGAGGGAGCTTCTCAACAAAGTATTTCAAAAGGTTGATTCTATGAAAGCAAGCATGAAAGAGATACGAGCTAACCTTTCAAGTATTAGTCAAGGAGTTGAGTCCCATTCTGTTTCCATAAAGAAGCTTGAGACCCAGATGCACCAGATATCTACTAGCATGAATCCGCGTCAAAAGGGCACTCTCCCAAGTGACACCATTCAAAATCCAAAGAATGATTGACAGGTTATGGTTGTGACTACCTGAAGCGTAAAATAGACTATTAACCCTCCTATGCTTATAGTTGTTGATGAGTGGACAAGTCTGAGAAGGATAATGCTGAAATTATGGTCGAGCTGAGGAAAAAGATAGCAATGAAGGGCCAAGTGAGAGGAGGTCTTCTGGGTCGAAAGAAAAGAACAAAGAGGTTGCATCAGTCTTGAAACCCATGTCATTGCCTCCTCCACCTTACCCACAGAGATTGAAGAAAAAGATTGAGGATGACAAACTTCATAAGTTCATCTCCATGCTGAAACAACTTTCAGTCAATATTCCTTTAGTTGAAGCATTGGAGCAGATGCCTGGATATGCTAAATTCATGAAGGATCTGGTGACTAGGAAGAGGATGGTAAGCTTTGAACCAGCTGATAATTTGCACCATTGTAGTGCAATAGCCTCCCATTCTTTGGTGCAAAAGAAGGAAGATCCAGGATCTTTCACTATTCCTTGTACTATTAGAGCATTCTACTTTGCTAATGCGTTGTGTGATCTGGGTGCTAGTATTAATCTGATGCCTCTAGCAGTGTTTAAGAAGTTGGGCTTGGGAGCCCCCAAACCGACGATAATGCGGCTTCTTATGGCAGATCATAGAGTGAAAAGGCCTGTAGGATTCTCTATGATGTGTTTGTGAAAGTTGAAACTTTCATCTTCCCTGTGGACTTTGTGATTCTTGACTGTGAAGTGGATTTTGAGGCCCCCATCATCTTGGGATGACCATTCCTTGCTACCAGATGCGCGTTGGTTGATTTAGAGACTGGGCAGATAAAGTTCAGATTAAATGATGATGTAGTCACTTTTAATGTCTGCCAGTATATGAAGTATCATGACGACATGCGAGTAGTTTCAGTTATTGATGTGGTTAATGAGGATCAGTTAATTATGCCTATTGAAGAGAGACTTGGTTTTGAGGCACTTGCGGCTGTGATTATGAATTTTGAAAGAGATGATATTGAAGAGTATGATGATATAGTTAAAGCACTAGTAGGTATGGGGTCTTACAGCTATGCTCCAAAGAAGCTTGACTTGGACTTAAAAACTAGACAGACATCGCCAGCCAGACCATCTATTGAGGAGCCGCCAGTCTTGGAGCTCAAAGCGCTTCCATCTCATCTTCAGTACGTGTTCTTAGGAGCTAATGAGACTTTACCAGTTATTATTGCTGCAGATTTATTTGAAGGACAGGTTGAAGCTCTGGCTTCTATTTTGAAGAAGTTTAAGAGGGCTATTGGTTAGACCATCACAGACATCATTGGGATTCCGCCTGGAATCTGTATACATAAAATTCAGCTCATGCAAAATTTTATTCCGAGTATTGAGCACCAGCATAGGTTTAATTAGCCTTTGCAAGATGTCATCAAGAGAGAGATTATTAAGTGGCCGGAAGCAGGTGTGGTTTACCCTATTATGGACAGCAAATGGGTGAGCCTGATTTAGTGTGTGCCGAAGAAGGGTGGGATTACTGTAGTCCCAAATGCAAAGAATGAGTTGATTCTGATGAGGCCAGTCACGGGCTGGCGTATATGTAGGAAGCTGAATGTATGGACTGAAAATGACCATTTTCTGATGTCGTTCATGGATCATATGTTAGACCATCTTGCTGGTAGAGGATGGTATTGTTTTCTTGACGGTTATTCGGGAATAATTAGATTTTGATTTCTCCTAAAGACCAAGAGAAGACCACTTTCACTTGTCTATTAGGGATGTTTGCTTTCAAGAGGATTCCTTTCGGTTTATTCAATGCACCAGCAATATTTCAGTATGGCACGATGTCTATTTTCTCAGACATGGTGGAGGACACTCTTGAAGTATTTATGGATGACTTCTCGGTGGTGGGTGACTCTTTTGAAGATTGTTTGGATCATATGAGTTATTTGTTAAAGCGATGTGAAGAGTGTAACCTGGTGCTGAACTAGGAAAAGTGTCACTTCATGGAGAAATAGGGTATAGTGCTTGGCCATCGGATCTTCAAGAAGGGTATTGAGGTCGATAAAGCGAAATTGAGGTGATTGAAAAATTGTCTCCACCAGTTTTAGTGAAGGGGATTCGAAGCTTTTTGGTGCATGCTGGTTTTTATAGGAGGTTTATCAAGGACTTCTCCAAAATTACTCATCCATTTTGCAAATTATTGGAGAAGGAGGTAAACTTTGTGTTTGATGATGCATGTTTGAAGGCATTTGAGTGCTTTAGAGAAAAGTTGGTCTCAACTCCTATCATTATTTCTCCTGATTGGTCTCAACCTTTTGAGGTTATGTGCGATGCTAGTGGAGTGGCACTAGGAGCAGTCCTAGGCCTCCTAGGCCAGAGGCACAAAAATATTCTTTATCCTATATATTATGCTAGCAAAGCACTTAACTCTGCTATAAAGAATTATACTATCACTGAATAGGAGCTACTTGTTGTGGTCTTTGCTTAAAAATTTAGATCTTACTTGCTTGGCACCAAGGTGGTGGTGCATACTGACCATGCAGCTCTTTGTTATCTCATGGCAAAGAAGGATGCTAAGCCAAGGCTGGTTAGATGGGTGTTGCTTCTATAAGAGTTAGATTTTAAGGTCAAGGACCGAAAGGGTGCAGAGAACCAAGTAGCAGACCACTTGTCTAGACTGGAAGAAGAGGAAATGTTGAAGCTGAATGATGAGCAGGAGATAGATGACTGGTTTCCTCATGAACAAGTGTTAGCCGCTTCTCAAGATTTGATTCCATGGTTTGCTTACATTGCCAACTATTTGGCAAGTGATTTGGTGCCTGATGATATGTCCGTTTATCAAAGGAGAAAATTCATGTCTGATATCAAGAAGTATTTCTAGGAAGATCCATTCTTATTCCGTGTGTGTATTGATACTATGATCCATAGATGTGTGCCCGAAGCTGAGATGATGGAGATACTAGAGGCTTGCCATTCATCCCCTGTATGGGGTCATCACAGTGGTATCTGGACTGCGCACAAGATTTTACAATGCAGCTACTATTGTCCGACTATTCACAAAGACGCCCATGAGTTTGCTAAGGCTTGCAGCAGATGTCAAAGTGAAGGAGGTATATCAAGGAAGCATGAGCTTCCACTTAATAACATCCTTGTGATTGAGCTGTTTGACGTTTGGGGTATAGACTTCATGGTTCCTTTTATGATGTCCAATGGAAATCGGTACATATTGGTGGTTGTGGATTATGTATCAAAGTGGGTGGAGGCGGTTGTGCTTCCCAGTAATGAAGGCAAGTGTGTCACAACGTTCTTTAAAAAGAACATCTTCTCCAGGTTTGGTACGCCAAGGGAAATTATTAGTGATGGAGGCTCTCACTTTTGCAACAAGCTGTTTCATGTTTTGCTTGAGAAATGTGGAGTGAAACACAGAGTTACATCCTCTTATCATCCTCAGACAATTGGGCAAATGGAGGTCTGCAACAGAGAGAAAATCAATCTTGTCCAAGATTGTCAATGCTAATAGAAAGGATAGATCGCGGAAGTTAGATTATGAATTGTGGGCGTACCGAACTGCATTCAAGACCCCAATAGGTATGTCACCGTATCAGCTTGTGTTTTTTAAGGCGTGCCATCTTCTGGTTAAGTTAGAGCATAAGGCCATGTGGGTGTTGAAGAAGCTGAACTTAGATTGGTCTGAGGCATCATTACAGCGGCTTGGGCAGTTGAATGAGTTGGATGAGTTCCGCCTGAATGTTTATGAGAGTTCAGCATTATATAAGGAGAGGATGAAATTGTATCATGACCGAAAGATAGAAAAGAAAAACTTCCAGCCGGGTGACTTGGTCCTGCTTTTCAATTATAGACTTCGCTTGTTCCCTGGCAAGTTGAAGTCCAAGTGGATTGGACCTTTTAAGGTGGTACAAGTGTTTCCTCACGGGGCCGTTGAACTCGAGAATCATGAAGGAAAAAGGTTCAAAGCTAATGGACAATGGATTAAAGCTTACTTTGGCACAACGGAGGAGCTCAAAACAATTGAAGCATGGAGCCTTGATGAATTCGTCCCACCAAGGGAGCTTGATGAAGTTTGAGTAGTCAGGCAACCTGCATCGTGCCGCGATGTTAAATCAGGCACTACATGGGAGGCAACCCATGAGGAAGCTTGATAATGTCTGAGTAGTCAAGCAACCTGCGTCATGCTACAACGTTAAATCAGGCGATGCTTGGGAGGCAACCTGTAACACCCCAAAAATTAATTCAGCTTTCTAAATTGAAATCACTGAAAAATACTAAGTTTCTAGGAATCACGAGTTCAAATCAAGGTTCGTGATTTGAGCCACGAGTCATGGTTCAATTTCTGCAGGATTAGCCTTGGGTCTGAGAACCACGATTGGTTCCTACAGATCATAGTTCATTATACAGGTCGTAATATCCACTCGTGGAACCTAACCTGTGGGCTACCTGGTTTCCCAGGAACCATGAGTCTAGTCTACGAATCGTCATTTGAACAATGGGTCCGTCCTATTGACTCGTGGAACTTGGTTCAGAGGATTGCATGTTTCCCTGAAACTACAGCTCGAGTTTTGACGGGTCATCGTTTAGTCGATGAGTCATCCTGTTAACTCGTGGTTTACCTTCTGTAGGTTGTCTAGTTGACCAGGAACAACGGATGGAAACCACGAGCCGTGGTTTATTCTACGGCCCATGGAATCCACCCATGATTCCTAAAGGTCAAATTTTAACATCTTTTTCCTAATTATGTCCCAGGGGTATTTTAATCATTAGCTGCCCTTTTAACTCCTAAATGATGTCATTTTGACTATTTCTAGAAGGGTTTTTACCCCCATTAGCCTAAGTCTCTTCTCATTACCTCATTCATCTCCCAAAAATGAAAAAGAACTCTCTCAAGCTCAAGATCTCAAGCTCCAAGATCAATTCTCCTATTCTTTTCTATTTCAAGTGGGTTAGCTTAAATCAAGGTATGTGGGTATTCAACAATGGGTTCCTTTCACCCTTGTTCCCAAAACCCCCAATTCTCAAATTGATTTATGAACTTGTGAAATTAGGATTTTGATCTAAATTGGGGAAAACTTATGAAATCAGCTTCTATGCTTAAATTCATGGTTTCTTATTGTTTATTTATGATTTGATCATGATTCCTTTATTGGATTTAAAAGCCCAAGCATTAAAGTTAATTTCTAGCATGATTCCATTGAATTGTATGTTTTCAATTGAAATTGTGCATGATTAGATATCATGACTTCATGAATTTATGAAATTGCATGCCTAATTCTTCAATTATGAATTTAGAAAGAAAAGTATAATTTGAATTATGGCTATGCTTTACATCAAGGACTTATAATATGATAAATGCATGGTACCCGATGTGTCTTCATGCTTTTCAAAAGAGATTTGGTATTTAATTATACATTCATAAACTTATGAGCTATATGTATGTTTTGGGAGTAGTACTTAGCACCGAGTGATGAGGGTTCGATTACCCAAGTCCAAAAACTATGCTGCCAGCGTAGGTTATGATTTGCCCTATGGGCTTATGAGAGTGGATCCACATCTTGATTAATGGTGTCCTTGCCTTAGTGGGGTATAGGACAACTTTGCCAACTAGGGCTATATAGTTGGGTATGGTGGCCCGTGCTTTGGTAAGGTTCGGGCGGGTTACATAGTTAGATTCCATGTAGCTCATATGGTCTATTGTCGGTTATAAGAAACTCTCGTATGAAAGTTTTGACTTGTTTAAACTTATGATATCTACTTTGAGTTTTGACTCTTATTTCATGATTTACTATTCAATTTATGACATCTACCTTTGAAACTTCATTTATGCATGACCTAAGTTCTTATACATATTTCAAGCACGTTTTCATTTTTTTCAGGCATCACTCATATACTCGATACATTCTATAGTACTGACGTATATCTTGTGTTGCATCCTCTTGATGATGAAGATTCAGGGTCTATTCCTCAAGCACGTGGTTAGTCAGTGCCAGCTTTCCACCTTATCTGATTAGTGAGTCCTCATCCTGTGAGGGCCAGAGTTATGAGTTATATTTCTTATGTCTTTTACGTTGGATTTCTGAGTTAGTTGGGGTTTTGTCCTATCAACTCGAATTTTAAGATTAGAGGCTTCAGACATGGTTGGTTGTATTTTCCGGATTTGGGTGCTTGTAGACCTTATGATATTCAGTTATGGATTCCCTTTATCTCTTATTATGCTTCTGCTTATCTTTTGTTATGCTTGAGTACGCTATGACCAAGGGTTAATCTGGGGCACTTGTGTCCCGGATCCCGTGTTATGCCTAGGGGGTAGCCTCGGGGTGTGACAAACTTAGTATCAGAGCCAGGTTCAAGAGTCCTAGGGTGTTTGAAGCCGCATCAAATAGAATCTCTTTCATGGGTCTGAAGCGCGCCACACTCATGAGAGGGAAGCTACGAGATGTCTTAGGAAAAATTTCACTTCTTTCATGATCTTTATCGTGCGATAGAGTTAACTTTGTTACTCCTATAATCCATTCTGGTTATGTTTCAGATTATGCCTCCATGACATGCCATGCCTCTCTGAGCCACTCGAAACACTGTCCCTCCAGTTCCAGTCCTCGAGATCACGAATGCAGAGTTTTGGAATGCGATTCACCTGTTGGCTCAGACTATGGATGCCCAAGCTAATCAGTAGGCTTCTGATCCCGTTCACCCTCATGGTGGAGCGACGGCTCGAGTTCGAGATTTCATCCGTATGAACCCACTGGAGTTCTGGGGTTCGAAGGTGGGTGAAGACCCTCTTAGATTTGCGGATGAGGTGAAGAAAATCTTTGAGGTGATGCAAGTTGCAAGAGTTGAGAGTGTCGATCTTGCATCATATAAGCTAAAAGATATAGCTCATATATGGTTCAAGCAATGAAAGGAGGTCAGAACTAGGGATGTTGTCCCTATGACATGGGAGTGCTTTGAGGGAGCTTTCCTCGACCGGTTGTTTCCACGAAAGTTGAGGCAAGCTAAGGTTGAGGAGTTTGTGAACTTGAGACAGGGATCTATGACTGTTCAGGAGTACAATTTGAAGTTCACTCAGTTTTCTAGATATGCCCCATCTATGGTGGCAGACCTGCATGATCAGATGAGTAAGTTTATCTATGGGGTTTCAAATTTGGTAAAGAAGGAGTGTAGGTCCGCCATATTGTTAGGTGATATGACTATTTCCAGGCTCATGACCCATGCTCACCAGATTGAAGAAGACAGACTTAGGGAGATGGCTAAGGAGAACAAGAGGGCTAGATCCAAGGGTTCAGGTTTCAGTCATCAGAGGTCTGGAGGTGGACATCGCTCTTCATTTTAGAAGAATTCATCAGGCCTCATTTACTCTTTGGCTTGTACTCCCACCCAGGCCTCCAGGCCTCATCATGATCAGACTAGTAGGGGAGTTGGGTCTCATCTCGGGGGAGTGTTGCAAAGGGTGCCCCTTACCCTTCTTGTGCCAAGTGTGGAAAGAGTCACCTCGGTGAGTGTCTAGCCGGTTCAGTCAATTGTTTTGGTTGTGGTCAGACTGGATATCATATTAGGGAGTGCTCTTCAGCTAGGAAGGTATAGGTAGGTAGGATTTAGTCTACCAAAACAGCTTTAGGAGGTCAGCCAGCCCAGCAGGGTGCAGCTTTTAGCTATGGTGGTCAGCGCCAGAACCGCCTTTATACCATGTCCTCTCGTCAGGACCAAGAGAGCTCACCTAATGTGGTTACTGGTATGTTGATAGTCTTTTCTATAAATGTGTATGCTTTGTTGGACCCCAGTGCCTCCTTATCTTTTGTGACCCCTTATATAGCATGCAAATTCGAAGTACGTCCTGAATTTCTTTTAGAACCCTTTTGTGTTTCTACTCCTGTTGGTGAGTCAGTCCTAGCCAAAAGAATCTACCAAAATTGCCCTATCTCAGTCTTTCACAGAGTCACTTCAGCGGATTTAGTAGAGTTAGAGATGACAAATTTTATTGTTATTCTTTGTATGGATTGGCTTAATGCTTATTATGCTTCTGTTGATTGTCGTACTCGGGTTGTCAGTTTCAAGTTTCCAAACGAACCCGTCTTAGAATGGAAAGGTAGTCCCCCATCCTCGAAAGGTCATTTCATATCTTATGTTTAGGCTAGGAAGATAATTTTAAAGGGTTATATTTATCATATAGTTCGGGTTATGGACACGGAGTTTGAAACTCCATCCCTTCAGCTTGTTCTCATTGTGAATGAATTCCTAGAAGTATTTCTCGTGGATTTATCTGGAGTCCCTCCCAAGCGGGAAATCGACTTTGGGATCGATCTTCTTCTAGATACATATTCTATCTCTATTCTTCCCTATAGGATGGCTCCCACTGAGCTTAAGGAGTTAAAGGATCTTCTTGATAAGGGTTTCATCAGGCCTAGCATCTCTCCATGAGGTGCTCCAGTCTTATTCATGCGAAAGAAAGATAGTTCCCATAGAATGTGTATTGACTACCGCTAATTGAACAAGGTCACAATCAAGAATAAGTATCCCATTCCTAGGATTGATGACTTGTTCGATCAGCTTCAGGGTGCTTGTTTCTTCTCTAAAATTGACCTTAGATCCGGGTACCATCAGCTTCGTGTTAGAGAATGTGATATTCTGAAGACAGCCTTCAGGACTCGGTATGGTCATTATGAATTTGTTGTGATGTCTTTTGGTCTAACAAATGCTCCTGTAGCTTTTATGGATTTGATGAACCGCATGTTCAAGCAGTATCTAGATATGTTTGTGATTGATTTCATTGATGATATCCTTATCTACTCTCAGAGTGAAAAGGAGCATGCGGACCATTTGAGAGTTGTGTTGCAAACTCTCAAGGACCGACAGTTATTTGCTAAGTTTAGCAAGTGTGAGTTTTGGATGCAGTCTGTGTCTTTTATGGGTCATATTGTGACTAAAGATGGTATTCGGGTTGATTCTCAAAAGAAAGAGGCAGTAAAAAATTGGCCTAGACCTACTTCCCCGTCTGATATTAGAAGCTTTTTGGGTTTCGCTGGTTACTACCGAAGGTTTATGGAAGGATTTTCTTCCATTGCTACCCCTTTGACCTGATTGACTTAGAAGAAGGTAAAATTTCAGTGGTCTGATTTGTGTGAGATAAACTTTTAGGAATTGAAGACTAGATTGACCATATCTCCAGTGTTAGCTCTACCCGAAGGCTTAGATGATTTTGTTGTGCATTGCGATGCTTCTAGGATTGGTTTGGGTTGTGTATTGATGCAACGTGGTAAAGTGATTGCTTATGCTTTGAGACAGCTTAAGACTCATGAGAAGAACTGCCCTACTCATGATCTTGAGTTAGCAACCGTGGTCTTTGCTTTGAAGATTTGGAGACATTACTTGTATGGGGTGCATATGGATGTATTCACCGATCATAAGAGTCTTCAGTATGTGTTCGCTCAGAAGGAATTGAATTTGTGACAAAAAAGATGGCTTGAGCTTCTTAAGGATTACTACATGAGTGTGGTTTACCATCCGAGCAAGGCCAATGTTGTGGCATATGCACTTAGTATATTGTCGATGGGTAGTGTGTCTTTAGTTGAAAAAGGAAAGAAATAACTGGTTAAGGAGGTTCATAGGCTAGCTCGGTTGGGAGTTCACCTTATGGACTCGACAGAAGGTGGTGTTATTGTTCAGAATGGTTCCGAATCATCCTTGGTAGCAGAAGTGAAGGCAAAGCAAGACAGTGATCCCATTTTACTTCAGCTTAAGGGTGCAGTCCATCAGCAAAGGGTTGAGGTTTTCTCCCAAGGGGGAGATGGTTTACTTCGTTATCAGGGTCGACTATGTGTACCAGATGTAGATGGGTTGCGCCAACAAATTTTGACTGAGGCTCATAGTTCCAGATATTCCATTCACCTTGGTCCCACCAAGATGTACTGTGATCTATGGGAAGTCTATTGGTGGAATGGTATGAAGAGAAACATAGCCAGTTTTATGGCTAGGTGTCCCAACTGTCAGCAAGTGAAGGTAGAGCACTTGCAACTGGGTGGCATGATTCAGGATTTTGACCTTCCTACTTGGAAGTGGGAAGCGATCAATATGGACTTTATTACAGGTTTGCCTCGTACTTGAAGCCAACATGATTTGATTTGAGTGATTATCGACCGGATGACTAAATCATCCCATTTCTTAGCTGTTAAGACTACGAATTTAGCAGAAGATTATGCTAGACTATACATTCTAGAGATAGTTTGATTGCATGGTGTTCCTTTGTCCATCATTTCAGATAAGGGTACTAAGTTTACATTCCAATTTTGGAGATCGTTTTAGAGGGGTCTTGGTACTCAGGTGCAGCTTAGCACAGCTTTTCACCGACAGACGGATGGCCAGGAAGAGCGTACTATTTAGACTTTGGAAGATATGTTGAGAGCTTGTGTGATTGATTTCAAAGGTAATTAGGATGATCACTTACCTCTTATCGAGTTTGCCTACAACAACAGCTTCTCTAGCATCCATATGGCTCCTTATGAGGCACTTTATGGTCGGAGATGTAGATCTCCAATTGGTTGGTTCGAGGTTGGTAAGGCAGCCTTGATTGGTCCAGATTTGGTGCATGAGACTATGGAGAAGGTTCAACTTATTCGGGAAAGGTTGAAGACCGCTCAGAGCCGACAAAAATCATATGCAGATGTGAAAAGAAGAGAGTTGGAATTTGAAGTTGACGATTGGGTTTTCCTAAAAGTGTCACCCATGAGAGGTGTCATGAGATTTGGCAAGAAAGGAAATCTTATTCCCCATTTTGTAGGTCTTTACCAGATTCTTAGGAGAGTCGGAAGCGTTGCTTATGAGTTGGGTTTGCCATCAGAGTTAGAAGCGGTCCATCCAGTTTTCCATGTTATCTTGTTGAAGAAGTGTGTTGGTGATCCGACCTTGATTGTTCCTTTGGAGGATGTAGGTGTGAGGGATAGTCTCACCTATGAGGAGGTTCCTATAGAGAGTCTTGACCGTCAGATCCGGAGGTTGAGAAACAAAGAAGTCTCCTTGGTAAAGGTCCTTTGGAGGAATCAACTTGTGGAGGGTGCAACTTGGGAAGCAGAAAAGGCCATGAAGGCCAAATATCCCCATCTCTTTCCTTCCGACTCAGTTCCAACTTGAGGTAACAGTTTCCTCCTTAGTATGTTCCTCTGATTCTATTCCACTATTTTCCATCATGATCCTAGCATGCATTCAAGTTTTCTGGAGTTAGTTCTGTCATGTTTTAAGTTGAGGAGTCACTTTTCATGATTTTTCATTAGTTTTCATGTTTTGATGTTTGGTTGGGCTGTTATTCCTTTAAGTTTTCCTTGTTTAGTCTTCATTCGAGGATGAATGATCCCAAGCGGGAGATATTATAACACCCCATAAATTGATTCAGCTTTCTAAATTGAAATCACTGAAAAATCCTAAGTTTCCAGGAATCACGAGTTCAAATCACGGTTCATGATTTGAACCACGAGTCATGGTTCTGAGTCGTGGTTCAATTTCTGCAGGATTAGCCTCGGGTCTGAGAACCATTAGTGGTTCCTATGGACCGTAGTTTGTTCTACGAGTCATAATATCAACTCATGGAACCTAACTTATGGGCTACCTGGTTTCTCAGGAACCACGAGTCTAGTCTACGAATCGTTGTTTAAACGACGGGTCCGTCCTGTTGACTCGTGAAACTTGGTTCATAGGATTGCATGTTTCCCAGAAACTATGGCTCGAGTTGATAGGTCATCGTTCAGTTGATGAGTCATCCTGTTGACTCGTGGTTTACCTTCTACAGGTTGTCTAGTTGGTTAGGAACCACAGATGGAAACCACGAGCCATGGTTTGTTCTACTGCCCGTGGAATCCACCCGTGATTCCTGAAGGTCGACTTTTAATAGCTTTTTCCTAATTATGTCCCAGGGGTATTTTAGTCATTACCCATCCTTTTAACTCCTAAATGATATCATTTTGACTATTTCTAGAAGGGTTTTTACCTCCATTAGCCTAAGTCTCTTCTCATTACCTCATTCATCTCCCAAAAAAGGAAAAAGAACTCTCTCAAGCTCAAGATCTCAAGCTCCAAGATCAAGTCTCCTATTCTTTTCAATTTCAAGTGGGTTAGCTTAAATCAAGGTATGTGGGTATTCAACAATGGGTTCCTTTCACCGTTGTGCCCCAAAACCCCAATTCTCAAATTGATTTATGAACTTGTGAAATTAGGGTTTTGATCTAAATTGGGGAAAACTTATGAAATCAGCTTCTATGCTTAAATTCATGGTTTCTTATTGTTTATTTATGATTTGATTATGATTCCTTTATTGGATTTAAAAGCCCAAGCATTAAAGTTGATTTCTAGCATGATTCTATTGAATTGTATGTTTTCAAGTGAAATTAGGAATGATTAGATATCATGACTTTATGAATTTACAAAATTGCATGGCTAATTCTTCAATTATGAATTTAGAAAGAAAAGTATGATTTGAATTATGGCTATGCTTTACATCAAGGACTTATAATATGAGAAATGCATGGTACCCGATGTGTCTTCATGCTTTTCAAAAGAGATTTGGTATTTGATTATACCTTCATGAACTTATGAGTTATATGTATGTTTTGGGAGTAGTACTTAGCACCGAGTGATGAGGGTTCGATTACCCAAGTCCAAAAACTATGTTGCCAGTGTAGGTTATGATTTGCCCTATGGGCTTATGAGAGTGGATCCACATCTTGATTAATGGTGTCCTTTCCTTAGCGGGGCATAGGACAGCTTTGCCAACTAGGGTTATATAGTTGGGTATGGTGGCCCGTGCTTTGGCAAGGTTTGGGTCAGATTTGCTAACTAGGGGTACATAGTTTGATTTCAAGTAGCTCACATGGTCTATTATCGGTTATAAGAAACTCTCGTATGAAAGTTTTGACTTGTTTAAACTTATGATATCTACTTTGAGTTTTGACTCTTATTTCATGATTTACTATTCAATTTATGACATCTACCTTTGAAACTTCATTTATGCATGAACTAAGTTCTTATACAAGTTTCGAGCATGTTTCCATTATTTTCATGCATCGCTCATATACTCGGTACATCATATTGTAGTGACGCATATCTTGCGCTGCATCCTCTTGATGATGCAGATTCAGGGTCTATTCCTCAGGCACGTGGTTAATCAGTGCAAGCTTTCCATCTTATACGATTGGTGAGTCCTCATCCTACGAGGGCCAGAGTTATGAGTTATCTTCTTATGTCATTTACGTTGGATTTCTGAGTTAGTTGGGGTTTTGTCCTATCAACTCATAGTTTATGATTTAGAGGCTTCAGACATGGTTGGTTGTATTTTTTGATTTGGGTTCTTGTAGACCTTATGATATTCAGTTATGGATTCCCTTTATCTCTTATTATGCTTCTGCTTATCTTTTGTTATGCTTGAGTACGCTATGACCAAGGGTTAATCTGGGGCACTTGTGTCCTGGATCCCTTGGTACGCCTAGGAGGTAGCCTCAGGGCGTGACACAACCCATGACTAATGTGTGTTTTATGTGCAGGTGAGAAGGAAAGAATACTAGTGCAGAAATCCCCAGAAATCACGAATGAGTTCACGGTCCGTTCTTCAGAACGACGAACCATAAACCAACTCGTGGTTCCTGGAGTAAAATTGATGGGTCTCTGAAAAGGGAAACAGTGACTGATAGGACGGTCCATGCTTCCACAAGACGGATCGTACATCAATGCGTGATCGCTGGAGCAAAAAATGCTAAGTCTCTGATGGGACCAACGATGACTCAACAGGACGGTTCATTCTTCGGAATGACAAACAGTATATTCTATCGTCATCCCTGGGAGTAGGTAAGTGCACAACAAAGAACCACGAGTTGGATGATGGACCATCTTTCAAGAAGATGAACCGTAGTTCCAACTCATAAGTCCCAGGTACAGTAAGCAGTTGGGTCGCAGGTCGGCCCAAATTTTAAAATTAAAACCTGGCCCAGCTTCTATCTTCTTCTTCCCTTCCACAATAGGTAACTGCCATTTAAAAAAAAAAAAGAATCAAAATTCTCCCTCTTTCACTCCCACTCAAACTCAAAATCCCAATTTAGTTCACCAAGCAAGTTTTCAATCTATTGCACACACAAATCAATCACACAGCCGCTCATCTAACACGAAAAAGAATTTGATCATCAAGGGTAAAGTCTCTTCTTGTTCTTTCTTTTTTAGAACAAATCGAAACTAGGGCTCTTGTTTCGACTGAAACTCAAAATTTTGAAACCCTATATGAAGGTGAGAAAGATCTATAATGTGTGATAGGTTTGAACTTTGAAAAAATTAGGAATTTTAGTCGTGAAATTTAACAAAACTGTGTAAAATTGAAGGAGGGAGTTTTTGATTGTAAAACTGGTTACTCAGAAATTACGAGTGACCGTAATTCAATTTACGGACTGTAAACTCACTCGTAAAATATAATTCCCACTTGATGGTCTCTGATAAATGGACCATGACTCACAACATGAGCCGTAGTTCACAATTACGGACCATCTAAATGACACGTGATCACTGAAATAATTGTAAAAATAGGGGAAAGTTCTGAATCTAAACCACAACTCACAAGACAGACCCATGGTTTCAAACCACGGGCCGTCAACTGAGTCGTAATTCCTAACACTAAAAAAATTGTTGGAATCACGAATGGGTTGATGACCCATACTCTGTGTTTATGAGTCGTAGACTAACCCGTAGTTTGTGTCTGCAGCATTATACTTTTGTTGTGTAATTGATTATTTGTACTAATAAAGTCCACCCCGCAGGTACCATGCCACCAAAGAATACCCAAAAAAAGGTCACAGCCAAAGACTCAGAGGCAATGATCAGAAAGAAACGACAACTACAAGATGAAGCCTCTGAGTTAGAAGACAGTGATTCCATGGAGGTTTATACTATAGACTCCGACCCAGAAGAAATACCTCATACCACTAGGAATCAAGCAAAGGCCACCCCTCTCCAGTCTGAAGAAGGAAAGGGTGAGTCTGGTTCATCACCTCATGAGAGAGGTTCAGATGAGTCTGAATCTGGAGATGCTACAGCTTTGGGCATCAAGAAAGATGAAGGGTCAGAGTCAGACCCCGAGAGTGCTAGCCTGAGTGATGGTGAAAATGCTAGCAAAGCCGATGAAGAGGTTCCTGCTACAACAGAGCCACAAGTTGATGAGGCCATCCCCGTAGCTCTCCCTACTTCTAGATGCAAAAACACTATAGTGCGGGACAGGGTCTGATGGGCTATTGAAGGTACGTCCCGGTTTTACCATGAAGGCTTGGCCTTGAGTGAGAAAGGGCACCCAAGGTGTAGTATCCATGAAGAGGTGGAGGTTAGATCGGCTGCTTTAAATGCCATAGATGACGTCAAGGGGTTGTATGATCATTGCGGATTCCAGTGGATAAGTTGGCTAGGTGGTCCATATAACTTGGTTCTAGTTCGTGAGTTTTATGCAAAATATGCGGCTACATTGATGAATATGTGTGAAAAGGGAAAGAGTCCAAAATCGCAGCCAGCTTTGGAGAGAGTGCATGTAAGGGGGGTCCAGGTAGATATCTCGGAGTGCACCATTCAGTGCTTCATTTATGGCCCAAATTTTGTAGCGCCAATAGCTCAGCCAGATTTGGATGCCCGTTGGAATAGTTCAGACAAAAGAAAACACCTTTTAAGTGGATTACCTCAGTTATCACTGACGTATACCCATTGTGGTTGACGACAAACATTGTAAAGATCACTAAAGCATCGTTGAGCATGGTGGAAAGTTTTGGTGGTCTGTGGTTATGCATCGATTCGTACCCACTACAAAAGATAATACACTCACTCTAGACTGGGCCATATTGGTTGTAGCCATCATATCCAGATATGACATTATCATTGCCCGTATCATTGCGGAGGAACTTAAAGAAAGGGCACTGTGACCATCCATATCCATTCCATTCTCTTGCTTGGTCACTCACCTATGTCAGGCAGTTGAGGTGCCCGAGATGACAGGAGTAGACAGGAGACTAGTTTCTCAGACATAACCCTTATTCAAGATACGACAAACCCGGTGGAAAGGGCAAAGACTTATTTAGTAGCGTCTGGGAGTACTATTTTCCCCAAGCCTAGTGGGGATTTACCGCCTGATGCCTTAGTCGTATTTGATGAGAATGCTGCACCTGCTTCCGACCCTTCTACTACCACACCAGGCCCTCATCATAAGCTCAGTCTACTCCGTCCAGTGAGAAAGGATAGTCCTATTTCTTGACCAGTGAGGTTTTCAGTAAGGTTGCTAAAGCTGCCTTTCATATGGATGAACAAATTAAGAGTTTCTCAAACTCCATGAACCCATTAATCCGCAGAGAAATAGCTAACGTTGTGGGTCTAATCCAGAAATTATTGACAATCTCAATGACGGGTTGGACAATATAAAAATCAGGGTGAATGACAGGCTTCAAAATCTTACTATTCCATACCTCACTGCTATTCTAACCGAGCTTGCAAAGGCCTGAGCAAATATTGATGCAATCCAAAAAAGACAGGTACCAGACATCCAGTTACCACAGGTCGGGACTGCGGAGGATGATTTCATTGACTTGCTTGCACATTCCCCTCCTTGTGAACCGGTTGAAGCTACTGAAACTGACCCTGAACCTACAAGAAAGAGGAAGAAAAGAGATAAGAAGGTTTAGGATGAAAATGCCCCATTGAGCCCGAAATCATTAAAACGCAAAGAGGAAAAAACTGAAAAGAAAAGGAGGAGGACAAAAGTTGAGGTAGAAAAATAGTCCCTAGCCATCCATCAAATTCATGTTGATTCCATTTGTATGGGTGGCTCAGGAAGTGGTGTCGCAGGCGCCACAGAGGAAACTTCTTTAGACCCTATTGTGGGAGTTCGTGGTGAGGAAGTTGCTCGAGTAGCTGCCGATGTTGTTAAGAGGACTGTGGAGACAGTCTCTGTTGGAGATCCAACCACGGGCACCGATCTAGCAGGATTGACCGCTGCTACACCCGATGACCGCGCTTAGGCTCCATAGGTATGCCTTATATCCCTTGTTTTTACCTTATTTTTAGTGCATTGGGGACAATGTACGATCTTTCTTCATGGGGTGGGGCAAAGCTTGGTCATTTGGTTGTTTTGCAGAGTGTTTTGGCAAAGTCTGAGTAGCCAAAACACTCATATCATGCCGCAACATTAAATTAGGCGCTGCATGGGAGGTAACCCATGAGGGTACTGACAAGGTACCCGAGTCCTTGGGGTTTTCTTGCATGTGTTCTTTCCCTAAGGATTTTTAATTTCTATTGAACCGGCATGTTTAGTATAGGTTGTGTGCAGTAAAAGAAGAAAAGGAACTTACCGCAGTCTATTGTATGATTTGAAAAATAGAGAACCCTCCAAAAATTTTGTGTGACATGAAATTATCTGTTTTCGATAGACTGACCATTATGGATCTGTGCATGACATTAGGATTAATCGATCTGATTAATGGCTTAAGATAGAGCATGAACTTGATAGTTAGCATGTGATTGTTGTACTCTATGCCATGTGTGTGTGAGCTAAACTTGTACTGTTCTTGATTTGTGTGTCAATCTAGAACTTGCCCGGTTAGTCTTGCCTAGGTTGTAGGATAGTTGGTTAGGAAAGGATCATAGGCTATTTTTGAAATAGTCTATTGTATCCTAAATGACTGACCAAATGATTTAAATACCCACTGATCCCTGATTTTGAGCCTGAATTGACCCTTTTTGTTGCTTAGACTAATCACCTTCCCTGTTGTCTATGAACCTTTAGTTTGTCCCTGGTCCCTCCTTGGACATTATGCACCTCAACTCAGGCAAACCGCATAAGTTGAGGGTGGCTACTGTGAAGATAAGTACGAAATATGGGGTATGAAAAGAAAAGAGTAGTGATAAAAAGTGAAATAACAGGGGTGGCGAATATGCCAGAAAGAAAAAGAAAAAGAAAGTGAGAAAATAAGTTGAGTCTAAAACAAAAGCCACACCCGTCAAGGATAGAGTTGGTCTAGAAAAGTGGAAGAAGCATAGCGTAGGGTCAAGGGGGGCTTAGTCACTATGTCCCATATCTACCATACCCGTCCACGAGCTTATGTTACAAGCTGAATAAAGTCCTATAGTGATCCTAACCCAACTGTTCGAAAGTCGAGGCATAGAAAATAAGGGCAAGCCTATGGTATTGTGCACACATTGCTTGAATATATTTGTGAGTGTGAGTGTTTAGTCCCGGAGATTTTAACTATATTAGTTGTGATTGGGACTTCTTTTTGGTGAGGGCACTAGAACAACCTTGACTGCTGACTGTTAGGGTGAGTCTCATATGTGTATGCTAAGTCGTCTGTTGATAGTATAATATTGTCCATGGATCCTCTTGTGTTGTCTTGATAAATGGAACTGGTGCACTTTTTTTATATTCAAAAGGAGAGGGGTACTTATTGAAAGATGAATTGCCAAAGCATATTACTGCCGTAGTTCCTAGTTTTCTTTTACTAAAGCATCATTTTTTAGGATGGTTTTTTATTGTCGCTTGAGGACAAGCAACAGTCTTAAGTTGAGTGTGTTGATGTGACATAGAAGTACGTCACTTTCGACGCTTAATACTAAGGATAATTGCAAGTTCTTTAGCGCTTTGTTGGTAGATTTGATATTTTTGTTAAGTGTGCACGAATATGGATCCTAGAGCAAAGAACTGGAAATTTAGCTAAAAAGAGAAGGCTACAGAGATGATGGATTACTTGACGGTTCGTGGTTCTGGACCACGGTCCCTTTCTGTTAACTCGTGCACCAAAGTTCAAAAACTGTGCAAGTCTGGAAGAATAGCACAAGTCAGTCTACGAGTCGTGGTTTCAAACCACGACCCGTCCTGTCTACTCATAGACCAGAGGTACTGCAGAGGTGAAAAAGCAAGAGCAGGAAGCATGACTCATAGTACGAACTGTACTCCTAAAGTACGACCCATCTTGTTGAACTCGTAGTCACTGATCAGAGAAGGCACAAAAAGGGACCAAGAAACTATGAGTCAAAGAGACGAACTGTTATTCAGAAGTATGACTCGTGGTTCCACCCGTAGTTTCTCATGACAGAAGATGTTGACTAGCCAGGACCATGGTTGACCTTAGCAGACTACGAACTGTCATTCCAAATTACGGGTCGTCATTCCTACCCGTGTTCCCTGCCGAGTTCAGTTTCCTAGTTTTGTTAGGACAGGATTTCCATTGTTTATAAATACTTTTTCTAGGGTTTATTTTACGTTTTTTATGCTCGATATTTTGTAGGAATCACATTCAAAACATTGTGATCTTGGTTTATTCTTGGTTTTGAGAGTTATACACATTCATAGTTCATTGTTCTTACTTCCATCTTCATCTATTCAAGTTCACGAATTTCTTTACTTCTTATTGTAAGTATATGATCATGAATGCACCAATAACTTATGATTGTTTACTTATGAACATGAGTAGCTAAATCCAAAACTAGGGTTGTGAGAACCATGAAGGATTAACAAAGTAGGCAAAGTACTTGGGTATTCTAGGACGATGTTTATGCATGATTGTTCTTCCCTTCATTTTGATTGCTTTTTAATTGTGGCCTACGTTAAAACTCACCTTATCCTTACTTGGCGGACCAATGAGGTAATGGATGTGAAATGGGTTGTTTAACAATGGAGATTTGAGGCTACCAACCCTCATCTTATAGCTTGACCTTGTCCGGGAATAGCTAATCTGGGATCCAGGGTAAGGGTTAGTACAACATACACCTACGGCCGGACCAAGGCGTGTGGTGAAATTCATCTATCTGTCGGACCAAGGATTTAGGTGAACCTAACTTATCGATTCTTCATGCTAAGAACCAATCTAGTTTACTAAGTACAAATGCCTTACTTAGTTATGATCTCATGGGGAACACTACCCTAGTCGCTTCTCGCATTGATTACAACTGTTAAAACTGTCACTTGTTACTTGCTTACATTCTAGTTATAATTACTACTTGTTACATTAAAAACCCCATCGTAGGGAAATAAATGGATAACAGTTCAAGTAAACACATATCAACCATAGTCCTACCATATTCCCTGTGGGATCGACCACAGCCTTAGTTGGGTTCTATATTTGAACAGCGACCACTTACGCTTCTGAAAGGAGGTGTAAATTTGGGTGTATCAGTAGCTCCCTCAACTAGCTGATTTCTCCAAAGGACCTTTTCCTAAGCGACTTCTTTGTTTCTCAACCTCCAAATCTGATGATCAAGAATCTCTACAGGAAGTTTCTCATAAGTAAGGCTATCCTTCAAACCCACATCTTCCAAAGGAAGAATCAAGGTCGGATCACCAACACACTTCTTCAACAAGGAAACATGGAAAACTGGATAAACCGCTTCTAATTATATTGGAAAATCCAACTCATAAGCAACACTATCAACTCTCCTCAGAATTTGATAAGGACCTACATAGCAGGGACTAAGCTTTCCTTTCTTTCCAAATCTCATCACACCCTTCATGGGTGACACTTTCATAAATTCACAACCGTTAACCTCAAACTCTAACTCTCTTCTCCTCACATCTGCATATGATTTTTGTCGACTCTAAGCGGTCTTCAATCTTTCCCTAATAAGCTGAACCTTCTCCATAGTCTCATAAACAGAATCTGGGCCAATCAAAGCTACCTCACCTACCTCAAACCAACCATTAGGAGATACCTTCGCCCATAAAGTGCCTCATAAGGAGCCATTTGGATGCTAGAATGAAAGTTGTTGTTGTAGGCAAACTCGATAAGAGTTAAGTGATCATCCCAATTACCTTTGAAATCAATCACACAATCTCTCAACATATCCTACAAAGTCTGAATAATACTTTCTTCCTGGCTATCCTTCTGTGGGTGAAAAGTTATGCTAACCTTTACCTGAGTACCAAGACCCTTATGAAACAACTTCCAAAACTGGGATATAAACTGAGTACCCCTATCAGAAATGATATACAATGGAACACCATGCAATCTGACTATCTCCCGAATGTAGAGTCTGGCATAATCGTCTACTGAATCTGCAGTCTTAAAAGCCAAGAACTGGAATGACTTAGTCATCCTGTCAACAATCACCCAAATAGAATCATGTTGTCGAAAAGTATGAGGCAAACCAATAATAAAATCCATATTGATCGCTTCCCATTTCCAAGTAGGAAGATCAATATCCTGAGTCATACCACCAGATAGCTGATGCTCTACTTTCACTTGTTGACAGTTAGGACACTTAGCCACAAAACCTGCTATGTCCCTCTTCATGCCATTCCACCAATAGACTTTCTGTAAGTCACGATACATCTTGGTGGCATCGGGATGAATAGAATACCTGGAGCTATGAGCCTCTGTCAAAATCCATTGTCTCAACCCATCTATGTAAGGAACGCACAATCGACCCTGATATCAAAGCACACCATCTCCCTCTTAGGAGAAAACCTCTACCCTTTGCTGATGGACTGCACCCTTCAACTGGTGCAAAATAGGATCAGTGTCTTGCTTTTCTTTCACTTCAGCTACCAAAGATGATTCGAAACCATTCTGAACAATAACACCACCTTTTGTCAAATCCATAAGGTGAACTCCCAATCGAGCAAGTCGATGAACTTTCTTGGCCAATTCCTTCTTTTTGTCTTCAACTGAAGACATACTACCCATGGACAATCTACTAAGTGCATCTGCCACAACGTTGGCCTTACCTGGATGGTAAAGCACACTCATATCATAATCCTTGAGAAGATCAAGCCATCTCCTTTGACAAAGATTCAATTCCTTTTGAGTGAACACATACTGAAGACTCTTATGATTGGTGAATACATCTACGTGAATAACATACAAGTAATGTCTCCAAATCTTCAAAGTGAAAACCACGGCTGCTAACTCAAGATCATGAGTAGGGTAGTTTTCTAATGAATCTTAAGCTATATCGAAGCATAAGCAATCCCCCTACCATACTGCATCAACACACAATCCAAACCAATCCTAGAAGCATCACAATACACAACGAAGTCATCTAGGCCCCCGGGTAGAGCCAACACTGGAGTTGTTGTCAATCTAGTCTTCAATTCCTGAAAGTTCTTCTCACATAGATCAGACCACTGAAATTTTACCTTCTTCTAAATCAACCGAGTCAAAGGGGCAGCAATGGAAGAAAACCCTTTCACAAATCTCTTGTAGTAACCAGCCAAACCTAAAAAGCTCCTAATATCATACGGGGAAGTGGGTCTAGGACACTTCTTTACCACCTCAATATTTTTAGAATCAACTTGAATACCATCTCTAGTCACAATATGACCCAGAAAGGCAACAGACTGCATCCAAAACTCACACTTGCTAAACTTAGCAAATAACTGTCAATCCTTGAGAGTTTGCAACACCACTCTCAAATAGTCCGCATGCTCCTCCTTACTCCGAGAATAGATAAGAATATTATCAATGAAAACAATCACAAACATATCCAAATACTACTTGAACACATGGTTCATCAAATCCATAAAAGTTGCGGGAGCATTTGTTAAACCAAAGGATATAACCACAAACTCATAATGACCATACCGAGTTCTGAAGGCTATCTTCGGAATATCACACTCTCTAACACGAAGCTGATGATAACCGGATCTAAGGTCGATTTTGGAGAAGAAACTAAGACCCTGAAGCTGATCGAACAAGTCATCAAACCTAGGAATGGGATACTTATTCTTGATTGTGACCTTGTTCAACAGACAATAGTCAATACACATTCTGAGGAAACCATCTTTCTTTCACATGAATAAGACTGGAGCACTCCATAGAGAGATATTGGGTCAAATAAAACCCTTATCAAGGAGGTCTTTCAATTGATCCTTCAATTCCTTGGGCTCCGTGGGAGCCATTCTATAGAGAGGAATAGAGATAGGATTCATATCTGGAAGAAGATCTATTCCAAAGTCGATCTCCCACTGGGGAGGGACTCTGGGAAAATCTTCAGGAAACACTTCTGGAAACTCATTCACAATAGGGACTGACTGGAGAGATAGGGTCTCGGACTCCGTGTCTATAACTCGAACTATATGATAAACATAACCTTTAGAAATTATCTTCCTAACCTTAAGATAAGATATGAAATGACCCTTCGAGGATGGAGGACTACCTTTCCACTCTAGGATAGGTTCATTCGGAAACTTAAACTGATAACTCATGTACGACAATCGACCGAGGCATAACAAGAATACAACCAATCCATAGCAAGAATAACATCAAAATCAGTTATCTCCAACTCTACTAGATCTATTGAAGTGACTCTATGAAGGACTGAGATATGGAAATTTCGATAGATTCTTTTGGATAAGACTGACTCACCAACAGGAGTAGAAACACAAAAGGGTTCTAAGAGTTGATCAGGACTAATCTCAAACTTGCAAGCAACATAAGGGATCACAAAAGATAGAGAGCCACTGGGGTCCAACAAAGCATACACATCAAGAGAGAAAACTTTCAACATACCAGTAACAATTTCCGATGAACTCTCTTGGTCCTGACGAGAGGACATGGCATAAAGGCAGTTCTGGCGCTGACAACCAGAACTAGAAGCTGCACCCTGTTGGGCTGGTCGACCTTCTGATACTGCTGGGGCAGAATAAGTCCTACTACATCCCTGTCCCTTCTTAGATGAAGGGAAATCCTTGATCATGTGTCCAACCTGCCCACACCCATAGCAACCACTTGTGCCCAACCGACACTCCCCCGGATGATTCTTTCCACACTTGTTGCAAATAGGGTGAGAATACCCCCTTGCAACACTACCTTGAGACTGTGAACCTGAACCTCTACCAAATTGATCATGACGAGGCCTGGGGTCCTGGGTAGGAGCACCGACTGAAGAATGCATGGGTCCCGATGACTTCTTCTAAAATGAAGAGTGATGTCCTCCTCCGGACCTATGATGGACAAAACTTGAACCCTCGGATCTAACCATCTTGTTATCCCTAGCCATCTCCCTCAACTTGTCTCCCTCGATCTGATGAGCATTTGTCATGAGTCGAGAAATGTTCATAACACTCAACAACATAGCGGACCTATACACTTTCTTCACCAAATCTGATACTCCATAGATGTACTTACTCATCTGATCCTGTGGGTCCGCTACCATAGATGGAGCATACCTAGACAACAGAGTGAACCTAAAACTATACTCCTGGACTGACATCTATCCCTGCCTTAAGTTCACAAACTCCTAAGCCTTAGCTTGCCTCAACTCTAGGGGAAAGAACCATTCAAGAAAAGCCCTCTCAAAACACTCCCAGGTCAGAGGGACCATATCCCTAGCTCTAGCCTTCTTCCACTAAGTAAACCAGATATGAGCTACGTCCTTTAGCTGGTACGAAGCTAACTCGACACCCTCAACTCCAACAACTTGCATCACCTCAAAGATCTTCTTTACCTCATCCATAAAGTTAAGCGGATCCTCACCACCTTTTGAACCCCAGAATTACGGTGGATTCATACGGATAAAATCTCTAACTCAGACCGCTGCCCCACCTTGAGGGTGAATAGGATAGGATCCTGCTAATTGTCTTGGGCAACCATAGTCTGGGCCAACATGTGAATAGCATTCCAAAACTCCACATTTGTGACCTCGAGGTTTGGAATCGGAGGATTAGCATTTTAGGCATTGGCCCAGCGAGGCATAGCATGGCGAGGATGCATAATATGAAATGTAACAAGAACGGATTAGAGGATTATCAGAGTTAAACTCTATCACACGATACTGATCATGAAAAAAATGAACTTTTCCTAAGACATCTCATAGCTCCCTCTCATAAGTGTGGCGCGCTTCACACACATTAAAGAGACTCTACTCGATGCGGCTTTAGACACCCTAGGACTCTTGAACCTGAGGCTCTGATACCAAGTTTGTCACACCCCTAGGCTACTCCCTAGACAAAACACTGGACCCAGGACCACAAGTGTCCCAAGTAAACCTTAGGTCATAGCGTACTCAAATATATTTAAGAAAACAAAGAGGAAGCATACATAATGAAGATAGAAATCCACAAACTGAAATGGGATAAAGTCTACAAAATACCAATCCAAAATACAAACTAGCTATGTCTGAAGCCTCTAAATCTGAAATAGGAGTTGATGGGACAAAACTCCAACTAACTCAGAAATCCAACAGTAAAGAGACATAAAAACACTACTCATAACTACGGTCCTCGGATGATGAGGACTAACCAATATAGTCTGGATAACTGGCAATGACTAGCCACGCGCCTGAGGAGTGGAACCTTAATCTGCATCATAATAGATGCTGCACAAAAGATGCGTCAGTACTAAAGGATGTACTGAATATGTGAGATATGCATGAATGTGATAAAACATACTTAGAACATAGTTAAAACTGAGTTCATGCATCATGAGAGAAATCATAAGTCAAGATCATAGTTAAAGCTAAAAACATGAAATAGAAGAGCATAAATCTTAAAAATTTCATACGAGAGTTTCTAATAACCAACATAAACCATGGTGAGCTACATGGAGTCCAGTGTCATGCACCCACACTGAAAAAGGTTATCCTAACCAGCCAAGGTTAGAACCATGTGAATAGGATCCTATCATTAGCCACAGAGGGCAACCTACGGTGGCACGTAGTTTTGGACTTGGGTTATCTGAACCCTCATTGCTCGGTGCTAAATACTACTCCCAAAACAATACATATAGCCCATATCATACTTGTGGCATATCTGATGCCAAAACTGATCATAACTGATGATATATTTGATATCATATCTATTCGAAAAGCATAGAGACATATCTGATGTCATGCACTTTCAGTTAATAAATCTTAAAACTTAGCATAGCCATAATTCACATATTTTCTTTCTAAATTCATGACTTGAAGAATTAGGCATGCAATTTCATGAATACATAAGATCATGTTATCTAAACATGTCAAATTTTTGCTTGAAAACAAGCAATTCAATGGAATCATGCTAAAAATCAACTTTAATGCATGGGATTTTGAAATCGATCAAGGGACTTCAAATAAATCATAGATTAGTAATGAGAAACCATAAATTGATGCTCAAAAACTAATTTCATAAGTTTTCCCCAATTTGAATCAAAATCCTAATTTCACAAGTTCATAAATCAAAATAAGAATTTGGGGTTTTAGGTACAAGGGTGAAAGGAACCCATTGTTGAATACCCATATACCTTAATTGAAGCTAACCCAACTGAAATTGAAAAGAAAAGGAGGCTTGAACTTGGAGCTTGAGACTTGGAGCTTGAAGGAGTTCTTTTCCCTTTTTGGATGGAATGACTTAGAATGAGAATGGTTTAGGCTATTAGGGGATCAAAACCTACTAAAAAGGGTCAAAACGACCTCACTTAGGAGTTAAAAGATTTGGAGAAAGACCAATTTACCCCTGACTTAAGGAAAAAAAGTTGCAGGGAAAGCTGCCTCACGGGCTGCCCGATGGGCGTCGCACCCACGATGGCCCGTCGGACCAAGGCGTCTGGTAAGCTGAGTTGAGGTAAGGGTTGTTGGACGGTTTTGATGGCGCGTCCCATGGCCCATCGCAACTTTGACGCCCGTGGAAATCGCCCATCGAGGAAGGGGGAGTCTGGGAGAACTCCACTGGACCATTTCAATGGTGGGATCCAACGAGACTTCATACCCACGACTCCCATCGCAGCCGCCTGTTGGCTGGAAAGGGTGCTGCTCGATAGCCGTTGGTCGATTCCCATGGTGCACCCCACGGGCCGTCGGGACTCCGACACCCGTGGTGGCTTCCCATCGGGACCAACAGTTGCAGAATACTTTGGGTTCTGAGTTAGATAGCTGGTACGGATTTTGGGGTGTTATATTAAATCATAAGCCACCCATCACATAGAATATTTTATATGATAAATCTCCATTCAAGCAAAGTCTGGAGAAATTTAAGTTATAATCTATCTCGAAGCCGCCCGTTAGTCTCTACTTGATCACACACAAGCCTTTCCTTTTCAAATGGCTTCCAAATGTATCCAATCTACCAATAACAAATTATATACGTAAATACAAGTTTAATGATACCCATTATTATGGTTCTAATCTGGGTCAAAAAATTCAACTCAGAAGTCAACCCCGAGCCTACAAGGAGAAAAGTAAAATTTTATTAGAAAAATTAATTTACACAAAGCTTAAGGAGTTCAAATATAAAATTTTATCAAAAATAGAGTTGAAATCGACCTTGAAATCATTGAAAAGTAATCAAGATTTGAAGGTGTAATCATGAACTAATCATTGAAAAATGTATAAAGTACAATAAAAAACTTACCCAATGAAGAAACGTTGAAAATCTCCTTTAGAATCACCCAAAAATCGAGTCCCCATGCTCCAAAAATGAGGTATAGAAAAATGAGAGAAGAAAGTGGAAATTCCATTGTTAAGCTACAACGATCTTTATACCTGTGGAGATCTCATGCAGGCACAGAGTCGTCGCTGCAACAAATGTCCCGCCACTACGAAATCCACTTACCACGTAGAGTCCCACAGGAGTGGGCAAGCATCGCAGGCGCCGTGCAATACCTTAGTCGTGGCTCCATCGATGCATGTTATGCTCTGCAGGAGCGAGTCCTCCCCACATCACCCTAGGTCACAAGAGAAGTCCCATATCCGCAGGTATGAGGTCGTAGGAGAGACCCAAGCACTGCAGGAGTGGAGCTCCTCCAAGTCACCCAAGGTCACAGGAATGGAAGTTTCCATCGCACATGTGGCGCTGCTGGTGCAGGCATTACACCTCAAGTGCGGTTGCACCAGCACCAGCTGCACCAACCAACTCTAAAGAGTTTCCCAAACATGCAATCAACCCTTAGAACTCACATAGAACCCTATAAACATAAACTAACTATGCTACTAGATTAAAATTGACATTCTGGACTCAATAAAATCATTGAATTTACCAATGGAGGTCATTATCAATGAATATTGACCGAAGTCAACTCTAGGCCAAAACTTTCAACTTTCCAACTAATGACTCAAAATACATTTGAACACTTCGAGACCCAAACCAATAGTGCTATTAGCCTGAAAATGATATTCCAAAGCTAATAAAATTGACAAAATTCTCATACGATGTCTAAATCTTCAAATGTTAACCAAAGTCAACCATATCTACTTCAAAACTTTCCAAAATGAAAAACTCGCTTAGAATCCAACCAAACACCTTGAGAACCATGTCACCTACTCTCACAGACTATAAATACTATAATACAACTATAGAGTGGGGTAAAATGGTAAAAATTTATAAAAATCCAAAAATTACTATGAGGAATGTTACATCATCCACCACTAAACACACATTCGTTCTCAAACGTAGGAGTAAGGAAGGTACATGAACTATCAAAAAGTTGGGGAGATCTACTCTGCATGTCCGACTCTGTCTCTTATGTAGCCTCCTCAATTGTTCGATGCTTCCACTGAACCTTCACTAATGTTATCTCCTTAGATCTCAACTTCCTAGTTTGCCTATCCAAAATAGTTATAATCTCATCCTCAAAAGTAAGATTTTGATCTAAATCTATCTAGTCCGATTGAATCACATGAGAACCATCAAAATGATACTTTTTCAATATCAAAAAATGTAAAACTGGATGCACAGTTGAAAGACTTGGAGACAAAGCCAACTCATAGGCCACCTCTTCAATATGCATAGGATCTCAAAAGGATCAATAAACCTCGGGCTAAGCTTGTCGTTGTTCCCAAATCTCATCACACCCTTCATGGGTGATACTTTCAACAAAACCAACTTACTAACCATAAACTCTAGGTCACGAACCCTCTTATCAGCATAACCCTTCTATCTACTTTGGGCTGCCAAGAGACATTCTTGTATCAACTTCACTCTATCCATCGAATGCCGCAATAGATCTGTACTCCATCGCCTAACCTCAAAGGAATCAAACCAACAAACTAGAGATCTACACTTACTCCCATACAGAGCCTAAAATGGCGCCATCTGAATGCTGGAATGATAATTGTTGTTGTAGGCAAACTCTCCCAAAGGCAAGAACTAATCCTAATGATCACCAAAATCAATCAGACAAGCTCGAAGCATATCCTCCAAAACTTGAATAATATGTTAACTGGCCATCCATCTACGGATGAAGAGTTGTACTCATCTCTAACTAAGTACCAAACTCACGCTATATAAAATTCTAAAAGTGTGATGTGAAATGAGTACCTCGATCTAAAATTATGGAAATGGGCACACCATACAATCAAACTATCTCCCGAATGTAGAACTTTGCCAACTTCTCTGCATTGTAGTTCACTTTCACTAGAATGAAATGAGCTGATTTGGTAAATCTATCCACAATCACCCAAATAGAGTCATACTTCTGCAAAGTCTAAGGCAAACCAACTACGAAGTCCATAGTAATACGCTCTCACTTCCACTCAGGTATAGGCATCCTCTGAGTCATACCACTTGATCTCTAGTGCTCATACTTCACTTGCTGGCAATTCAAACACTTAGTCACAAACTCCATGATGTCTCTCTTCATCCTACACCACCAATAATCTTGTTTCAAGTCATGATACATCTTGGTTGCACCTGGATGAATGGAATACCTTGAACTATGAGCCTCATCTATAATCAATTTAGTTAAATTACCAACTCTAGGAACACAAATCTGACCCTTGATCCTCAAAATTAAATACCCTCTATATTGAGAATCGCTTCCTTAGCTTTACCGCTCAACATCTTTTCTCGAATGATACATAACTTCCCATCCTTAAACTGCCTATCTTTAATCTTTTTCATAACAAAGACCGTGCCTCAACACTAGCAAGAACTCTACCAGGCTCAGAAATATAAAGTCTCACAAAGCTATTGGCCAAATGCTGAACATCTATAGACAAAGGTCACTTTTTATCCACCAACAAAGCAAGACTACCCATGCTTATCACCTTCATACTCACGGCATCTGCCACTATATTAGTATTGCCCTGATGATAAAGAATAGTCATATCATAGTCCTTTAACGACTCCAACCACCTACGTTGTCTCAAATTTAAGTCTTTCTGGTTAAAGATATATTAAAGGCTATGATGATTGATGTATACCTCACAACAAACTCCATAAAAGTAATGTCACCATAACTTTAACACAAATACTACTGCCGCCAACTCCAAGTCGTGAGTGGGGTCGTTCTTCTCATAAACTTTAACTACCTCAAAGCCTAAGGTATCACCTTTCCTTTCTGCATCAAAAGACTACCAAGGCCAACTCCTAAAGCATCATAATACATGGTAAAATCTTTACCTTTCACAAGTAAGGTCAAGATAGGTGCTACAGTCAACAAGGCCTTGAGCTTTTGAAAGCTCTCTTCATACTCGTCGAACCACTAAAAACCAGCATTCTTCTGAGTTAATTTGGTCAAAGGAGATGTAATAGAAGAGAAGCCCTGCATAAACCATCTATAAGACCCAACCAAACAAACTCCTAATCTCAGTACGTGAAGTAAGTTTAGATCAATCTCAAACTGCCTCAACCTTGGATGGATTGACCATAATACCATTTTTGGACACAACATGTCCTAAAAATTCCATAGAACTAACCCAAAACTCACATTTTGAAAACTTAGCATATAACTTCTCATCCCTAAATCTCTGAAGCACAATCCTCAAATGCTTCACATGATCTGCCTCACTCTTGGAATACACCAAGATATCATCGATGAAGACAATACAAAGGAATTAAGATATGGCCAAAACACCCCTATTTAATAACTCTATAAACGTTGTTGGGGAATTAGTCAACCCAAAGCACATCACGAAGAACTCATAATGGTCATGTCAGGTCATGAAAGTTGTCTTAGGAATATTTAAAGCCCTAATCCTTAAATAACGGTACCCCAACCTCATGTTAATCTTCAAAAACACTGAAGCACCCTGAAGCTTATCAAACAAATCATCAATAGAGGTAGATGATACTTGTTCTTGATGGTCACCTTCTTCTTTACAAATAACACTAGAGCACCCCCAAGGTGAAACGCTGGGTCTAATGAATCCTTTACTCAACAAATCCTAAAATTGGTCCTTTAAGTCCTTTAACTTTGTCAAAGTCATCCTATAAGGAGGAATAAATATGGTCTTAGTGCGCGACTCCAAGTCGATAGAAAAATCAATATCTCTATCAGGAGAAACACCTGGAAGATCCATAGGAAATAAATCCATAAACTCTCTCACCGCCCTCACTGACTCCAATGAAGGCGTTTCAGCACTAGTATCATGCATATATGCCAAATAAGAAAGACACCCCTTCTCCACCATTTGTTGAGCTTGAAGAAAGGAAATAATGCTCTTAGGGTATGTACCTTGAGTATCCTTCCACTTCAACCTTGGTACACTCGGTATAACTAAAGTAATTGTCTTAGCACAACAATATATAATAGTATGGTATGGAAAAAGCCACTCTATTCCTAGAATAACATCAAAATCTACCACATCTAGAATAATCAAAACCACCCAAGTATCATACTCCAAAAAAGTCATAACACAGGATCGGTACACCCAATCCACCACTAAAGAATTACCTACTAGAGTAGCAATATGAATAGGTACAGTAAGGGACTCATAAACCACATCAATACCCAAAGCAAAATACGCAGATACATATGAATAAGTAGGGCCAAAGTCAAATAATATTAAGACAGTCTAATAGCAAATGTCATGCCTCAAGCCTAACCCCTGGACGTAACACGGGACCTAAGATCACAAGTGATCTCAAGATAATCCTTTGGCACTAACATAACTTAAAACTGAACAAAACATAAGAACGAAAGTTTAACTGAATTAATGAGTAACTTGATATGTTATATAAATATAAGTCAAAATAAAATGACAATCCAAATTATGCTGAATATTTGACTCTATGTCTGAAAAACTTTACTACTGATGAGCTACTGGGACAAGCTCCCAGCAAACTCTAAATACTGAAAACTGAATGAAAGAACTAAAAGACTAGAATGAAGCTAAACTCCAAGTCCTCCAAGGAGGAGGACTCACCAAGCTGGTTGGATGTGCTGCTGATCTACTCGCCTCGAATCTGGAAATGGATTATAGAATCGACATCATAATAGGATGCAGCACAAAAAGGTATGCGATCAATACTATAGAGTGTACTGAGTATGTGAGATATGCATATGTCATGATAAAATATACTTGAAAGCATGCGTAAAACTAAATTCATGCATAAATAGAAGAAATCATAAGTAAATGCCATAATGAAAGAATAAAGCATGAGATAACATTTAAACCTCAAAAAAAGATATCATAAGACTTAGAAAACTTGAAAACATCCATAGGAGAGTTTCTCATAACTGACATAAACTATGATGAGTTACATGGAGTCCAGTGTCATGCACCCACAGTAAAAAAAAGGTTATCCTAACTGGCCAAGGTTAGAACCATGTCATAAGGATTCTGTCATAGCCACAGAGGGCAACCTACGATGGCAACGTAGTTTTGGATTTGGGTTATCTGAAACCTTCATCACTCGGTGCTAAATACTACTCCTAAAATATAACATGAGGCTCACATACATGTGACATATCTAGATATCAAATCTTATTCATAAACATATTCATAACCCGGATCTTCATACTGCTCACAAACCTTGTTTTAGAAAATAATTCATGAGAATTGATGGCACATCGGATGTCTTGTCTTTCATAATAATTCATAACTTGAAAACTTTTATGGCACTAGTTCAATTTCATAATCACATGTACTTTCATAAAATATAGGAACTAGGCATTCACTTTCTTGAAATTCATGAAATCATGCTATCAAACACCTCAATTTGCTTAAATCAATCCATGCATGCAAACTTGACTATACTTAGCCTTTAATTCATGAAATAAGAGTTCACTTGTAAAAACCCATGCAAAATCATACAATTTAGTATTAGATTTCATAATAGATTTATGAGAAAATAATTTATAGAAAAGCCCATAAGAATTGGGTAAGAACACTAATTTGAAATTCATGAAAATTCATATAAAACTTGGGGGTTTTGGTCATAAAGGTGAAGGAATCCATTATTGAATACCCACATACCTGAACTTGAAGCTTTCTTAACTTGGGACTTGAGAATGGAGACTCGGAGATAAAACCCTAGGCCTTGGAGCTTGAGAGAAGAACCCTTTTTCTTTCTTTTGGAACTTGAATTGAAGGAATGAGGAGGAATATAACTTAGTATGAATAAATACCCCTTTTAATAGGCCTAAAACGACTTAGTATAGAAGTTAAAAAGTGGGATAAAAGACTAATTTACCCCCATTGAATGATTTAGAAAAACTAAAATTGGAGGTTCTATAGATGGGTTGATGGGTCGTGAAATGGGTTGACGGATCGTCAACCCACTCGTAGAATTTAGAGGATTTGGTACCTCTCTGAAGGTGATTTCATGGGTTATAGGATGGATAATCATTCGAAACGATGACCTGTCAAGTAACTCATGGAAACTGGGGAAGAAAAGCTGAATTTTAACAAACCACGGGTCACTCTATGGACCGTGGTTTTGGTCTACGAGTCATGGACCAACCAGTGGTTTTGATGGTGAAAATTTTAAGGTTCAGGTCTGTTTTCATGAGTCACAGTATGGACCATAGTTCTATTCTACGGATCATCATCCCGTCTATGGTCACTGACAGTGATGCAGTAAAATACCCATAACATTTTACTCTGGGCTCGAATTAATACACAGTCGGTGGCATTGGAAAGAAGACTCAAAAATATTTAATTTGGTGGGTACTAAGTTACCTAACTCTTTATATTATAGGAGAAATGGTCATTTGAAGTTGACCCTAGTTTAGTCTTACATGAAAACTCATTCGACTGTGGTGCTTGCAACTTAACTTGATGATAGGAGTTTCTTATGAACATGATTCGCATCTAAAGCACTCACCATAATAGAAAAATGATCATTTACATTCATGAAAAAGGTTAGGGCATTAGCTTAGGATTTTTGGGGTGTTCTAACAAATTAGGACAATACTTGTAATAATAGCATCAGAGGCCTCTGCCTCGGGTCTACTTAGGAATGCATAACAATGACCACATCCACCCCTGGACTGAGCAACTACACAACTACCTCTATGATCTACCTGGGCTCCACCCCTAGCATACCGAGATCTACCTCTACCACTCTGTGCAGCTCCTCTAGCCTTTAGTGCTAGTTTCTTATAAGTCTACATCTGAGAACTCTAATGAGGATGACCCTGCCCACGCCTGAGGCAATTTCTTGCAATATGACCCAAATCTCCATAATCATAACACCATCTAGCTAATAAGCCTCACCCTCAATCTCAACCTCTGGCTCAGGGGATGTCATCTTGGCACGACCCCTAGTTGGCGCTGCACCTCATGATCTATCTTTGCCCCGACTTTGAGCCCTGCCTCGAATCCTAAATGGAGCTCTAGAAAAGAGTGCAGGCACACCCTTGTCAGTAGCAGCAGACCTTATTCTCACCATCTGTTGAGAGAATGAAACACAAAATTAAAATTCAAGGAGTGAACAAATTGTATGATAAGGAGTCAAAAAATAGAATTTTCCTAAGAATGTCTCATAGCCTCCCAATGATAGATACGAACTTTATCATACCAATCTGTGAGACTCTAATAAACACTTGCTCTTGTACTCATGAGACTGGTGAACCTAGCGCTCTAATACCAATTTGTCATGACCCCAAAAATACAAGGGTTGTAATGGCACCTACCCTAACCCAACCATGGTAGGTAAGCCAAACTCAATTAAAAATGAAGGAAAATAGTAGAATATCAATACAAATATGTAGTAATAACTCCAAATATCTCCATACATAAAGGCAAGAATACATCATAAATCCCAAGACTCAACTATAACCAGTACAAGAGCGACCTCTAAAACTGAATGTCAAAATTGAAATACAAGACTGTCCAAGAAGTAGATAAGATAAAAATAAAAGATAAATAAAACTGGAACAATCTCCAAACACATAAGCTCACCACAACTTCTAAAGTAGTAATATTGCACGATCTCTAGTTATAGGGTCTACTCATACCAGGATCTGCATTAGAGGGATGCAAAAAAGTATGGGTGAGTATGATCCACTTGTACCTAGTAGGCATCATAGGTCGACTAAGCTTAAGTATACACTATATCGAATAAAGAATACTAAAATAACCTTATACATAGAAAAGTTCCAGCAATTCAATGCCAAAATCACAAAGTATCACAATAAAACACTACAATAATCAAGAAAGCTATAATACAATGATATGAAATGATATGTGATGGCCAATGTCTATCGGTGTACACCCCATCCTTAGTCTTTGCTGAGAGGAGGGACTTATAATTAATAAAGTTTCATATATCTATGTCTGAAATCTTGCATTGGACTGAGTATATATAATATCATATATTTATATCTCGAATCATGCATCAAATCAAATTAATAGAAAGTGTTTCATTTTCTCTCAAAATCAGTATTTTCAAAGGTACAATTCAGTGATTCATGAGATGAATGAATATGCATGATCAAGATGATAATATTATTCAAACAGAACATATAAGTATGAAATCTCAAGATATCAATTAACCCATGCACACAGGCTACAAGCCTCAATATCAAGTCAGAAATCGGAACCATGATTCACTAATATATAAGCCCCAATTTGGGCATCTCAATAATACTCCATATCATATACCACTTTAAATCACTAAGTCACTCATCATATAGTACGCTTTACATCATAAATCCTCATCCAAGCAAAGTCTAAAGAAAGTTATGCCATAACCTATCTCGAAACTGACCCACAAGTCTCTACTTGATCACGCATGAGCCTTTCCTTTTTGAATGGATTTCGAACACACCTAATCTACCACCAACAAGTTTTACACGTAAATATGGGTCTAATGATACTCATATTGCTATGGTTTTAATCGCGGGTCAAAAAGGTCAACCCAAAAGTCAACCCCAAGATCACAAGGAAAAAACAAAAATTTTATTAGAAAAATCAATTTTCTTAAAGCTTACGATGTTCAACTATGAAATTATATCAACACACAGTTGATATAGACCTTGAAATCATCAAAAAATTATTCTTTAACTTTACCGAGAAAACTCTAAAATTTCAAGTTAAAACCCAAGATTTGGAGGTAAAATCATGAACTAATCATTGGAAAATGTATAAAAGTAGTATAAGAAACTTATCCAATAAAGAAACCTCAAAAATCTCATATAGAATCGCCCTAAAGCAAGTCTTCAAGCTCTAACTATGAGGTACGGAAAAATAATAGAAGAAAGTGGAAATCCCACTTCCAAACTACAGAGATCTCCGCACCTGTGGAGATCTCATCGTACATGCAAAGTCACAGCTATTAAAAATTCCTACCATTGTGGACTCCACTAACCATATAGAGTCCCGTCAGAGCGGCAAGGCATCACAGATGCGAGCACACGGCTGCACCATTGCATGCTATGCTCCACATGAGTGAGTCCTCCCTACGTCACCTTGGGTTGCAAGATTGATCATATCTCTGCAGGAGAGAGGTCGCAAGAGCAACCCAAGCATCGATGGAGTGGAGCTCTTCCAGATCAGCCAAGGTTGCAGGCATGGAAGTTTCCATCACACTTACAGCATTGCTGGTGTAGGCTTTGCATCATAGGTGTGGTTGCACCAGCACCAGCTGCACCAACCATCTCTAAAGAGTTTCCCAAACACGGAATCAAACCTCAGAATTCACCCAGAACCCCACAAATATAAACCAACTATGCTACTAGACTAAAATTGATATTCGAATTCAATGGAATTGTTGGATTTATCAATAGAGGTCATTATAAATGTACATTGACTGAAGTCAACTCTAGGCCAAAACTTTCAACTTTCCAATCAATGACTCAAAATGCATCTGAATACTTCGAGACCCAAATCGACAGTGCTACTAGCCCAAAATGGCATTTCAAAGCTAACAGAACTGACAAAATTCTCATACAACATCTTAATCTCTAAATGTTAATCAAAGTCAACCATATCAACTTTAAAACTTTTTAAAATGAAAAACTCACATAGAACCAAACTAAACACCTTGATAACTATGCAACACACTCTCGTAGACCATAAATATCATAATACAACTATGGAAAAGGGGTAAAATGGTCAAAAAGCATAAAAATTCAAATACCACTATGAGAGTTATTACATCATTCACTACTAAAATACACATTTTCCTCGAATATAAGAATAAAGAAGATACCTAAACTATCAAAAAGCTAGGGATATATACTTCACATGTCCGACTCTGTCTCCCATGCAGCCTTCTCAATTGGATGATGCTTCTACTGAACCTTCACTGATGTTATCTCCTTAAATCTCAACTTCATAGTCTGCCTATCCAAAATAGTTGTAGGCTCTTTCTCAAATATCAAATTCTTATCCAAATCTAATGAGTCCCACTGAATCACTTGAGAACCATCACAATAGTAATTTTTCAATATTGAAATATGGAAAACTAGATGCACAGTTGAAAGACTTAGAGGCAAAGCCAACTCATAAGACACCTTCTCAATACATCGTAGGATCTCAAAAGGACCAATAAACCTCGGTCTAAGCTTACCCTTTTTCCCAAATATCATCATGAACCCTTTGATCAACATAACTCTTTTATATACTCTGGAATGCCAAGAGTCGGTCTTGTATTAAATTTACTCTATCAATTTAATCCTATAACAGATTCATAGTCTATGACCTAACTTCGAAGGAATCAAAACAAACCAATCAAATATCTACACTTTCTCCTATGCATAGCATCAAATAGATTCTCTTCGATTTGTATGAGAGAGCATTCCATGCACAAGTTTCTTGAACATTCTAGAAATCTCTAGGTGTCCAGCCAATGTTTCAATCCCTAAATTCACAGTGTCCTTCACTCGATTCTATCTGATAGAGTGTGAATTTATAAAGACGTGGATAATGATCCTTTGACCATGATGAAATTTGTTTGAATTTTGAAATTTCTCCAAAATTCTATTAGAGAAAACCCCTTGATTTTCCTCTAAATTAGAACTCTAATGGTTGCCTATAAATACCCCCCCCCCAACACACTCTGAGCTTAGTGGGTTTTTTAGGGAATAATTGAAGAGATTTTTGTTTTTGGGGGTTTAAAAAGGTTGAAAATGTATTTTCCCCTTATCATTATCTGATTTTGATGTTTCGAGGCCCTATTCTCACCCTTTAGAAAAATCAAAGATTCTAGGGAAAACTTCTTTTAATTTTTGGGATTTCAAGTCAAATTAAAGAGTGGATCATCATCCTCTAGCTCATCATCTCAAGTTGCTGCTTGTGAAAATCTAAAAACTCCTTCATCAATCTTATTCACATAGTCACATTCATATTAGGTACTATAGGTGTTATTGTTTTGACTAAGTCAGTTCATATAATTGTTGATTTTATGGTGTGAAAGGGACATGAGAAGCCTCTAAAATTATTTTCTATGTGGCTGAGTTATCTGTGAGTGTTTCATGATCCAACAAATAGTCTATGACTTAAGCCATGTCTTTATTTAAAAAAGTTCAATCCTTTACTTAAATGCATCTATGTTTAATTATATTTTAGCTCTCTTCTCTACTTTTTTCTATTGTCTCTTTGTAATGATCTTAGTGATTGAGAGGGACATGTGAAGCTTCTAAATTTGACATGAAGTTTACATTTCCAGTTGTTTTAGTTTAAAAGTGATGGTTCCCTCTGAGTTTATAGTCATTATGTGAGACTGAGAATCTTTTCTGCTATTACCTCTTTGCTTAGCCTAGTTCTTCATGTGTTCATAAATCAATGTTGTGAAATTTTAGAGAGTATTTGAGTCTATTTGGTTGCTATTGATCCTCAAAGACCTCTTTGGTTCATAATATCATATAAAGTCTTTAGGTTAGAATTTTGGAACTATTCTTAAGTGTCTCTATGAACAAGAAGCCAAGGGTTGAAAGGAGCCTCTCTATGGTTTGTTTCCATCCTATTAGTTTTATTTATTGTGATTGAATAGTTGGAAACTCCTAAATCTCTATTTGATCTCTTCATCTCACTTTGAGTTCGGAAAAGAAAGAAGTAGAGGAGTTGCTTTAAGGTTACTCTTTAGTCTCTTTTAAAAGATCTCACCATTTCCGGTCTAAGTCTGCATGATAAATTGTGTTTCTTTCAACTAAATCTTCTTTTGTTAAATTCAAAACATGGTTGTAGGTTATTAGTAGAATATTCTAATTATGGTTTTGCAGTACCCATCATTAGCTTTAAGACTTTCGACTTTATATTTCCTAGTGATGTTTTACCTATTCAAACTTAAGTGGATTTAAATTATTGGGTCTGCTTCATGAAAGATTTCTGTAGGTTTTAAATAAGACATGAAGTGTGCATTGTGATGTCTTATTATACTATTTGTTTGGTTAGAAAAATCAAGTTCATTTATTGACTCATGTGAATTTTGAAGTTTAAAATCCCAAAAGCACTTTCATAAAATGCAAATATCTCTTTTGTTAGTCATAAGGCTTGCCTTAATAGAAGTATCTTAGCTCTTTGAGTAAATCTTAAATTCTTTAGTTGGTTGGGCTTTAAATATTTCCAGTCTTCATTTCTAAATATTATTCAAATTTCCTCGGTTTGAAGTATTCTATCTTTATGTGATTTATTTCCAAAATCCTTCTTTTTGTTATAATTGGAAGTGTATTAATTGACTTCATAAGAGAAGTTGTTGCTCACTTATCTGAATTTAAAGGCTGCCTACGTATTTGAATAAAATGACTCTTCAGTCATTAATGCAAAGTCCATTTTATGTCAGTATAGCTAATTATCCATCCTTCAAGAGATTATCATAATTGTTTGCCTTATCTCCTTACTTTATGCATGAACCTTTGTCAATGAGTCCAAATGAACTCTTACCCAGTGTTTTCTTTAGGTCAATCTAAGAATTTGAGTCAATCCAAGTCCAAAATGGACTAGCATTTAAACAAGTGGTGATATATACAAGGGATTACAGCCAGGAAGCTGATATACAGGGTGTGAAAGAAGCAGATGGGCCAAAGCCCAAAAAGGTTTGAGAACAAGAATCCATGTTTTGGATAATATACTGGATATACAAGTTTTAAGAAGAAAAGAGGACTGGTATATAGGGTGTATCAGCCAATGTGCAGCATTAAATGGGCTAAAACCCATTATTTTCAGGATCCAAATCTGGACAGCCACTAGAATGGGCCGAAAAGCCCAATTTCCCTTGTAATTATTGATGTTTGTTTGTAGTAACTCTAATACTCAACTTTAATTAAGCTAAATAAATCTCCTAAAGTATGGCATTTTTGTGTTATCCTTGTAAATTTTTATTTGTTATTTATCGGCTGGATCACCTTCTCATTCGAACTACGTAAAAAATGAATCTTGTGTTGATGACTTGATTCTTCTAAATAAGTGTTTAAGTTGGACTTTTCTCACTAAGTGTTCAAATAAATTTTCTCATTTTGCTTCAAAAAATTTTCATATAGCAAATTACTTCTTTCCTCCAAATTTGATTTTCAAATAAGTCAAGAGGTTTATTCTCATTAACTAATTCCTCCATAACTAGTCTAAAATGAATTCTTAGTTTCCATTTTTATTGAACCATGTCCTTTCTCTTTTTAAATAAATCAACTCTTTGTAAATTTAGCCATATTAAGTTAGTCAAAAAAATTGGTCAACCATTTTATGGATGTTCTTAAGTGCCTTAAAATTCTTCTTAAGACATTGTTTGAACCCTTACCTAGTTTCTATATTTTTAAAGATTTATTTCTGTTTTTAAGTCTTAAAAGAATTCCCTAAATTTTCTTAATTTCTTTAGAAAAATTAGGTAGTAACTCTACTTTATTCAAAAAGTTATTTTGGAATTTTCGTTAAGTTTTCAAAGTAATTTCAAGTCAATTCACCATTTTCTTTATGGCGACTCTACTGGGAATTTATTTAGGTTCTAACCAAAAATTGAAGTTTGACTAACTTTTATGTGGCTAACCATTTGAAAGTGTTGTAATAGCTAGTAATTTTAATTTTTTGCAATTAAATATTTATTTTTGCAAATATATTGTTATTTTGCATCTCATGGCATATTTTGTCGAATGACATTCAAGTTTCTACATCTTTAAGGAGGGTTCGCGATTCCGCGGCCTGTTTTCACAAATGACATTTTTCTTGGAATGTTGGTGATTTATTGGTACGTTATGCGTTCAATGATCAATATATTTCCAACTCAAGTTATCCACTTGGGTTTCAATCCATTTTAAAATCCCACTCTAGATACTCAGAATAGAACAATACCCAAACCTATTTTAGGCATTGACCTAGGATGACCCAATATCCAAGGGGTGTTGGGCCAATTAGAATGTCTACCTTGCATCTATTGGTCACGAGTCAATAAAAAATGATCATCCTTACGTGCAAATGTTGAAAAAGTATACGCCATTTAAATCAACCCATTATTTCTGAGGTAGGGGAAACTTACCTTGTTTATTTGTTTTGTAGGATGGACCAATCATACCTCGCTAGAAGATTTCAAATGGTAATCGAACCAGATGACTTTCTTCAAGTTTGGTGGAAATACATGAAAAAAGGTGATAGAGAAATCATTCGAGATCACATCGGATACTTGCCTTTTCTCATGGACATGAAGTCTTGGCCTAAATGATCCAACTCATGGCCAAGTTTTGGGGCAATGACAATATGGTTTTTTGATTTGGGAGCATAGAATTGTCTACAACTATTGAAAAGGTAGTGGTGAGCTACGAAAGTGTGTCTATCTGCAACAATATAAAGAAGATGCTGGACAATGATATTTTAATTCTGGTTGTGTAAAATCGTCAACAAATCAAGGATAGATTTTTGTTTGTGAATGATGATTGGCTTGGTAGACTAAAAGGGCCAAACATCCCACTTTGCAAGTGGTACTACCGCTTTGGGTGCTATAATGCCTTCAAGAAGTTTGGACATGAGTTTGTCTTTGAAGCGGAATGGAAAAGTCATAGAGCGTTTACGTTTTTGGTATGTTTACTTGGGTCTATTTTGTTTCCCCAACGACCAAGAAGAACCATCCACCCAAGTGTTGTGATGGTCACACACGCCCTTTTCTATAGAATAGTCTATTGAACCGCAACCAAGTTTCACACCTTGGCTCCTATGATTGTTGTGGATATTTATCGAGTTTTAGGAAATTGCTAAGTAGGGTCTCGTTTCTTTCAAGGGTGTAACTTAATCTTTCAATGGTGGATGATTAAACATATACTCAAGACTTCTTGTCCTAAAGAGTTGGATCATTAAATGAGGTCAGACCACTTTGTATTTCATGGTATATGGATTTCATTGAACAAGTTCAAACGAAATCCCACTCAAGGATTTTGGTTCAAGAAATTTAGTGATTTGAGAGATGACAATGTGCAATGGTCAATTGAGGACCTTCACCCCGGGATGTACACAACTCGAGATAACAAAGTTCCTTTACTATTACTTACAGGCCTTAGAGGAACTCTTTCTTATGTTCCCTCTAGGGTCCTTAGACAACTTGGCATAAGACAAGAGACGCCTCAAGTGGGCAAAATGGCCAAATTCATAACCGACCACGAAGATGGTAGGATAGCATTCAGGGAAATGATTATTACTGGTTGGAGGCAAAGAAGAGTTGGGGATTCTGTGATCAAGAATAGGTTCAACCCCGAGTGTAGTGGAACATACAAGGAATGGTTGTAAAAGAACTTTGTTGGAACTCTCGTACCCGATCCTAATAGGCCTTATCAATTAGTTAGTGTTGAATCCAAATACCAAATCTGACTTTATAGGCTTCAAGCACAATACACAGAGAATGAGTTGGCATACCAATGCCAACACATGGATGATGCCTATGACCATCCACTACTTCAGACAAGAGTTGAAGTGTGAAAGGCAAGAGTTGGGAGATGCAAGGCAATGCCAATCTGAGCTAGATGACCACATGGAACAACAAACCAAGACCACAGAAGAGATGGACTTTGAAGATAGGGCTCGACTATCAGGGTCTCACTTTGTGATGGATAGGTACTTTATTGGGAAGAAGTGGACAAATCCAAGAGAGCAAGGACCGTTGAAGGATTTTCGAGGATTAGAGTTTGTTTAGTAGTGTCCCCTGTGTGGGATTGCTTTATTTTGCACTTACCCTTCCCTAAATTTGTATCCTATTTGCCATTTTTCTTGTAAAAGACTTATGTATTCCATTTCTTTTATTAATGAAAGCATATTTTGGGATAATGGATTAACTTAAACGCATATACATCCTTAGTTCACTAGGCCTACCCTTGGCATAAAAAGGGTCACCCAATATTAGGACGTGCAAACTTTTACGTGCTATTATGTGCTATAACTTCTTTATGTGATATGTGTTGCTCTAATTGAAGGTAAATTAACACCCTCCTATTTAAAAACAATGTTTAGAGCCTATAAGCAGAAAATAAACCCACAAATGCAAAGTCCTACTAAATCATTCCTTGGGTCTTCCAAGTTTCTCAGAAAATCTGTCACGACCTAATTTCTCAGATCATGATAGCACCTACAATCCCCCAGTAGGCAAACCAATTTTCGTAGCCCGGAACGGTTAGTAATGGGCTACTACCTAACCAATACACATGATAAGCTGAAATAAACAAAATCAGAATAAGATAGATACAAACGGAAGCAAAAACCTGAATATATATACATACGAGAGAACTACACCAACCCCAAGACTTGGTATCGATAGTACATGAGCTTCTAAATAGAATATAAGTGCTAGATATAACAAACAGGACTACACAACTATCTCTGAATACATAAAGAGTAACAGTACAAAAGATGAGATGCGGACAAGCTCGGGTCGTCAGGTGCTCACCTAGTCTCGAATATCCAGAAACTACACGAGTCTCCACGCGATCAATGGAAAAAGTTCACACTAATATCTGCACCAAAAGTGCAGAAGTATAGTATGAGCACCAATTGCTAAGCAACAGGTACCCAGTAGGCATCATCGGCCGACTGAGTGCATATAAAATATAAAAGCAATAATAAGCATATAACAAGGAAACAGTCACAGAAAACAAGGAGGAAGCACAAGGAAACTAGCACAAAGAGTAATCAACCAAGAGTTGCAAGTATAACATGCTAGCATAGAAGATATACATACAAAGAAACACAGGTCAAAGAAAGAAGGAGGACGCACCTGGGATCCTTGCAATAACAGTACATATAAAAGAGAGTTTAAAGAGATGGGTGGTATACCGGTAACCTCAAAAATAAAGGGAAAGAAGGAAAGCAAACCAACAATTGAACTAGAAACCATAGACTAATAGAAACATGCTTAAGACATCAATTTCAAGATAGGAAAAGATGTAATCAACTCACAAGTATAAGCCTAGGATGGAATAACTAAACTACAAGTACCCAAATCCGCTAATCAAAGCCAGGATAAGAACATAATTCAATACCCTAAAACCGCTTAGGAGGCTACACAATCAGTATCTCAACAATGCAAGCCCCACTAGCCTCTCAATAATCATAGTCCCAAAAGCTTGGTGCCTCAACAGGCTAAAACCACAAATCCAACCGGTACCAAGGGTCAAAACTAGCTCTACAAAATGGAAGGAGTAATATAATCTACCTACAGTACCAACGGCCGCCCATACAATCGAGGAACACAATCAAGTGAAAAGAAACCCTCCGTCCGCCTATACAACTGGAGCATACACTGAGCACACAGCAAACAAGGGTGGAATCGGAATACCAAATGCATGATGATGATATGATGAATCTGATGTGAAAGTAACTCGTATGTTCCTCCTCTGGTACCTCAAAGGCCCAATAGAGGTAGGACCCATAGAAGGACTCTACCCGTATACCTCTACTCTACCGTAGACCCCTCCTCCTAGTGCGTGCATCGGCCCATAGCTGGTAGCCGAGGAATGATAGGGTCCATGGAGGTCTACTCATAGACCACATACAAAATAGTGCAAATCTCAAATAGTAGCTTAAATACTCAGAACCTCATAGTACATGCCCAAAATCGAACTGGGTCTAAAATAGTAGTAGTAATCCAAAAGATCCTTTCAAAGGGTGCCCGAAGTATATCCGGGTCTAAAATTAGTAATCAAGCCTTAATAACCCTCTCGAAGGGTGCCTGAAGTATATTCGGGTCTAAAACCATCATAAGACATATCGAGCACTTTGGCATAGCTGAGTCTAGTATCAGTAAGGAAATGAGTGAGAAAATCAACATAGTACCACTTTTATTTCAAGAAAATCCACCAGTCAGTTCTAAATCTCATTTTATCATCTTTTATACCGAAAACAGGCCCTCGAGGCCATGCAAAGTTTTAGAAAACTGGTGATAGTAGGGTTAAAGCCAAAATAGTAGTAAAATATACAGAAAATACCTTTTCATGAATGATATGCTCGTAAATAATAGATTCGTCCAAAATGGCTCACAAACATTCCTATCAGCCCTGCACAGGCACAAGAAGCTCTACAACACAGATAGCCAGCCTAAAGTAATGTCACTATGTTCGAAATTCACGGATATTCCTAAATATCTCACCGTCTATGGTCCAGAGTCATAACAAAGGCCACATGAAGCCACAAGGGTGAAATAGCAATACTACACGAATTCTACAATCAACATAGGAAATAAACAGATAGAAAAGGTGGACAAGGTCTGGGGTACCAACCTATAACAACCCACCCACAGATACTAATTAGTGCAGTTATAGTCTATATACACAGAGTCTAGATAGGGGAAACCATAACCTACTTGTCGTCCGATGACTAGGTGGGGGAACGACGTCGTCTAAGCTTGAACTGCCCCAGAAAGCTACAATTTGTGAAAGTACTATCAACACAATAATCTACACGTTAAACCAAAATCAACGATACCCATAATGCTAAACACATACCCCAGTCAAAATTCGGATGACCGGTGGGCCTGTGGGCCCCTCAACCCAAAATTGGAAATGAAAAACACTCATGTGTTCCCCACAATCCCTGGAGCACATGCTCAAAGTTTGAGAAGAAATGGACATTTAATGGGTTCAAAACAACCCCACAATCATGAAATTAAAGAAGGAGAATTTATGGAAATCATCAAAAATTAACAAGAGAACTTACCGGGTTAAGGTCGGGAAAATGACCACGAAGCTATGACAATCCTCCTCCAAGAGTTTGGTGAGAAAAGTTGAGGAAAGTTGGAGTTTTGAGTTGTTTTAATGAAGGTTTCGGAGTGGGGTTTAGAAATGAGGAGAGAAGAAGAAAGAATCAACTTAAATGCTTCTAGGCGTGCCTATGCTAACGCGAACAGGCCGCTGTCTATGCGGGCATACATACGTGGGAACGCGGCACGCACGCGAAGGCAAGGCATTGTCCAAGCCAGGCGCCTGCCTTGTGCGTATGCATCCAAGACACCATGCATGTGGGACTGCAGACGCGGCCAAGGCGCGCCTAGGCAAAGGCTTAGTAGAGGGGTGGCATGGCTTTGCCCTACGCGTAGGCAGCCAGACCACGTGTAGGCGAAGGCTAAGTTGATTCCATGACAGCAACAGTTGCCAACAGCCAACACTAAGAGGGAATTTTCTTCGACGGACCCTCAGGAACGCATCCGGAGTCCAGCAAACACAAACGACTGAAGCAATTCAATTAGAAACGACATTTCAGATCCAATGGAATTAACGAAAATCCCATCGGAGGTCGATTTAATAAAAAGTGGGTCCCACACCCAAAGATCAACCTTAGGCCAACTATTTTCAAAATAGAACCTAATGGCCAAAATCAAGTCCGGAAGCCTCGGGACCCGAACCAATGGTACCTCTAGCCTAACCTCGACTTTACGGAGCTATCAGCGCTGACAGAATTTTCATTCGAGGCTGGCTTCTCCAAATGTTGACCAAAGTCAACCATATAAGCCCAACTGGCCTGAAAATACAGAATGAGAGAGAATTCCAAGCTGAAAAGCTCTCGGATCCCGACACAAGGTCCTTCAGACCAAAGTCCACGCTCCGAAGCTAACGGAATTGTTAGAATTTTATTCCAAGAATGATAGATAAGAATGTTAAATAAAATCAACGATTTCCAAAGTTGAAGCTCTAAAATAAAGAAACGGCCATAAAGACCAAACAGACGGCCCGGGCACCAAACTACCAGTCCTAGCCAGTCATAAATGACTTGGGGTGGCTATGGCAAGCTCTAACAGTACAAGAAAGGAAAAAATGAGTAAATGACCATAAGGGTCATTACATCATCCACTACTAAAAAGACTTTCGTCCTCGAAAGTCAGGAAGGAAGAAAACAGTAGAGACTTAAGAACAGCAGATACAAGGCCCACACTACTCTCTCGGACAACTCGAGTAGCCTCCACGACCTGATGGAACCCAACAGAACAGAACCAAGGGAAGCAACCAAGCCTTAACTTCACTCTAGCCATTCTAGACTCCAACTTTAAACTCCAAAACTCCAAGGATCTGCTAACCCAAACTGAACCTCGAGACCCTCAACCAGGAAGCACCAACCGAACACCAAAACTAGAGAACCAAGGCGATCGACACACAGAACCCAAATCCTCAAAATCACAACGAAATGCATCAAGAAACCCATCAATCCAAAACTCTAACTCATGAACCCGCTGATCCACAAAACCCCTTTTATTCTGAACTGAAAACTTGTGTACCACAAATAGGAAGTTTTATTTAAGCCGAACACTCAAGCCACTCTCGAAATATCAACTGACACACCGGATATCCATAGTTCCCGCTTACACTCCACCACGAATGAAGTCACACTTTTTACTAAAACTCTTCCAAGCCAAGCTATAGACCACTAGCCTTGTCGTCTAAGGTAACAACCCATAGAGTATCCTCAAAATCTGGAGTTACTTGTCCCCACTGACTATCAACCAAAAAACGAACACTTTTGCAAACATCAAACTCGATAACTGCAGCCAACTGAACTAACCATCTGAACTTGACTGAATTTTGCATACTAGGGTTAGAAAAGGCATGCACGAACACCCTGTGTCAATGGAGAAATTTCCAAACTATCGCACAAAAACGACCTTCCTGAACTATGCAAAGTTTGAACCAGCTGAAAGCAAATGAACTAGTGCAACCTTCCCAATAGACCCAAACCAAACCAAGACCCTTCAAGGAGTATGGTAATCCCACCACGAATCTCGTAGTCAATAATTAAGCTCTAAACTCTAGGAAATACTGCAGCTACTCCAAACACACGAACATTATTTAAAATCTAAAATCATCTTACTAGTCTCAAGTCAAAAGAAAGTCCACCACGCCATGAATATCAAGTCAAAACACTCCTTAGGCAAGGGAAAAGATGCAAAAAGTCCAAAGTCGCCGCTTAGCTATTGATAATGTCTTAACCTTCCAACTCACCCGCTACTGAAAATATACGGTATGTTGTACCCGTATACAAACCAACAGCCCCGAAAACATTCAACATGCCGTACTTCAGACCCACTTTAGCAGAGCCCAAACAATGCCAGAATTGCATACAATAGATGATCTCTCAGCGAACCAACCCATTCAAACCTCTAACCCTCAAAATCACCAAGGCGACCATCGATCTCGAAGTACCATTAGAACCTAAAGTAGCCCTGTCGGCTTCAACCCGCACAACCTGATCACATGTAGCATACACCACTGCTAATTATCAGACCTACACCATTGAATCTATCCAACAAAAGTAGAGGGAACCTCGTACTATCAAGAACACTGCTAACTCTGGAAGGTACCGCCTAGACCAATGGTTAGCCAAGGACAAGGTGTCCAAGGCCCACAATCACTTTGAAATCGTAGTAAAGAAGCCAAGCAGCTCGCACCCACTACCCCCCGGTACAAGGATGTTACAACCACGGAGAAACTTCCACGAATAACCCAACATAGTCTGCTAGCCCATGATTCTGAACTCTATCACCAATTTACCAATCAACGCTCATGTCGAACCCACGAGTATACTCATACGCTGCCGACGAACACATAGGAACTGGAGTCAGCTATGCTCTGAACATACAGTTTGCCTAAACTGTAATGCTACAAAGAGTTGGATCACTCAACAAACATAACAAGGAAATCACAACTGATGCAATGAGTCCCCAAAGGTAGTACTGGAAATGACCACTACCTCAATCTCATACTAGAAGGAATTATGACCTCGAGTTTATCAAAGGAAATGGCACCACAAATCTGCACTCGATCGATGCCAGTCACCAACACACAAGCCCAAGCAAAACCTCAGTCATCACATCGGTCAGCTACTAGAACATATACATACACACAAGGAGTCATTACCTTCCTTCGCAAACCCGACAAAACCCTTTCCAAGGAAATACCAAACCTGACAGGCTCTCTCTCAAATACAACCTGAAGTTATTCGCTTAGCTCCCACACTCTTACTAGTAACACTTGATACGATGAAATAAGAGTAGGCCGAATGCCTAACTCCACCAATATGCTATAGCCCAAACCCAACCATAATGCCACAAATCCATAGTAAACCTCAACTAAGATGCTACAATCAACACTTAGCCAGAACTTCTATAGCCAAACACTCAATTACAATGCTACAATCAAACTCGATTCTATCAACCAGAACTGGGGAGAGTAAGAAAGCAACTCAACCAGACTTAGAACAGGAGGAAAACACGAAAGCAACCCATACGTGCTAACTTACCAAACAAAACAACTAAGAAAGGTCTATTCAAATCACCTAAGAAAAGCAAAATTGACCAATGCTTACCAGTATAACCAACACCACTCGACTTGGCCTAAAACTCCAGCACTACCACCGGTATCACATCAAACCAACACAAGGACCTCTAGATGATGCTAGATAATGGCCTAGGCAACAACCATCTAAGACTGCCAAAAAAAGAAGATTCAAGCCAAGTCTAGAACCACAAATAACTAGAAGCGAGCTTAACAAAACCTACCCACGAGCTACAACTCCGGGAAAACACCTCTCAAGGATAACTCACCCTATCCACTACTAAAAAGAAACGATCTACCAAAACAACACACGAATAGAACTACAAGCTCAAACAGTAAAACAACCAAACAAGTAAAACAGGAAAACACATAAGCAAATACACAAAAAGGGAAGAATCACAACACGGACAAAGCTATCACCAACCGAACATAAATAGAGTCATACCTGGAGCAAAAACATTGGGAACCTCGACCTCTGGCCCACCAAGAGTGGCATCGGATTAACGGTGTCTATCGCTGGACTAAGTAGTCAATACTGAAGGCTCAATCATTCCTTGCCGGGGACAATCTTTAGAATAATGACCCATCACCCCACAACTATAGAAAACCAAAGAAGCCCTACTCTGATGCACGGTGATGTCAGCTCTGGACAGATATCTGAACCACCTGGTTGTAAGTCACCTCTAACACTACTAAAAAAGGCTAAAAAGGGATGGCCAAAAGGGACGTTGGTCATTGCTTTTTTGGCCAAAAGCGACGGTATAACTTTCGTGGGAAAATGGCATGTCGCTTTTCCAAAAGCGACGGACAACGTCACTTTAAAAGCGACAGACTGCATCGCAAATAAAAAAGCAATGCAATTTTAATTTTATAATTTTTTCCAGAAAAGTAACGCAGTCCATCGCTTTGTTCTTGAACTTGAAGAACAAAGCGACGGACAACGTCGCTTTTTCTAGGAATTTAAAAAAAAATTCCAAAAAAGCGACGGACAAAAGAGACGTTGTCCGTCGCTTTTCTGCATTTTTTCCAGCTGCAAAAATCTGCATTTTCAATATGCACCACCTTCTATTTAAAAATCTAATTCAATACAGCCCAAACCAGCACTAATTGTTGCCACAACATTCGTAAAACAAATACAACATCAACAACAAATTAAAAACGAAGTAAAAATTTCATTAAACACATAAAAGGTCCACCAAAAGGACTTATAAAGTTGAAAACTAATTCTTAACTCAAAACTAATAATTTAAACTAACAAACTTAACTTTAAAAAACTTAACCTAAGAAAACTAAGATTCAAGAACCTAATTTAAGTTAATAATCTTATTCAAGAACCAAATTCCAAATTCAAGTTCAAGTCTTAATCCTAATTCAAGTTCCAAATTCAAGTTCCAAATTAAAGTTCCAAATTCAAGTTCCAAATCCTAATTCCAAATTCAAGTTCAAAATTCAAGTATCTAATTCAAGTTCAAAAGAGAACCTAAAGTTGAAAACTAATTCTTAACTCAAAACTAACAATTTAAACTAACAAACTAAACTTAAAAAAGCTTAACTTAAAAAAATTAAGATTCAAGAACCTAATGTAAGTTAATAATCTAATTCAAGAACCTATATTCAAATTCAAGTTCAAGTCCTAATCCTAATTCAAGTTCAAAATTCAAGTTCCAAATTCAAGTTCCAAATCTTAATTCCAAATTCAAGTTCAAAATTCAAGTACCTAATTCAAGTTCAGAACCTAAAGTTAAAAACTAATTCTTAACTCAAAACTAACAATTTAAACTAACAAACTTAACTTAAAAAAACTTAACTTAAAAAAACTAAGATTCAAGAACATAATTCAAGTTAATAATCTAATTCAAGAACCTAATTCCAAATTCAAGTTCAAGTCCTAATCCTAATTCAAGTTCCAAATTAAAGTTCCAAATCCTAATTCAAGAACCTAATTCCAAATTCAAGTTCAAAATTCAAGTACCTAATTTAAGTTCAAAAAAGAACCTAAAGTTGAAAACTAATTCTTAACTCAAAACTAACAATTTAAACTAACAAACTTAACTTAAAAAAGCTTAACTTAAAAAAACTAAGATTCAAGAACCTAATTCAAGTTAATAATCTAATTCAAGAACCTAATTCCAAATTCATGTTCAAGTCCTAATCCTAATTCAAGTTCTAAATTAAAGTTCCAAATTCAAGTTCCAAATCCTAATTCCAAATTCAAGTTCAAAATTCAAGTACTTAATTCAAGTTCAAAAAAGAACCTAAAGTTGAAAACTAATTCTTAACTCAAAACTAACAATTTAAACTAACAAACTTAACTTAAAAAAGTTTAACTTAAAAAAACTAAGATTCAAGAACCTAATTCAAGTTAATAATCTAATTCAAGAACCTAATTCCAAATTCAAGTTCAAGTCCTAATCCTAATTCAAGTTCCAAATTCAAGCTCCAAATTCAAGTTCAAGTTCAAGTCCTAATCCTAATTCAAGTTCCAAATCCTAATTCAAGAACCTACTTACAAATTCAAGTTCAAGTCCTAATCCTAATTCAAGTTCCAAATTAAAGTTAATGATCTAATTCAAGTTTCAAATCCTAATTCCAAATTCAAGTTTCAAATTCAACTTCCAAATTCAAGTTAATAATCTAATTCAAGAACCTTATCCTAATTCAAGTTCCAAATTCAAGTTCTAAGTCCTAATTCCAAATTCAAGTTCAAAATTCAAGTACCTAATTCAAGTTCAAAAAAGAACCTAAAGTTGAAAACTAATAATCTAATTCAAGTACTTAATTCAAGAACCTATATAGTTTAAGTTCAAAAAAGAATCTAAACTAAGGTTCACAAGCTAATAGCAAGCATTACCTAAACTAAGGTTCACAAACTAATAGCAAGCCTAAACTAAGGTTCACAAACTAATTATAGCAAGACTAAATTAAGGTTCAAAAATTAATTAGCATGCCTAAACTAAAGTTCACAAATTAATAGCAAGCCTAAACTAAGGTTCACAAACTAATAGCAAGCCTAAACTAATAAAAGTTCATAAATTAAGAATGTAATCTAAAAAGAAATTTTTCACTAACAATTTTTTCATATATCAATTTTCACTATCAATTTCTCAAAGTCTTAGTTTAGAATTCAACAACAACAACAACAACATATACACCATAGTCTAAATTCAACAACAATAGCATACCCTAGTCTAGAATACACTATCAATTTTCGAAAATAAAAATACCCGAATTAAACCCTAACCTTCAAATCAACAAAATAACTAACCTCAAAATGGGAGGATGTTGGAGGGAGGAGGATGACGGTGGAGGGAGCGGTGGTGGAGGAGCAGCGATGGAGGAGCAGCGGTGGAGGAGCAGCGGTGGAGGAGCGGTAGAGCAGTGGTGCAGTGGTGGAGGAGAGGAGGAGAGAAAAAGAGAAAGAGAGAAAGAGAGAAATGAGGGAAAAGAGACCCGATGGGGTCTTTGTATAATTAAAGAAGCGACGGACAGTGTCGCTTTTATCCATCACTTTTTTTAAATAAGTTGACCGCGTAAAAGTGACGGACAAAAGTGACGCTGTCCGTCGCTTCTTTTTCTTAATATAAATTAAATTTTAAATAAAGCGACGGACAGTGTCACTTTCTTTAAAATTATTTTTAATTTTTTTAATAATTGCGATGTTGTCCGTCGCTTGTAGTAAAAAATAAAAATTAATTACTTTTAAATTATTTTGGCGTAAAAATCCGCTAAAAACAGTAACGGACAAAGAGACGTTGTCCGTCGCTTTTGTAAAAAAATAATTATAAATTAAAAAAAATAGAAAAGCGACGGACAGCGTCGCTTTTTCCATCGCTTTTCAGGAATGACGTTGTCCGTCGCTTTCCTATCCGTCCCTTTTTGAGCTATTTTTAGTAGTGTAACCACCTGGGGACCACCCCTACAACCCTGTGCTCCACCTCTAGCCAGTGGCACTGGAGCCCTGGGCGATAACACCTGCTGACCCTGCTGACTGAAAAGTGGGACCGTGGGGCAATCCCTAACAAAGTGACCATGCTCACCATATCAAAAATAGCCTTTACCAGATAAGGTTTGACGGGAAGATCTCACTAAACCTAACCGGCCGCCATGGCCTACACACTCTGAATGCAAACGTCAAAGAACCTGATCCATACCACGTCTACTCTGCTCAACATACCCTACAAAACCACTCTTTGGAACCTGTGGAGCAACTGAATCTAGTTTGCTAGACAAGAAGCAACGAAACCGAGCTCTAGCAGACAATCCCCTACCTCGAGTCTGAGAACCTCGAAAACCATCTTGACAATGACGTTTCTTACTACTACCTCCATATGCCTCACGACATAAATCCTCAACAGCCCAAACATGATCCACTACTTGAAGGAAGGTCGTCCCAACTGTAACCAGGTGCTCAGTCGCCAAATGGAGCAGTGAAATCAAACCTCCCATAAAACTCTAAACCCTCTCGAACTCTATAGGCACCATCCTAGCAGTATGCCTAACCATCTAATGAAACCTCACCTCGTACTCCAACACTGACATATGGCCGCCCATACAACTGAGAAACATAATTAAGTGAAAACAAACCCTCCAACTGCCCATACAACCAGAGCATACACTGAGCACATAGTAAACAAGGGTGGAATCGGAATACCAAATGCATGATGATGATATGATGAATCTTATGTGAAAGTAACTCGTATGTTCCCCCTTTGTTACCCCAAAGGCCCAATAGAGGTAGGACACATGGAAGGACTTTACCTGTGTACCTCTACTCCACCGTACACCACTTCTCCTGGCACGTGGGTTGGCCCGTAATTGGTAGCCTTGCAATGATAGGGTCCATGAAGGTCTACACGTAGACCACATACAAAACCACACCAATCTCAAATAGTAGCTCAAATACTCAGAACCTCGTAGTACATGCCCAGAATCAAACTGGGTCTAAGACAGTAGTAGTAATCTCAAAAGACCATCTCAAAGGGTGCTCAAAGTATATCTAGATCTAAAATAAGTAATCAAGCCTCAATAACCCTCTCGAAGGGTGCCCGAAGTATATCTGGGTCTAAAACCATCATAAAATATTTCTAGAACTCTGGCGCACTTAGGTGAAGGCTTGGTAGAGGGATGGCATGGATTTTCTCTACATGTAGGAGGTTAGACCACGCGTAGGCGAAGGCTAAGTTGTTGCCATGATAGCAACATCTGCCAACAGCCAACACCAAGAGGGAATTTTCTCCGATGGACCCTCGAGAATGCATCTGAGGTCCCGCGAACACAAATGACCTGAGTTATTCAACTAGAAATGGCATTCTGGATCTAATGGAATCAACAAAAAATCCCATTGTAGGTCGATTTAATGAAAAGTATGCCCCGCACCCAAAGATCAACTTTAGGCCAACTATTTCTAAAATAGAACCCAAAGGCCAAAATCAAGTCCTAAAGCCTTGAGACCCAAACCAATGGTCCTTTTAGCCTAAACTTAACGTTCCAGAGCTAACAGCATTGACAGAATTTTTATCTGAAGTCATCTTCTCCAAATGTTGACCAAAGTCAACCATACAAGCCCAATTGTACTAAAAACACAGAACGGGAGAGAATTCCAAGCTGAAAAGCTCTCGGATCCCGACATAAGGTCCTCCTAGACCAAAGTCCATGCTCTGGAGCTAGCAGCACTGTCAAAATTTGATTCCGAGCAAAATAGCTAAGAATGTTGACTAAAGTCAATGATTTTCAAAGTTGAAGCTCTAAAATAAGGAAACGGCCATAAAGATCAAACAGACGGTTTGAGCACCGAACTACCGGTCTTAGCAAGTCATAAATGACTTGGGGTCATTAAAAGAAAGCTCTAACAGTACAACAAAAGAGAAAACGAGAAAATAACCAGAAGGGTCATTACAAAATCCTAAAGAAAACTCTTTTCCTTATATCCCTAAAAAGCTTCACTCCTACCTTACAGGAAGATTTGACTTAGGAATATGGAAAGAATTTTAGATTGGATGAAAACCATGGGTTGCAAAATGACAAGAATTCAAGAAGACATTGAAGAAGTCCAAAAAAGAGGAGAAGAGATAGACCGACTAAGGGAGGTTGCCATAGCCAAAACTAGATAAGTTGAAGAGAAAACCGCCATGACTAAAAAAAGGATTTCTATGCTTGACCAGATGTTAGAAAGCAAAATATGACACCAAAAAGAGGCTATGCTCGAGAGATCGAGCAATGATCTTGGAATTTGAGTCTACCACTGAAATAATTGGAGAATTGGAACAGAAGGACAAAGGAAAAGGAAAAATAATTGAAGAGTCTGAAGAAGGTAGCCTCAAGCAAGAAGAGTTACCAAAGAAAATAATGATAGAGAATATGGACGAGACTTTTTGGCCATCCAGGATCAGACAAGGGTGTGAACAGATCATTCTTAAGGCCCACTCCAAAAATTCCTTAAGGGACCCTGAGGTCATGGAATTTTCAACAACTTATAATACTTTTCAATCAATTGGGCTTTTGCACCTGATTGAGACTCAAGGACCTAGATGCGACCCAAAAGATGAGTACAAAAGGTGTGCTTATCACCCACTTCAAAAAGGTCACACAACTAATAAATGTATAGTGTTAAGGACCAAGATCCACTACATGATCAATAGTGGAAAAATTAGTATGTAAGGTGCCCAGCTATGCTAGCATGTGATCAAGTCAAGCCCAGAGCCTCACTGAAGATGTCTTGATTCATCGCTTGGACTTCAAAATGTTTGAGGAAAACTGTGAGGACACCTACTTCAAGTTGGTTCACGCTAAAATACTCCAGCCTATTAAAAAGAAGGAAAGAAAAATCCTTTTGAAGCAGAACAAAAGTGGAAACATATACCTTTACCACAAAAAAATAGGGGCATGAAATTGACAAGTGCTATATGCTTTTTGCTTCTATTTGGAGAACTTTATCAGGGTTTGGAAGATTCAACTCAAGTTTGCGCTAGACCATCCATAGATGAGAAAGAAGAGATTATCGACCACTAGTCAAGAAGAAGCTTTGGACGTAGCAGAATTTCCCTTTATATTGTTTTTGCATTTTCATTTCTTTCCTTGTAATGAGAATTTGAGAAAAATAACGCAAAAGAATTTTTCTTGTACTGCAAACTATGTGAGGCCTTATTTCTCCTTCATGAGATACGTAGGTAGCCTTTCTAAGCTCGACTCCTATCTTTAAGAAGTTCTTATTTCCCTTTTTTAGGTGAAAAGGTTAGAGAATTTCGCGTCATTAACACAATTGTAGAGAAGAGATACCAAGAAGATCAAGACTCAATGCAAGATAACTTTCTTGTCAAAAAACACTTACTCCAAAAAATCAATGCGAAAATTCCAATTTGTTGAGCCTCTTTATTCAAAATCACCCGTGGGGAAATTCACCTTTGATGAAGTAACACTTCTATATCTAAATTCCTGTCTGATATCTTGTCTTAATTATTAATACAAGATCTAACATATTTACTTTTGGGTTGTTTTTACTTTATCATGTAGAAGAATAAATAGAAACTAGTTTGTGTTGACAAAAGCTGGCAGAACACCCATATTTCACCTATCCAAAAGTTAATATAAGTTCCTCTCCTGATTGTTGCTTTTCTACGGAGAAAAGGAAAATGACTGGTAGTGATGATGATGATGCTTTGACTGAGATCACCTTAAGGGATAACATGATAGTGGAACATAATGAAGTAATTGCTAAATTAGCAAAAATGCTAGAAAGGCTCCAAGAGGAGATGCACCAAACTAAGGATCTAGCTAGTCTGGCCATTGTGAATAACACTCCGACCCCGAGTAACTGCAGGCCTTCACTCCAGTTCCCTCCTCTAAACTCTCCTAACATTAAAAACCGTCCAAATAATATACCATCTGCTTCCATCCTAAGACCTACCACGGATCCCATCTCCAGCAATCCACCTCAATTTGTCTATCCTACTAAGCCCATACTTCTTTTACCCAGCATACTAACCGAAACAATAACCTAAGTGACTATAATCCTTAAAACTTCCCTCCTAACTACCAAAGCACCCCTCCAAATGCCTATAGTTTCCAAAACATCACTCTTACATAACAGAATAACAACCCAAATATCAACAACCCATAGAAATTTACCCCTATATACCAAAATCTCACTCGACTGTCCAGAACCTACTACCTAATCAAGTTATGCCTCCTACCACTTTCCACATTACTATAACACTCCCTACCTGATTTTCCCAGAAAACCTCAAAATTGACCATTATGAGAAGAGGAAAAAGAAATGAATAGCCATAGAAGAGAAGCACAATAGGGATATATTGATAATAAAAGAGGAAATTGCTAAAATAAAGGAAACTCGTGGTTCATCAGATAAATAGGGATTCATCTATGATGATGTTTGTGTCCATCCTGATCTAGATCTTCTAGAGGGATACAAGATCCCTGATTTTGAAACGTACAATAAAAGCATAAACCCTATGATCCCTTGAGAGGTTATTATAACCATATAGTGGGGGGTAGATAAAAATGAAGCACTATTGATGAGGCTCTTTAGCGGTATCCTGAGTGGTGAGGCCTTAGAGTGGTTCACTTCCCAGGAACTAAAGAAATAGCCCAGTTGGAGATCCTAGCTAAAGACTTTGCTGAAAGATTTACTTATAACATAGAAGTAGTTCCTGATAGGTATTCTTTGGATAAGATTAAGCAAAAATCTAATGAATACTATCGTAATTATGCCTACAGGTGGAGGAAAGAAGCACTAAGGGTTCGACATCCCATATTTGAGAAAGAAATCATTGATGTATTTGTGCCCAAGAGCTGGATTTATATGATAAAATTATATCAACGATTAGGGAAAAGTTAGCTGACCTAGTTAACATTGGTGAGAAATTTAAAGATGTTCTCAAATTTGGATGAATCAACAAAACCTCTACACAATCAGATTTCTTAAGATTCCCGAAAAGAAAGAAAGAAGATGTGTCTTCTGTGTCCTCCATCCAAAACATGAGATCAAGAAAGTCCTTTGGACCCAACCTCAGGAGGATGTCATCACTACCAACGTACTCCCCAACTTCACAAAGTACTCAGCCTATTTTCTATACCCAATTAAGTTACCAAGCTCCATAGCTAAATTACCAAAATACTCAATCGAACTACCAAGCTCTATTCCCAAATCACCAGCCCACTTATCAAACACCATTTCAAAATCTCCAAGCTTACCAACAAGCTCTAAATACCCAGAATTACCATCAGGTACCTCCACCAGCTAATCAAAATAATTATAATCTTCCCCATTTAAATTTAGAGAAAAAGCTCCCAGAAACTTCACGTTGTTAGATAAAAGCAGAATCCAACTCCTTGAAAGGCTGAAAACAACAGCATTAATTTAACCTATCCAACCCAACCTAGTAACACCGACCCCTGATTCTTTAGGGTGGATCGATATTGTCAATATCACTACAAATGCACCGGACACAATACCAAAGATTATATCAATTTGAAGCAAAAAATCCAAAATTTGATCGACCAGAAGGTTATCACCCTCTAAAGGGTTGTGCTAAATGTCAATAATAACCCTTTACCAAATTACAAAAGGGGTCACCATTAATATGCTAGAGACAGATGAAGAATGATTTGGAAAGAAAGGTCATAATACAATAAAGTACCAAGAATACAGAGTGCATAGAGAAAATAGAGAAGGTTGTGGCCTCCTTGAGCGTTAATGAGAAGCCTCAGTTTGTTGCAGTGACAGCACACACAGGCTTTCGCCCTAGTATCCACAAAGAAACAATATGTTATGGGAGCTATTGTTGCACATGGGATGACCCAATCTAGAAGATGTTATACCCTTGAAGAGCTAGCCACAGATTTATACGAGAAGGACCACCATAAATTTCAATCGATGAGGGTAAAGCCGAAGAATTCTGGAGAAGAATACAAACAAAAAAATACTCCATTGTTAAACATTTGGAGAAGACTCTTTCCCAAATTTTTGTATGGCCACTACTAATAAGTTCATAATACCATAGATAGTCCTTATTGAAGGTTTTTAGTCGTTATTGAAGGTTTTTGATGAAGCTTACATACCCACAGGCACATGTATTGAAAACCTGGCCACTATGGTGAGTAAGGATATGGAATACCTTTATATTTGCTTCACTAAAAGGGAGTTGCCTTTTGAATATGTAATGCATAACAAGGCTCTTCACATCATCGTTATGTGTTGAGATAAGATTATTAATAGGGTCTTAATAGATGATGGATCAGGCCTGAATATTTCTATGTTGTCTACACTTATCCAATTGGACTATGATATGGGTAAAATCCATCAAAGTTGGATCAATGTGAGAGCCTTCGATGATGGTCAACGAGACACTATTATAGAAGTAGATACTCCCAAATTACACCTCAAAGATATAAAGTGGTTATTGTCAAATATAGAACCCAAATAAGGTTGGGGTCAAATCCCATAGAGAATATGGTGAGAACTACGTCAGTAGTGAATATTCAATTAGTAATCTTTATTTCTGAATGAGGGATTTGCATAAAATTAAAAGTAAGCAGTGGCTTGTGGGTTATTAGTAACCAAGTGTTTGCAAAGTAATTAATGTTATGTTCAATGATAGAAAAGAAACTAGGACTATTTCCCCATGATTTCATAACTTAGTAGGTATACACAACTAGTGATCTATCCTGGTGATATGCATGCTAAACTAATGATACTTTATAGTTCAACTGATGTCCGGTCAGCCCATTTAGAAGAATTTCACTTTATCTCTGATCATTCTCAAATCATTAGATGATGGTTGGTAGCCTCAAATCTCGTTGTTAATCTCTTTTTCTAATCTATTACCTCCTTGGTTTGGAAATAAATAACAATGGTGGTTTCTAATAGTGTACACCATTAAAAAGAACTTAAAGTAAAGAGATTAACAATATATGCATGATTATTATTCAAGAATCACTAATTATTTAAACTATGTTTGTTAATATGTCATGGTTCCCACAATTCTAGCTATGGCATTTAGCTACTCGTGCTTGATTAAATCATAGAAGAATACATAATAATAAACTTACTTGTAACCACCATAAAAAACTAAGCGCAATAGCTAAAGCGTTCTTCAAGAATCAAGAACACGAAAGAACATTGTATTAGTCCTCAAAGTAACAATAAAACAATCAACAATATCCGTATTAGTCATCTATGAAAAGTAACGAGTAAAAGAAGCCCTAAGAAAAGTATTTATAGACATAAAAAATGAAACCTAAATGAACTAGGAAAGCTGACTGTGGTGTGTCTCACGGTTTTCCTCACGGTCCATTGGGTGCTCTATGATTCATCGAGGTGAATCGTGAACATTTCTTTAATTTCTTCAATACAGTTCTACCTCAATCCCTGAGCTCAGGACAATGGCTAATGGTACCCCTCACGGTCCATCAGAGGCTTCTGTCGATTAATGTTTAACTTGCAACCTTCTTTGTCTCTATCTCACAATTTGAACTTGATGGCTCATGACACGTATCACAGTCCATTGCAGGTATCCATTGGTTGAACTTTATCTTGTATTGTCCACTTGAACAAAGTCACGATTGTACTTGATGGCCTATGGCATATCCCACGATTCGTGGAAGGAATTTCCCACTGGAAGGATCCTATGGTTGCCCTCACGGCTTGTGAGGCACTTCACTGCTCGTGGGTTAATATTTTACACCACAATTCTCAATTTTCATTCCTAAAGTTATTTTCCTTGCACGTGTTGCAAACGAACATCATATCTCACAAAAAAACACTTAAGAACTCAAAAATCTTTAGTTTTAAGCATCGAGAGTGTCGTGAAATCCCGACAAATCAACACCCTCAACTTAGAATCTTTTCTTATACTCAAGTGACCAACACTCAACTACGACTCTTAGGCATTAGTAGACTAGGAAACCTATGGCGATTCTTACTAACACTTGACAACACACTTTTTACATAATCTACCCTTCCTTTTCCTTAAAAACATGTGTGCATAAGTTCAAAGCACAACAGTTAACACCGAAGGATCAACTAATGACATCGCATTATTGACAGACAACCGATCATATACCAGTGACTCACAACTATTTGTGTAGCAATTAGACAATGTTACCCTAGTGACCTCACACATAAAAGAACGTCCCGCATACATATATGCAACAAAGAAAGGGATGGTATAATCAAAGTGCGCTCATACTAAAAAAGAAGTTCAAATAATGCATGTGCACATACCATATGCTTGCCCTTATTTTCAATGCTTCTGTCATTGGAAAGTCAAATTAGGATCACGATAGGACTTTGTTCTTCTTGTAATGTAGGCCTAGAGATGGTTTTTGTAGATTTGGATAAGTGACTCAAACCTCCTTGGACACTACACTTTTATTTCTATTCCTCGGCCCTTTCTTCTTTCATTCCCTTACTTTGTTTCAATCAGCTTGGGTGTGGTTTTATTTCTAACTTTTTCGCTCTTTTTCTTTTGGTGCTATAGATTTTCTGCATTTTTCTTTTTGCCTTTTTTTCTTTTTTTTCTTTTTCTTTTTCTTTTCAAGCTTACCACACCCCATTTCAGTGATCATTTTTCTTTTCTTTTTCTATCAAACTTTCCTTTTCATTTTTTCCTATGTCAACCACCCTCAACTTAGGTGATTTGTGTAAGTTGAAGCCTAGTATCCAAGGAGGGATCGGGTTCAAACAAAAGAGATCTACTTACATGAAAATGGAATGTCTATCAGGCTAATCAAAGAAATGGCAAACAACATAAAGTACGGATCTAGGGATATGTATATTATTTGGTTGGTCATTTTGTGTCTGAGTGGCTTATACAAAGAAGGACTATGATCCGTTCCTAACCTTTGTATCCCATGATAGTATCAAGACTAACCGGTCAAGTTCTTGGTTACACACACAGAGTAAGAACTGAACTAGAGTACATTACACACACATGGCACAAGATTGCATTACTAATTACCAGTTATTCAATTGGCATACTACTTTAGCAAAACTTATCAAATTCAATACACACAATGTCAAAAACTGAGCCTAATAGGTCAACATATCAATCATGAGGCACATATAAAAAATATTTGGAAGGGTATCAATTTATTCCCAAAATAGTTCAAAATAAATCATGTGTGCCAGTTTATATCATGTCGAAGTTCACCTACCTACATCTATCTAACACATCAAACATTCTAAACATGTTGGTTCAACAGGAAAAATAACTCGAGGAAAGAACATAGCAAGAAAACCCCAAGGACGCGGGTACTCAAGTTACCCCTTGGGTAGCCTACCAAGTAGTGCCTGATTTAACATTGCGGAATGACGCGTGTATCTTTACTACCCAGACTTCATCAAGATACACATAAAAATAACACACAAACTGCGACTACCCCCACCCCACCAGAAAGAAGTGTGCATTATCCCTAACATACTAAAAACTAAAAGCATGGAAGCGAGAATATATCTGTGGCGCCTAGGCGTCGACGTCCGATATAAAAGACAGGGCCACTGGTACATCACCTGTAGCAGTAACATCATCAGTAGTTACAGGTGCAGCTCTCTTAATAGTAACATAATTAACAACTATGCTTGTGACTAGCTCTCCTATAATGGGGTCTAAATAAGGGTTGGTAGCCACAGGTACTTGACTAGATGAAGCACCTCTGCCCACGGCATCCATTCGAGACTGTACCTCTGCTCTAGTCTCATTTAATTTCATACCGATGTCTTTCTTGGGTTTCCTTTTAGCTCTTTTCTATTTCTTACCCAGATCTTCATCATCCTCATGAGCTCTTTATCAGCTATAGATTTTTCCAAGGATATCAAATCTATCAATGGTGGCTCCTCCTTCTCGGACATCTGTACCGGGTGCTCATTATACATAGGCACCGGTAATGCTCATAATTAGACAACCTCAACCCATAATTGGGATAACTCATTATTGAGCTTCTTCAAGTCTAGAGTGGCAGTGGTATTGGGTCTTTCATTCACCATATTTTTTACCGCATCAATGCACCATGCAATGTTTCATATGGGGCAATAGTGTCGATGATGGCCGCATCCATAAACAGTTTCAACTGCTGAGCACATTGCTTGAACTGATGTTCAAGTCATTTTGATTTCTTCACTGCTCTAGCAAAATTAGCAAGAGTGAATGCATGGATGGATGTTGGAGTAGGAGGATGGGTAACTATGATAGTAGAAGCAGCAGTAGCAGTAGCAGTAGCAGCAGTAGTAGAAGTAGCAGCAAATGTGGAGGAAGTAGGAGTTGTAGCAAGGAAGACATATCAGTACTGCGAGTAGTCAACAGTGCTCTGTTGTGGGGGTGGTTCAAAGTAACTGGAGCCTCCTCCCCTGTGGCTGCGAGAATGGCCTTATTCAGACTCACTTGAGGTGAAGGCAGTGCCGCAACATATTTTTTGAGTTATGAGGGTAATGTAAAGTCATCATGGATAGTCGTGGGTTTTCCAACCCATATGTTGGCCCCTTACTCCATATCAATGGCTTGTTCTCACATCTCATCTTATCAATGTTCTGTGTTTTAGTGACTGAGGTGGCGTGGTCAATACTAGCCAAAAGTAGGACTATAGCATCTTCACATAGCTGAGTAATCACGCATGGAAATGGATATGATGTGGCAATCTTGTGCACCCACTATCAAATTTATTCCACAATAATTCGGCTGAAGATCAGCTTATACTTTGACATAAAATTGGACACAAGAATAGCCTGCTTCTCTGTTAACTGATTGTCACTATTTATGGGCATGAGATAAAGGCGTACCACTACCCACCAGTACTTAGCTTAGAATCTCAAACACGGTTTGACTATTTTTGGCTTTTCTTGATGAAGCCATTCTGGCTCTCCCTCACTTAGAACCTATGCCAACCATTTAGTATGATGTGCTTGGTTGGCTTATTGATAGTCATACTTTGATATATTCTCTAACTCCAAATATTCCTACCCACAGATAAACTAGTTGATAGTTCGGACAGAGATATCCACCTAGACCCTGTGGACTGAGACACTGTTAAGGGCTGGCAATCTTTGGCTTTTTGGCCCTTTTTGCAGATGTTTTCAAGTGTTGCTGCATAGTTGTAATCACCGGGTCTATCGTTACAGATAAACCATTCGTGCCAATTTTTAGAGTTAGAAAACTTTGGAATTGAGAGTTTGAAATTCTGGGCTAGGCTAGTCTCGGCCAGTTTTGGAGTGAGGTATGGTCTAGGGAAATCCGGGTAAGGATTGGATTTGATGTCTTGATGTGAGCTAGTTTTCCTCATAGCTAACACATAAAGGAGTCCAGGGACTTTTTAGAATTGAATTCGAGTAAGTAGAACTCCCAAAATTGAGGTTGACATGAAAGAGTTATTTTGAGATATCGGGAAAATAAGTGTGTTATAAAATGGACTAGTTTTGGAGATTTTATGACTTTCTGTCCCTTATAGTGGTTGACACTCCACTATGGCGACCTCCGCTATAGCAAAAAAATTACCACTACAACGGATGTCAAGTCGGTCAACCTCAGCCATAGAGGTTGATTCTGCTACAGTGGTACCGCTATAGCGAAGCAGACCGCTATAGCAGAGCGTGATGGAATTTAATGCAAAAACTTCCCCAAAAATATTCAATTTTCACAAGTTCATTTAGGAGAAGGGCTAGGGGGATTTCAGGCGTTTTTCCTCCATTCTTCATCATTTTTCTTCTCTAAGGTAAGGTTTCTACTCCCCAAACTCTGTAATACTTTTTCTATGCAGTAAAATTACTAGGACTGGACTTGGAGAAAGGTTTGGAATGACTTAAGGAGGGTAGAATCCGAGAAAAAAGGGAGATTTTATGTGTAGAAGTTCTTGGGTGTTGCTAATTTTACTGTTTTATGATCATGTGACCTTAATTCCCTAATTGTTCAATAAAAAGGGTAGAACTAGGTGAATTAATGGCGGGGAAGCCTGGGAAAAAGGGTGGAATGATCATGGGTGGCCTAGGGTTTAGGATTTTGCGTAATCCGGGTGAAATTTAGGCCATAATGATTGATTCTTGGTTATTGTGTGTTATTTTTGACCAAGATCTGACAAGAACTTTCGGAAATGAGAAAGCTCCAGTTGAGTAGAGCTTTGGATCATTTTGAGGTAGGTGATGGCTTGTTTCCTGTATGCTTTGTGGGTTTAAGTACTCTTATTTAAGTATTTATATGAGATGCATTGCTTAGGGAATGATTAGAAATGTCTAGTAGTCCTGTTAGCAGTCTGGTAGATCGAATGTTGTTTTGTGCTTGTTTGTTTACAAGTTGATTGTTCATTTTTGTGACTGTGGATTGTTTGACTTTAGTTGGCTCGGGTACCACTCTTGGTATGGGATAATACTAATGGTTAGCTTGGGTACTACGTCTGGTATAAAATATACTAATGGTTAGCTCGGGTACCACGCCTGGTACGGGATAATACTAACGGTTGGCTCGGTTACCACGCCTGGTACGGGTTTACTTTCTTGTATTTCTGCAACTTTAATTAATGGTTCCCTGAGTGGACCGAGTTGTGAACTTGAATTGTGGTTGTGTATTTTGGTCCTTGAAAGGTCGGGTTGTTACGTTAATTTACGAGTTGGTCTTGGTGTAGACCGAGTTATTTGTTTGACACTAGGGTGTTGTCTAGAAGGGATCCAGAGTGGGTCCAGGATATGTGGTGAGGCATAATTGTTATTGTTGTGGATTGTTAATCATAACTGTAAAGTGGTTTACATGTGGGACAAGTTAGATAGAGACTTGTGGTCTAAGAATACCTGCTGACTTGCCTATGTGTTTCTGTACTCTTACTTGATTTTTGTATTACCCATACATTGTTTATTTGGAACTGGCTGATAATCCTACCAGTACACGGTGGTTGTTCACTGATACTGCACTTGCTTGTCTTTTGTGAGTACAGGAAATCTTTCGGCTATTGACGCATGACCTCATTTGTAGGCCAGACTTTCCGAGATATCAAGGGTGAGCTATTTGACCAAGCTACCTTGGTGTCCATATAGTTTGAGTTGTGGGCTATTTGTTCGGGCTTAGACTATTTTTATTATTTTGAGGTTGTATCCCCGTACTCTGGTTTTGATAGATGTTTTCGGTATGATGACTTTTAGATTCTAGGGAGGAATTTCTACAGTTTATTTTATTGATAGAGTTGATTTTTACTTATGATTGAATGCTAGTTTACTTTTCTGCACTGGTTTTAAGCTGTTAGGCTAGTCTAAGAGTGGGGCTCTAATGGTTCGTTCATCCGGGGGTTGGGTGGGTGCCACTCACGATGGCCTGGGTCGTGACAAAGATGGTATCAGAGCCCTAAGTTCATTGATCTCATTGTACCAAAACAGGTCTAGTAGAGTCTTACAGAACGATGCGAAGACGTCCGTACTTTTCTTAGAGAGGCTATGGGACTTTAGGAAACTATCTCTTCCTTCTTCCAACGTGCTATAAATCTATTCTAATTGGTATCTGGTGATACAAACTGGTATCTTACTCTTTCACTCTTTTGTTCGCAGATGGTTAACACAAGAAACAATGGAGCTAGACCAGAGGTCCCAATAGTGGACCTGGCTGTCCATGGTAGAGGCAGGGGAAGAGGCAGAGGATGAGGAAAAGCCAAACACGCCAGCGGTGGGGCTCAAGCTGTTGTAGGAGCGCGAGAGGCAACCCCTCCTCCATCTCAGGTGCAGGTTGTCAAAGATGTGGAAGTTGTTGTGGAGGATAATGGGGTGCAGGTTGAGGCAGAGGTGGCATCGGCTAGAGGTGCAGGCCTTCCCTCTATGACACCAAAAGCATTTCAGCAGGCTTGGAACTTCTTGAGTGGGTTGGTTGGTGCTGGAGCCATACCCACGGGCATTTCAAATCAGGCTCTGGGCACTCAGCCAGCAGATCCTACGACTCCTAGGATGGATGCAGCTTCAGGCACAGGTGACTTCTTCAGGCCAATGCTAAGCCCAGTGATGACGGGGAATGAACATGAAATGCTGACCAAGTTTCTCAAGCTAAAACCTCATATGTTTCAGGGTACTGACAAGAAGATGCTTATGAGTTCATACTGGATTGTTATGAGAGGCTGAAGTAGGTGGGCATTGTGCAACAGTATGGGGTGAAGTTTGTGACATTTCAGTTGCAGGGTGATGTCAAGCAGTGGTGGAGATCTTATGTGGAGTGTCGGTTATCCATTTTACCTCCACTGACTTGGGAGCAGTTCCACTCTCTTTTCTTAGAAAAGTACATACCTTGTACTTTGAGGGACCGGAAAAAGGATGAGTTCTTGGTGTAGACCGAGTTGTTACATTGCTTTACGAGTTGGTCTTGGTGTAGACCGGGTTGTTTGTTTGACACTTAGGTGTTATCTAGAGGGGATCCAGGGTGGGTCCAGGATATGTGATGAGGCATAATTGTTATTGTTATGGATTGTTGATCATAACTGAGAAGTGGTTTATATGCGGGACAAGTTAGGTAGACTTGTGGTCTAGGAATACTTGTTGACTTTCCTATGTGTTTCTGTACTCTTACTTGATTTCTGTACTGCCTATACATTGTTTATTTGGAACTGGATGATGATCCTACCAGTACATGGTGGTTGTGTACTGATACTGCACTTGCTTGTCTTTTGTGAGTACAGAAAATCTTTCTGCGGTTGACGCACGACCTCACTTGTAAGCCAGACTTTCTGAGATATCAAGGGTGAGCTATTCGACCGAGCTGCCTTGGTGTCCATCTAGTTTGAGTTATGGCCCATTTGTTTGGGCTTAGACTATTTCTATTATTATGGGGTTGCATCCCTGTACTCTAGTTTTGATAGATGTTTTCGGTACGATGACTTTCAGATTCTAGGGAGGGATTTTCGCAGTTTATATTTACTTATGATTGAATGCTAGTTTACTTTTCTGCACTGGTTTTAAGATGTTAGGCTAGGCTAAGAGTGGGACTCTAATGGTTCGCTCATCCGGAGGTTATGTGGGTGCCACTCACGATGGCCTGGGTCATGACAATAGTTGGCATAGAACTCTCGGACTACCTCCAGTTGGTAGTCTCACAATAGTCGACTGACCTATTCCAATATGTAGTAACTAAACATATCATCAATAGTTGGGTAGAACAATTTAGTTAAGTTAGTTAATAGTTAGTATTTTATTTTATTTTTACATCTTTTAAAATAATATAATGTTGTTACTTTATTTTTAAAAAAAAATTATTCCTGCAGCGCAGAAGAGTTTATTTTGGCGTCCTGTGCTATGGGTCATTGACAGTGCCTCTTTTTTATGATATTGGTGGCATGATGACAGATTTCTTTTGCCCTATTTACTTGCCACCAGACCTGCTCTCTGTATATGGGGTCCTTTCTTTTAAGAACTAGACTCCTACCCAGCTCTTCAGTAGTATTCAGAGTCTCGCACTTTTCTGTGCTACTTTGGGAGTCAGAACTCAACCCCTTATCACTGCACTTTGGTGTATCAGCCTCTTTGGCACTGGACTCTAGAACATCAGACTCCCTCTCATTCAAACTAGCAGACCCGGCTGATACATCTCCTCTCTCTTTGGACTGGGGAGGTGTTTGTTCTTTGCTGGTTGTCTTCTTGGGCTTCTACACAAGCTAGGATGCCTCTATCTCCTCCACCTAATCCTTCGAATCAGTAGGTGGATCCTTGATATGAGATGGAGTGGTACCCTTTGCTCTTTGGTGGCCCCCTTAGCATAATGGAGTCTATGATGGCATGAGTTCCTGTAGGCAATAAGATAGTATACAAGAAAGAAAAGATATTATTTTTTTATATAGCTCACAGACCGTGGGGTGATTGATGGCCTGTGAGGTGAGTCATGAGATGCCCCATGGCTTATCTGAGCAACCGTAGGATTGAGACAGTGACAAATAATAATAAATTTGATCATTCCATGATTGAGGCCATGGTCATAAGGTGACTCACGACTCTTGAAGTAAACCATGGGAATGGGACAATATATAAACAGTCTCTTTTTAATTCCCCCGACTGAGGATCACAAATCATGGATCACTCAATGGCTCGTGAACTCCCTTTGTGGGTTTTGATTAAAACCCTAATTCCCTTTTCGACGCTCATAACGAGCCAAGCCATGACTCATGGGCTAGTACACGACCCATGGCTTGGTCTGTCAAGCCACATATGATCAAAAACTTGTTCTTTCAATTAGGTACTTGAGGTTAGGACCCCTTACGAGGCATAAATCTCAGTGCATAGTGAAATGAACAAGTTTAAGGCCTTAAGAATCCTTCGAGGAGTAAAAATTCCACCATATATGATGGTATGTACACAAGAGTAATCCTCATGTACTCAAAAGAGAATTCTTAGTGTTACTGAGACTTTGCCCTTTTATCCTCTTGTAATAGCATCGTTGCGAGTTGGTGGGCAAAACAGCAATCAAAAATTGTTTCCAAACAACTGATGTCGTAATTCCTTCTGACTCAATAGGTGGGACCACCTAACCAACGTAAACACCAATTTAGCACAAATATCAATCCCACAACAGTAATTAACACTGCTAAAACACATAATCCCACAAATTTGAGCATGATTTATAATTTTTTAATTTTCAAATTCTCACTTTTGAGCAACATCACATCTAGGGTTCCATATTAAACATTGAATTTAAATAGCACATTAAAGATCCATAGATAAAAAATTTGAAGAACAACTCAAAGAAGAGATGGAGTGTGATACCCTACCTTGTTGGAGAAATTCTTGAGTTGTAGCAAAGATGAAAAAAATATCTATGTATGTGCGTGCTTGCCCAACGAGCGTGGGAAAGTGATGGGGAGGTTTGACTCTTTTAGTGGAGGGTTAGACTCATTATTATGGAGTGGAGGAGGCGTATGTAGGCATGATTTGTGGAAAGTGTGATGGGGTGAGAATTTTAGAAGGAGTGGGAGAGTTGAATGAAATTGACCCAATTTGAATTGGGTCTCTTTATTAAAGGTTAACTTAGGGATTTAATAGTCGAGTCGGGTCAGGTAAGTCACAACTTGTAAAAAAAATTGACCTTGACCATGACTTGACTTCACGATCCATGGGCCAAGCGATGTCCAGTCCCATGGACTCCTTACCTGGACCTGATGAGTTGCAATCTCATGGGTCGTCAAAGACGCGATGGTCTATCATCCAACTAGTGAGTTTTAGATAGTAGGAATTCAACAAGGGTTAGAAACGGATGGTTTAAACCATAGTTCATGAACAAGTTCACGTTCTGTGACATAAATTGTGAATTTCTTACAGTAGCTTTTATGTCTCTAGTGCATCTTCACAGATGCTTCCCTGGGCCATGGGATGTTTCACGGTCCATTGCATGACTGTAGGAGCATCATTTTCCCCAGTTCCTCCACGTTTTCTGATTATATGTTCCTATACACTTCAACATACGTCAAAACATCCTAACTACTATATAGAGTTTAAATACAATGACAATCTTGGGTTTCCTTCCAAGCAGCGCCTGATTTAACATTGTGGTACGACGCATGTTACTTGACTACTCAGACTTTATCAAGTTACCCCTTGAGTTTCCTCCTAAGTAGCGCTTGATTTAACATCACAGCACGATGTAGGTACCTTGATTACTCAAACTTTGTCAAGGTACACAAGATGGACTACTTTTACCTCCTCCAGATTTCCAAAGTACTGCTTTGACTCGTTGTCTATTCCCTTTGAAATTTCTACCTCCTAGACCTTCTAGTTCGATGGCCCCATATGGAAATACTTGAACCATATTAAATGGCCCATCCCACCTTGACTTAAACTATTCAAGAAATAAGCGAAGTCTGGAATTGAATAGCAAGACCAAGTCCCCAGGACTGATCTTTTTCCTCAGAATATTCTTATCATGGTATAGCTTCATCCGCACCTTGTATAATGTCGCCTCTCATATGCACGAAGACTGAACTCATCCATCTCATTCAACTACTCCAGCCTCAAGTTAGAGGCTTTGCTCTAGTTCAAGTTCAGCTTCTTTAGCACCTACAGCGCCTTGCGCTCTAGTTCAACCGGAATATGACAAGCTTTGCCAAACACCAAATGATAGGGAGACATACCTATTGGTGTTTTGAAAGATGTCTGATAAGCCCATAAATTATCATCCAGCATCCTAGACCAGTCACTCCAATTGGCATTCACAGTCTTTGCCAATATGGCCTTTATCTCCCAATTGGAGACCTCAACTTGCCTACTCGTCTGAAGATGGTAGGGCAAGGGAACCTTGTACTTGACAAATACATGGTCAATAATGCGCTAAACAACCGATTGTAGAAGTGAGAACCTCCATCACTAATGATATCTCACAAAGTGCCAAATCTTGAGAATATGTTCTTTTTCAAGAATGCAGTGACACTCCTACCTTCATTAGTGTAAAGTGAACTAGCTTCCACCCGTTTAGACACATAATCAACAACAACTAATATGTATTTCTGTCCATGCAAGCAAATGAACAGTCCCATAAACTCTATGCCCCATATATCAAATAACTCTACTTCAAGAATTGGGGTCATTGGGAGTTCATGCTTTCTCAAAATATTACCTTGGCATTAGCGTTGATCACATGACTTAACAAAATCATTTGTCTTCTAATGGAAGGTGGGCTAGTAATACCTACTTTGAAGAACTTTTTGTATAGTCCAAATGGTGCCATGATGGTGAGGAATGGTATGCCTCCAAAATATACAATATCTTAGCCTCAGCCACACTCCTTCTAATCACATTATCAGCACAAACTCGGAACAAGAAAGGCTCATACCAATAGAACTTCTTCATATCATGGAGAAGAAACTTTCTTTTTTGGTGGAAGTTCAGGTCTTTGGGCATCACATCACTCACCAGATAGTTTGCAAAATCAGCAAACCATGGAATAAGATCTTGAGAGGCTGCTAAGACATACTCATCAGGAAACGCTTGATTGATCTCTAGTTCACACTTAGGTCTCCCTTCTTTCTCTAGCCTAGACAAATGATCCGTGACTTGATTTTTTATCCCTTTTTTATCTTTCACCTCAAAATAAAACTTTTGCAATAGAAGTACAAATCTAATCAGCCTAGGCTTTGTATCTTTCTTCACCATGAGATATCATATCGCTGCATGATCAGTATGGACAATAATCTTAGTACCTAACAAGTAAGCTTTGAACTTCTTGAATGCATAGATCACAGCTAGCAGCTCCTTCTTAGCCATTGTATAGTTCCTCTAGGCCACATTCTGTGATTCGCTAGACTAATAAATGGAGTGAAAATCTTATCTCTTTGCTTCCCCAAAACATCACCTAAGGCCAATTCACTAGCATCATACATTACCTCAAAAGACTGAGATCAATCTAGTGCAATAATGATGGGTGCTGAGACGAGCTTTTCCTTTAGGGATTCAAATGCCTTCAAACATAAATCATCAAACACGAACTACGTGTCTTTATCTAGTAGCTTACACAAAGGATTTGCAATCTTTGAAAAATCCTTAATGAACCACCAATAGAAACCAGCATGCATGTAACACCCCGCTCGTTTGAACATTTAAACTAACCCGCACCTTTGGGGTAAGACTAAGATTATCTAATATTCTAAGAAGTGTATGTTAGGACATATTTAAATATATCAATGGGAGTACATTTGAATTTTGAAGTCAAGCAAATTTTGAAATAAAGTTCGGTAAAATTTATCGCAAGTTACTTTAATAAATTCTCTAAAATTTTGGCCAAATATATTGGAGCTTTTATCCCAATATATAAAGAGTTATAAGACCCCCAACCTACCAAATCGAAGATCTACGAGTCTAGTTTCCAATTCACTAAACCGCTCATCCATATGACTTCAGAATAGAGAGATAATTACATATTTGTGAGATTGTGTAAGAAAGCACGTGGAGGCAGCCCCCCTAGCCCCTAGGTCCATGGACCTTGATAAAAATTTCTTCCTCTTCATTTTAAACCCATAAAAATAGATTAAACCCCATGGAAAATCATACATAAATCCTAGATATTATCCTTGGATGTTGGTTTCAACTCGGAAGTTTAATGAAAATTGCTCTACGTTGCGAGCTCGTCATTTTGGTATTGTTTTCCCCATCAATTTTGTAGTGTATCTATGTGGGTGTTGTGGCAATGAGGTTAAATATGTGTGTTGTGTTTTTGGAAGTGTTTCGAGTGTGTTAAATGAGGTACTAATATTCTTTAATCAGTTTATACCTACTTTACACCTTGGGTAGTATTTTACGAAGGAAATCCATACCTTTTGTCAAATTGTTGTAGTAACTTATATTCCTTTATGTTGAATGAGATCCTGCCATGTTGTATTATTATGAGGGTATGGGTAAAAGTCAATAGATGCTTGGAATCATCGAAAAAGGTATGTTTAGACTATTCCCTTCTTTCAGTATATTTCCTTAAAGCTTAGGAGCAACACAACAAGATTATTATCATTGATGTACTCGTGGCCGTGATTGTTGGTTGTTGGCAACTTGAGTTGTTATATTCCTTCCTTGTCGGAATTTTTATTCTTTAAGTAGTGGTCCTATGTTAGATATGGCATAGAGACTATTCATATAGGTTACGTATAGCTAAATTACTTGTTGTCGGGCTATTAGATTGTTCGTTATTGCCCTCAGGGCTATTGTGGTTAGCTGTAGAAATGAGACTTTTGCCTATGGGGATATGTATAGCTTGCCTAAGCGGCTATTGAGATAAGTGAAAGCCAATGGGTTATTCCAATTGCTTTCAGGGCTAATATGAAGCCAATGGGCTATTATGGTTATCTATGGGGTTATATTAAGGTCTGTTCACTTACGGGCTACTCGATTGCCTAAGAAGGCTACATATTGATGCCTACGGGGCTTTATTGATGCTTAAGAGGGCTATGAGATGCATACGAGTCTATATCAATGCCTAATAGGGCTATGGGAAACCTACGGGCCTATAAGAAGATAGTGATTGCATTTGAAGCTATATAAAGAATGCCTAAAGGGGATATTATGAAATACATCGTGCCCAATGGGCTATTGGACATAATAATGGTTTTCGGGGCTATGTGTAAAGTTCTTGAGAGGCTACTGAGATGTAATAACTGCCTATGGGGCTAGAGGACTATCGATAGGGGTATATAGACTAAATTGGCGCCTTTCAGGCATATGGGGGCCCGGGTAGGTAGTCTTGTTTGTTGTTTGTACCTGTTGTGCTTATGGGGGCCGGTTAGGTTATTGTTTGATTATTATTGTATGACGTGTTGGGAATATTTAGGTTGTATTATGATGATTTTTGATCTTCTTCCCTGGGTATTTCATTATTTGATGATACTAGTTAGCTTGATTTGAGAAGCGGACTGCTCAGTTAGTTATAATATGTAAAGGTTAAGTTAAGGATAAGTAAGTACGTTCTGGCTAACCTCTGAATTCCTATTGGAGTATTTACAGTACTTATGATATCAGTCTTAGCGATTTATAGATTCAGGAGCAGGTAAGTATGCTCAAATTATCTTTGACTCTCTTATTTGATTACATATCAGCATTACATAACACTTGCTCAGTTATTCAGTTGTCTTGCACCCTCGGTACATTATTTTGTATTGATGCCCTATTGCCTAGGGGATGCTTCATTCATGCCTGCAAGTCCTGACAGATGATCAGATAGTCCCTCCATATAGTACGATCGAGATCTAACAAGTTGGCTAGCTCTTTTTCTTTCGAAGTTGCCAGATTTTCTGAGGTTCGTTACTTTTGTTGTCAATAGATATTGGGTAGATCAGGGACCTGTCCTAGATAAGTTTATTATTCTTAGAGGCTTGTAGATTTTAGGTTGTATAGATATGCGTTGTCGATTGTGTTGCCCTTGTTTCTTTGCCTTTTATCATAGTGGCGCATCGTCCTTGATCATACTTGTATATATGTGTTCAGTTATATATTTCTAGATATCATGGTGTCCGTGACAGCCCGCGTAGGATTTAGTTTTTGTTCTATATAAATTAATGGGGATAGCTGAGTCAATTACATGTTATGTTCACAGGGGCCTTGCCGGCTGAGAGCTTAATTTTAAGCCGAGATATACTTGCTTGTTTTCTTGATTTTGTGGCTGCTATTACACCAGTAGCATAGTTATCTAGCAAGGATCGGCTCAAGTCTAAATTGGCATTACGTGCCAGCTGTGTCCCTGAGATGGGTCATGATAAACTTAGTATCAGAGCAATGTCGTATCCTAGGTGTCACGACCCAATTTCGCAGATCATGATGGTACCTACAACCCCCCAGTAGGCGAACCAATCCCCGTAGCCCAGAATGGTTAGTAACTGGTTACTACCTAACCAAAATGCACAATAAGCAGAAATATGCATAAGCAGAATGTAAAGATAGACAATGCGGAAGCAAATAACCCAAATATATACATAAGTAAACTACACCAACCTCAAGACTTGGTATCGATAATACAGAAGCTTCTAATAGAGTACAAGTGCTAGAAGTAACAACAGATAAGTACAATTGTCTTCGAATATACAAAGAGTATCAGTACAAAAGATGAGATATAGACAAGCCCCGACTGTCAGGCGCTCACCCTAGTCTCGAAACTCCCAAAAGCTGCACGAGTATCCAACGCGATCAACAGCAAAAGCTCAACTAATATATGCACCAGAAAGATGAAGAAGTGTAGTATGAGCACCAAGACAAGGGGTACTCAGCAAGCATCATCGGCCGACTGAGCGCATATAAGATATAAAAACAGTAAGTAGCAGATAGCAAGACAGGGAAGAAATAGAGAAAGCACAAGGAACTAGCATGGAGAATAGACAACCAAGAGTTATAAGAAAACAATGCTAGCACAGAAGATATGCTAGCACAAACCCTCCGGCCACCCATAAAATCGGAGAGTACACTGAACACACAGCAAACAAGGGTGGAATTCGAGTGAAATATGCATGATGATGATAATGATGGACTGGTAATAGTAACCCTGTATGCACCTCCCCCCGGCACTTTGGTAAGAGGACCCATGGTGGGACGTACCCACTATACACCATCCGACACCGTTTACCCCTCCTCCAGCATGCTCGGCCCTTTGGCCAGGTCTTGGAACGGCAGGGACCATGGAGGTCCAAGACCACATATAGTAACGAATGCAAAATCTCAGAGAATCAGAGCATCGAAGTGCATGCCCGGAATTGAACCGGGTCTAAAATAGTAGTAGTGATCTCAAAAGACCCTCTCAAAGGGTGCTCGATGTATACTCGGGTCTAAATCAGTGATAAAAGTCTCAATAACCCTCTCAAAAGGTGCCCAGAGCATATCTGGGTCTAAATCAGTAAGAAAACAGGTCTAGTGCTCTGCCCAGCAGAGCTCTGTATCAGTAGGAAATCAAGTCTAGTGCTCTGCCCAGCAGAGCCTAGTATCAGTAGGAAATCAGAGCAAAATCATCCAAAATCTCATGTCATCATCAGATTATACCAAAAAGGGACCCCGGGGCCATGCAAATTTAGGAAAAACCATCTATAGTGGCTCGCAGCCAAAATCGAAGTAAAACATACAAGGAAAACCTTTTTCATGGATGATATGCTCGCACACAAATATAAATTAGCCTAGTGGCTCACAAATATTCCTACCGGACCTGCACAGGCTCCACAGCTACTCAGCAAACATAACTAGCCTAAAAGGATATCTCTATGTCCGGGACTCGCAGACATTCCCGAATAACCCACCATCTATGTTCCAGAGTCAATACAAGGCCGACCAGGACCACAAGGGTAATATACGATACTACGCGAATACTACAAGTAACGTATGAAATAAGAGGATAGAATTACGGATAAGGTCTGGGGTACCAACCTAATACAACCCACCCAACGATACTAATTAATGCAGTTATAGCCTATATACGCAGAGTCTAGGTAGGGAAAGCCAAAACTTACCTGTCATCCGATGAATAGCCATGGGGACGGCAGCGTCTATGCTCAAACTGCTCAAGGAAGATCCTAGTTGTGAAACCACTATCAACGCAATAATCTAGGCATTAATACGAGACTAACGATACCCATAATGCCATAAACATAACCGGGTCGAAATTCGGGTCATAAATGGGATCGTGGGCCCCGCAACCCAAAACCGGAAATGAAAAACACATATGTGTTCCTTATAATCCCAGGAGCACATGCTCAAAAATTAAGCAGAAACGGACAACAAATGGGGATCAAAATAGCCCTCTCAAGTCAAGAATTAAGGGTGAATTTCAAAAATTAATTCCGAAAATTAATCAAAGAGACTTACCACCACGAGAAGACGAACTAAGGAAGCGAGAACTCCGAATCCTTGATCATGTAAGTCTCAATAAGGCAGATCTACAAGGAATTCCAAGCTTTAAGAACCAACAACAATGGTGGATTTAGGAAAACAAGAGAAGAAAGGTTGGGGAAGAAGACTTACCAATCGTCGAAGAACCACAGATTATCGAAGAACAACGATTTTTCGAAGCTAGGAAATGAATTGGATCAGTTTAGGGAGTGTTTTTGGTATTTTAGAGTTGAGGGAATGAAGAACAAAGGCTGGAAAATCGTTGGGGCTCATCTTAAATAGCTGCTGAAAATTACTCTTCGCAAACGCGGCCAAGGCGTCGCCTTCGCAAGGAGCAAAAAGGGTGGCTGGACAAATGGCCTTCACGAACGCGGCCAGCCCTCCGCGAACGTGAAGAAAAATGATCGGGTGGCTGGAAATTGCTCTTCGCGAACGCGGCACCCCTCCGCGAATGCAATGAACAAAAAGCCCCATGACAGCAACCAGTTGTCAAAGGCAGATTTTCACACTTTGGGTCACCGAGAACGCATCCAGAGTCCCGCAAACACAAATGACCAGAGCTATTTGACTAGAAACAGCGTTCCAGATCCAATGGAATCAATGAAAATCCCATCGAAAGTCGACTTAGTGAATAATGGGCCCAACTCTCAAAATCAACCTTTAGCCAACTATTTTCAAAATGGAACCCAATGGCCGAAAACAAGTCCGGAAGCCTTGGGACCCAAACCAATGGTCCCCCTAGCCTAAACTCGACATTCTGGAGCTAATTACACTGATTGAATTTTCATCCGGGGTCGTCTTCTCCGAATGTTGACCAAAGTCAACCAATCAAGCCCAACTTGCTTGAAAACACAGATTGAGAGAGAATTCCAAGCTGAAAAGCTCCTAGATCTCGACCAAAGGACCCACTAGACCAAAGTCCACGCTCCAAAGCTAATGGAACTGTCGGAATTTGATTCCGAGCACGTTCACCAAAAGTGTTGACTAAAGTCAATGATTTCCAAAGTTAAAAGCTCTAAAACTAGGAATGGACAAAAAGACCAAATAGACGGCCCGAGCACCATACTACGGGTCCCAGCAAGCCATAAATGACTTGGGGACGCTACAGGCAAGCTCTAACGGTACAAGAAGTGGGAACACACGTAAATGACCGGAAGGGTCATTACATCATCCACTACTAAAAAGACTTTCGTCCCTGAAAGTCAGGAAAGAAGGAAAGACTAGAGATTAAAAGAACAGCGGATACGAAACCCGCACTACTCTCTCGGACAACCCGGGTAGCCTCCTTGACCGGACGGCACCCAACAGGAAAGAACCAAAGAAAGCAACTAAGCCTAAACTCCTTACTAGCCAAGTCAGAATCCAATTCAAGCTTCAAAATGCCAAGGGTCTGCCAGCCCAAACTGAATCTCGAGAGTCTCACCGGAAATAACTGACCCAACTCTGAAACCCGAGAAGCCAGGCGATCATCACACATAACTCGAATCTTCTAAACCATAACCAAGTTTACCAGAAAAACCAACAGTAAAAAAAAACTCTAACTCATGAACTCACTGAACAACCCATCTGCACCCAACTGAAGTTCGCACACCAAAGCTAGGAAAAGCATGAATGAACACCTTGTATTGACGGAGAGCTTCAAAACTATAGAACGAAGCCAACCTTGTTGAACTATGCTGAGTCTGAATTAACTGGAAGCGAATAAACCAGGGCAATCTGCCCAACAGACCCAAAGCAAAACCAAGCCTCTGCAAGGAGTATGGTACGCCTACCACAAAAACTGAAATCACCAGCTAAGCTCCAAACTCTAAGAATATCGCTGCTACTCCGAGTACCCAAACACCATCTGGAATTGAAATTGCCTTATAACGCTCACCTCAGGAAAAAGTCTACCATGCTACAAATATCAAGTCCAAACACCCCGCAGGCAAAAGAAAGGGTGTCTGAAACCCAAGGTCGCCATTTAGCCATAGAAATTGGCATATACTTTCAAATCCCCCCCTTTGGCACCAAATCAATCGCTACACTGTAACAACATACAAATCAATCGCTACACTGTAACAACATACAAATCAACCACATGTATGCATACCACATATCGAACTCTTAATCCATGCTGGTCGAGTTTAACCAATACTAGAACCCTACGCAAAAGACAACCTTTGAAGAATAAACTAAACAAGGTTCTAAACTCCTGGCAAATGAAGGTGACCATAAACCTCAGAGTATCATTAGAACCCAAGAATAGGCTCGCTAGTCTAAACCCGCACAACCTGACCACGAATAGTACATCACCGCTGATTCTGAAACTTATGCCACTGCATCTGTCCAACCAAGATGGGAGAAATATCGTACCATGAAAAGCACCGCTGAAATCAGGATTACCCAGCCTAAAACAGAAGTTAGCCAAGGACTAGGTGTCCAAGGCCAACTATCACTGCACAACTGAAATAGGGAAGACTAAGTCGTCTGAATCCCATGCCTTCCAACCCAAGAAGCTGCAACCGAGAAGAACTGACCATGAACCATATGGAGTAGTTTTCCAATAAGTGCCTCTGTTGAAACCAATAAGTAGACTCATTCACCATTAAAGAACGCTAAGAGAGCTAGAGCCAACTAGGCCATGAATAACAAGTTTCCAAAACCGCAGCTGCTACTGAAATCTCAAACCAATAGAAGGAAAACCACTGCAATCGGTAAATGGCCGAATTGAATCACCACCACACGACCTAAGAAAACCTTTGTCGTTACCTCAGTCAACAACTAAAACATACAAGCATGCACAAAGAGTCATCTCCCTTCTTCTTCAACTAAATAAAATCCTTCCTTAGCATATACTGAACCCTACAACTTCTTCTCAAATCAAATCTGGAGCCACTACCTTAGTTCTCTACCACGGGGCTACTGTTAACACTTAGTTTAAAATGCTAAAGCCAAAACCCAATCACAATGCCACAATCAAAAGCTCATCCAGAGAACTATGATCGAAATTCATTCCGGCTGAAATCGGGGAAAACAATAAGACAACCCAACCAGACAAGAAACTGAAGGAGAATATGGGAACAACCCATATACCTGCCAACCTCCTAAACCAACCAACAAAGAGGGTTGACTCTAAAAACCCGAGAAAACCAAGCCGATCAAAGCACGCTAGCATAACCAACATCTCCCAACTTAAGACAAAATCTCAACTCTGGCACAACTACCGGTCTCACATCAAACCAACACCAGAACCTCTAGCAAAAGCTAGTTAATAGCCTAGGCAACAGCCATCGAACAAGAAAGGAGACTAACAGGAACTACCCAACAACTCACCCCTATCCACTACTAAGGAATAAACTACCATGAAAACAATGAATAAAAAGCTACAATCCAAAAATTAAATAACTAAACAAGTAGCAGATAGGCATATAAGCAATTAAATGATAAAAAGGAAGGAATCATAACGTGAGCATTACTATCACAAGCTGAAGGTAATGAGAGCCTTACCTGGAGCAATAATGTGAGGAACCTCTATCTCTAGCCTATCAAGAGGAGCATCGGACTGACGGGATCTAACTCTGGACTGAGTAGTCAAAGCTGAGGGCTCAACCATCCCTCGCCGGGGATAGTCTCTAGCATAATGCCCCATCACCCCACAACTATAGCAACCCAAAGAATCTCTACTCCAATGCACGCTGCCTGTCGACTCTAGATAGATATCTAAATCACCTGGCTAGAAGCCACCTCTAACCATCCAGGGACCACCCCTGCAATCCTGCACACTACCTCTCACTGCCTGGGGACCACCCCTTCTACCCAGTACCCCACCTCTGGCCGGTGGCACTGACGCCCTGGGAGATAACACATGTTGACCCTGCTGACTGAGAGGCAGAATCGCGGGACAATCCCTAACCAAGTACCCACGCTCCCTGCACCAATAACAAACCTTGCCAAGTGGAGTCTGATGGGATGATCCTACTGAACCTGATCGTCCACCACGGCCTACACACTCTGAAGGAAAATCTTGAAGATTATGATCCGTACCCTATCTACCATGTTCAACATGCCCTACACAACCACTCTCTGGAACTCGTGGAGCAACTGAAATTGGACTGGTAGATAAGAAGCAATGGAACCTATCTCTGGTAGAGAATCCCCAACCTCGAGTCTGAGAACCTTGAAAACTATTCTGGCGATGACGTTTCTTAGAACTACCTCCATAAGCCTCACGGCATAAACCCTCAATAGCCCAACCATGATCCACTACCTGAAGGAAGGTCATCCCAACTGTAACCAAATATTCGATCGCCAAATAGAGTGGTGAAATCAAGCCTCCGACAAGACTCTGAACCCTATCAAACTCTGAAAGTACAGCCCTAGTAGTATGCCTAACCATGTCATGAAATCTCACCTCATACTCGAATACCGATAGACAACCCTGCTGAAGAACTAGTAGCTCAACCCTAGATGAAGCACTGCTCGTAGAACCGGGTACTGAAATACCCACCAGAGGACATAGAGTCCTAGCCATGGTGTCCTGAAGAACTAGAGTAGTTATGAATCCAATCATAGGTTGGGCTAGCCCTACACCCCTTATCTTATGCAGCAAACCCTCACTCTGAAGTCCTGGCGCTGACGAAAGCACTGAGGCAACAGGCACAGAAGCCTCGACACCAACCGCTGTCGCACTCGTCTTAGGCATCTGAGAACAAATGAAACAACTAAAGTTTATAAGTCAATAGAGCCAGGAACGCATGACAAGGAGCCAAGAAGATGAAACTTTTCCTAACACTGCCCTGTAGCCTCCCGCAGATAGGATAAGGAAGTCATCATACTAATCCATGAGACTCTACTTAGACACTTGCTTCTGTACTACGACACTGGTGAACCTAGGGCTCTGATACCAAGCTGTCATGACCCGATTTCTTAGGTCATGATGGCACCTACAACCCCCCAGTAGGCAAACCGATTCTCGTAGCCTTAAATGATTAGTAATGGGCTACTACCTAACGTAATGCATAATAAGCAAAAATAAGCGGAAGCAGAATGTAAATATAGACAATGCAGAAGCAAATAACCCGAATATATACATAAGAAAACTACACCAACCCCAAGACTTGGTATCGACAGCACAGAAGCTTCTAATAGAGTACAACTGCTAGAAGTAACAACAGATAAGTACAACTGTCTCCGAATATACAAAGAGTATCAGTACAAAAGATGAGATATAGACAAGCCCCGACCGTCAGGTGCTCACCCTAGTCTTGAACCTCCCAAAAGCTGCACGAGTCTCCAACGCGATCAACGGCGAAAGCTCAACTAATATCTGCACCAGAAAGATGCAGAAGTGTAGTATGAGCACCAAGATAATGGGTACTCAGTAGGCATCATCGGTCGACTGAGTGAATATAAGATATAAAAATAGTAAGTAGCAGATATCAAGAAAGGAGTCACGAAAGCAATAGAGAAAACACAAGGAACTAGCATGGAGAATAGACAACCAAGAGTTATAAGAAAACAATGCTAGCACAAAAGATATAAACACATAGAATCACAGGTGAAGGGAAGGAGAACGCACCTGAATTCCTTGCACAATAATATAAGTAAATAAAGAGAGAGAGTTGAGAACAATGGCGGTATACCGGTAACCTCAAGTAAAAGGAAAAGAAGGAAAGCAGCATAGCATACTCAAGATGGAATTAACAAGCATAAGGAAAGCATAACACCCATCCAACTTCAAGATAGCATAAACATGAATCCACCTCTCAAGTACAAACCTAGGATGGAAGAACTAACCTACAATAACTGAGAAATACTACTCAAATACTGATAAGAATGGAACCAAAAACTCATAATCTGCTCAGAAGGCCACATAAAAGTGCCTCAATAAGATAGGACTCCCTAGCCCTCTCAATAATAAAAATCCCACAATCGGAGCATCAATAGGCTAATAATCGCTAAATCACCAAAAACAAGGACCACAACCAGCTCTATAAAGCGACAAGAGTAATCTAAACTACCTAAAGTCCCAATGGCCTCCCATACAACCGAGGAACGTAATCAAGTGAAAACAAACCCTTCGGTAGCCCATACAATCGAAGCGTACACTAAACACACAGTAAACAAGAGTGGAATCCGAGTAAAATATGCATGATGATGAGAATGATGGAACCGATAACAGTAACCATGTATGCACCTCCCCCAGGCACTTTGGTAGGAGGACCCATGGTGGGATGTACCCACTATACACCATTTGACACCGTATACCCCTCCTCCGGCACGCTCGGCCCTTTGGACAGGTCCTGGAATGGCAAGGCCAATGGAGGTCCAAGACCACATATAGTAATGAACGCAAAATCTCAGAGAATCAGAGCCTCGAAGTGCATGCCTGGAATTGAACCAGGTCTAAAATAGTAGTAATAATCTCAAAAGACCCTCTCAAAGGGTGCCCGATGTATACTCGGGTCTAAATTAGTGATAAAAGTATAACCCTCCCAAATGGTGCCCAGAGCGTATCCGGGTCTAAATCAGTAAGAAAACAAGTCTAGTGCTCTGCCCGGTAGAGCCTAGTATCAGTAGGAAATCAAGTCTAGTGCTCTACCCAGCAGAGCCTAGTATCAATAGGAACTCAGAGTGAAATCATCCCAAATCTCATGTCATCATTAGATTATACCAAAAAGGTCCCCCGGGGCTATGCAAGTTTAGGAAAAACCATCTATAGTGGTTCGCAGCCAAAATTGAAGTAAAACATACAGGGAAAACCTTTTCATGGATGATATGCTCGCACACAAATATAAATTAGCCTAGTGGCTCACAAATATTCCTACCGACCCTGCACAGGCTCCACAGCTACTCAGCAAACATAACCAGCCTAAAAGGATATCTCTATGTCCGAGACTCACAGACATTCTAGAATAACCCACCATCTACGTTCCAGAGTCAATACAAGGCCACACAGGACCACAAGGGTAATATAGGATACTACGCAAATATTACAAGCAACGTATGAAATAAGCGGACAGAAAGGCGTACAAGGTCTGGGTTACCAACCTAATACAACCCATCCAAGGATGCTAATTAATGCAGTTATAGCCTATATACACAGAGTCTAGGTAGGGAAATCCATAACCTACCTGTCGTCCAACGAATAGCTACGGGGACGGCGTTGTCCAGGCTCGAACTGCTCCGGAAAGCTCCAAATTGCGAAACCATTATCAATACAATAATCTAGGTGTTAATACTGGACTAACGATACCTATAATGCCATAAATATAACCGGATCAAAATCCGAGTCACAAATGGGTCCATGAGCCCCGAAATCGGAAATGAAAAATACACATGTGTTCCTTACAATCCCGGGAGCGCATGCTCAAAACTTTAGCGGAAACGGACAATAAGTGGGGCTCAAAACAGCCTGCTCAAGTCAAGAATCAAGGGTGGAATTTTAAGAATTAATTCCGAAAATTAATCAAAGAGACTTACCACCACGAGAAGACGAGCTAAGGAAGCGAGAACTCTGAATCCTTGATCATGAGAGACTCAATAGGGTAGATTATACAAGGAGTTCCAAGCTTTAAGAACCAACAACAATGGTGGATTTAGGAAAAAAAGAGAAGAAAAGTTTGGGGAAGAAGACTTACCAATCGTCGAAAAACCACAGATTATTGAAGAATAATGATTTTCCAAAGCTAGGAAATGATTTGGATCAGTTTAGAGAGTGTTTTTGGTGTTTTAGAGTTGAGGAAATGAAGAATAATGGCTGGAAAATTATTGGGGCTCAGCTTAAATAGCTACTGAAAATTACTCTTCGCGAACGCGACCAAGGCGTCGCCTTCGCGAAGAGCAAAAAAGGTGGCTGGACAAATGGCCTTCGCAAACGTGATCTGCCCTCTGCGAATGCGAAGAACAAAGATGGGGTGGATGGAAATTGCTTTTCGCGAACGCGTCCCTCCGTGAACGCGATCAAAAAATACCTATGACAGCAATCAGTTGTCAAGGGAAGATTTTCACACTTTGGGGTCCTGCGAATACAAACGACTAGAAACGGCTTTAGGATCCAATGGAATTGACAAAAATCCCATCGGAGGTTGACTTAATGAAAAGTGGACCCTATTCCCAAAATTAACCTTTAGCCAACTATTTCCAAAACGAAACCCAATGGCCAAAAACAAGTCCAGAAGCCTCAGGACCCAAACCAATGGTCCCCCAAGTATAAACTCAACATTTTGGAGCTAACAACACTGAAAAAAAATTCATCTGAGGTTGTCTTCTCCGAATGTTGACCAAAGTCAACCAAACAAGCCCAACTAGCTTGAAAACACAGAATGAGAGAGAATTCCAAGTTGAAAAGCTCTCAGATCCAGACCAAAGGTCCCACTAGACCAAAGTCCATGCTCTGGAGCTAATGGAACTGTCAGAATTTGATTCCGAGTACGTTCACCAAGAGTGTTGACTGAAGTCAATGATTTCTAAAGTTAAAAGCTCTAAAATCAGGAATGGACAAAAAGACCAAACAAACGGCTCAGGCACCGAACTATCGATCCCAGTAAGCTATAAATGACTTCAGGCTGCTACAAGCAAGCTCTAACAGTACAAGAAGGGCAAACACGTGTCACGTGTAAATGACCGGAAGGGTCATTACACTAGGGAGTCTACGAGCCGTCTCTAGTAGAGTCTTATTTATAAATGTGTTGTGCACCACATTTATAAGCAGGAAGTTATAGGGCATGTATGGTTGTTTTCCTTTCTTTTATCCAAGTCGTGTAGTAAAGCTAGTCCATGAGAGGTTATTTGTGATTCACCTTCAATTAAGAGTCACCCAGAATATGGGCAAACTCAGACTAGGGCATGAGGCCAAGTGCTAGTACTGCCATGTAGGCAGCTCTCAGTTTATAATTGTTAGTTGCAGTGGTGACTTCTATGGATTTCGTACTTCAGATATCTCAGATTGGATAATGACATGTGTGGGTCTGTTTATATCGAGCTCAAAGGTAAGTATTTTGAGACTAATGTATGTGAATTTTTATGTACAGCTTGATCCTATTGTGTTTTACCAAATTTAAAAAAAATTATTGTTCGACCTAAGTAGGGATGGAAAATAAATAAAGGCTTAATATAGTTAAAGTGCACGGAGGTGCCCAGAATAGCCAGAGATATATTAGCAGATGATAGTTCAGATAAATCATAATTATATCTGATATTTTCCAGCATGGTACCTAAATAAGTTAAGCTAAGTATTTAAGTAAGAGTAAAGTTTTTAGGTAGGACGATAAAATTTCTCCTAAGGGATATAAAAGCAACCTCATAAGTGGCAAGGGTATCAGTTCATTACTGAAGCAAGTCAGTATAAGTTTGTACATGGTATGTGTTTGTAGTACATCAGTGGTATAGTGCATGCTTTAAAGTTTATCGACTCATATGCTTCTTTCCTTATAGCTTAGTCGATGCATATCACATGCTTTATAGCTTTTTAGTTGTATGTTATTTGCTTCTTTAAAGGATCAGCTCTTTAATGATGTAAATATTATGAGTAAACTGATTGTAGAAGGCATGTTACATCAGGATAATTAAGTATGCGTTGTGTATTTTGTATGTCGGGATGCTTATGTGCTACATGATGACTTGGATTCTAGAGATATTGTGATCGAGTCAGGAAATAATTTATAGTTACAAAAGCAGTAGAGGCCTACTAGATTAAGTCATTAAAGGGTCTGAAGAAAGGTTTTATGTCTTGTGTACTTGTAAAAGCATTCATGTTGCATAGTTTATGACCTAAGGGTATACATATTATCCTATTTATTATCAGCATGTTAGTTTGCTTTTTGTGCGCCCTTGGGGAGGGCCATTGATTTACATTTTATTGCATTATAGATCACTTATGAAAAGGTATGTGCTACATGCTTCAGTAATTACGTGTTAAGTATGTCACAACGAATAGGCATTATTGTTGTTAATTCTTTGATGCCTAAATATGCCAATTATTTTAGCAAAAACATGTTTTATGCTATACATCTTACAAATAGCAATGCATACCTCTTTCATTGATAAAAGTTGTATTGTGTAAACTTGTTTGCCATATATCAGGTGTTCAGTAAAAGAAATATATGTATATTGTATTTTGATCTATGTAAGACATGACCAGAAACTTTAGATCACGATAAAAATAACCCACATTGAATACTCCATAGCTGGAAAGGGCATTAGATGCCTATGTGGACAAGTCGCTAGAAATTCTGTATGTGAACATGTTGCAGTACATCGGGGGTAATATCATAGGAGTGTCACATGCTTTATGATGTAGTAATATACATGATACTATTTTCTTAAATTTAGTAGCATGCCTGTTAAGTGCCCTTTATTTTATTTTTAAAAAAAAGAGGGGTCAATGAATTATGGAATTAATTACGCTACAAATTTCATATTTTGAAGTTTACATGCTACATGAAACATTGAGTACATGCTACTTGTTTACACATAACCTGCTTATATACTATATGTTATATAAAGTGCCAATACAAATGTGTGCTCCTCTTGACACAAAATCTGTGATGATATTTTTTGGAGAAGTTTGAGGGAGACAGTGTCATAATTATTTTATTTATATGACTGAGCATAGTTTGATTGGTTGCTCTACATGGCTTTTTGTATTCGATTTGAAAAACATGAGTCATACTCTCGGTTATTTGCAAACATGTTAATTTTTATAATTTTGAGGCATCATTTATTTTGAGTCTCCCTAGAAAGAAGATTATGAGGGGCTACTCTTTAAGAGTCTTATGTGGAAATAGTAGGTACCTTATGGCACCAGTTTACATCATGTTAATTAACTAGGATCTATTTAAGTTATTAAGCATGATTTATTTTAATTGTGCGTCTAAGATGTTATCTGTTTACATGTTCTGGGGAGATTGTCGATAGGTTGTAAATGTTACAACTCGTCAGTGGACATGATGTGAGTCCAAAGGTCACAAGAGCTAAGCATTATACCCCTTCCCAGTTCATATGGTTAGAGCATTTGAGTTTTACTGCTAATGTGTTGCATGATTAACTGTGTAAATGCTGGAATGCGGCTATTCAGAGGATGTAGGTTATATGCAGTATATTCAAAAAAAAAGTATATCTAGTTCATTCGTTTGATACTTCGTGAATTATTAGTCTCCTTGATTATTTGCTCTGTGAAAATATGTGCTCAGACATAGATTTGTATCAAAAACTAATTGTGTGCATGTCAGAAAGTATTCACTTCTCCTTTGTGAGTAATATTATCCATCATCTTATAGGCTAGATATTACGTACCCAGTAAACTATGTGCAAAAAGGTGGGGAAACTAGTGTTCTAGTGTCAAGTATTTTGTTATGTGGTTAAAATGCTTAGATTACCGCTTTAAGCGTGTAAGACTTAAGTGTTGTAATTGTACATGCTATAAGTTGTTAAAGCATAAGAGTCCACGAGGTTATAATGGAGGCCCACAGGCTATACCATTGCCATCAAGGCTATGTATTAGATGGTATGATAAATTTACATCAGGACCTATTTTCCTGCAAGCTATCTGTTTTAGAAGTTATAAGTTTATATGTTGCCGTACAGTTCACGACTCGATTACATATAGGATTATATGTCTTGTTGGTATAATTGTGCATGCAACACATGCCTAGTAGCGTGCGTAATTACCAGATAAGGGGACTTCATTAATAAGTGCCCGTGTATATTTTTTTATGCTTGTGTACTTGATCGATATGAATTCAGTTTGATATGATTGCTTGTATGCTAGATCCCTTTTGATGTAGGCCCACGTGAGTAGGTTGGTTGCTCCTTCAGATTGTGAACCATGTAGTGTGATAACTAGGGGCATTCCTTTTTTGCTTATTTTGTGGGGATAGATTATATCACCTTGGGCAACTCATAGGTTGGATTTAGTTGAGTTTCAGAGTTCAGGGATAAGGGGTAGAGTGATCCTTTTGTAATTTAGATTTCGAGTATTTTATATGCCTCATCCAAATGTTTGTTAGGCCGAGTCATTTTTGATAGCATGTTGCATCACCCAATTAGGCATTCGTGCATTACTTTTTACATTTCAGATTTCTAGATAGTCCTATTTATAGAAGAGACTCTGTCAAAATTCTAAAAAGTCCTGAGGACTTAGCCATGTGATTCTTATATTCATTCGAAGACGAATGTTCCTAAGGGGAAGGATGTAACACCCCGCTCGTTTGAACGTTTAAACTAACTCGTACCTTTGGGGTAAGACTAAGAGTATCTAATATTCTAATAAGGGTATGTTATGAGGTATTTAAATATCTTAATGGGCTTACGTTTGAGTTTTGAAGTCAAGCAAGTTGTGAAATAAAAGTCGGTAAAATTTATCGCAAGTTACTTTAATAAATTCTCTAAAATTTGGGCCAAATGTATTGGATATTTTCTCCCAATCTATAAAGAGTTAGAAGGCTTCCGATCTACCAAATCAAAGGTCTACGAGTCTAGTTTCCAACGGACTAAATTGCTCATCCCTACGACTTCAGAATAAAAAGATATTCACGTTTTTGTAAGACTGCACAAGTAGGCACGTGGAGGTAGGCCCCCTAGCCCCTAGGTCGGTGGACCTTAATAAATTTTGCTTCCTCTTCATTTTAAACCCAGAAAAACAGATCAAAAACCATGGAAAAACATACATAAATCCTAGAGATTATCCTTGGATGTTGGTGGTTTCAACTCGGAAGTTTAATGAAAGTTGCTCTACGTCGCGAGCTCGTCATTTTGGTATATTTTACCCCATCAATTCGTAGCGTATGTATGTGGGTGTTATAGCAACGAGGTTGCAGCTGTGTGTTGTATTTTTGGCAGTGTTTCGGGTGTGTTTAGCGAGGTAATAATATTCTTTTATCAGTCCGTAAATGGCTTCCCGAATCCTATTCCAGTAGCTCAAATTTTGAATACATTTTGGACTTTCATATATGGTACAACATGCGAATTGTAAATAACTTATGCGGTTCGTATGTGGGTCTCACACCTGGACACTTGAAATCCACCAAATTGTTCCCTTGATTGATATGGAATAAACTATTTTAATCCTTGAAGACTTATATATGAGAATAGCCTATTTTAATCCTTGATTGATAAGTCCGAAGATTAAGAACAAAAAATATGGCTTTGGTGAAACTTATCATGACATAGCCATAATTTTAAAGAGGCTATGTGGGAAGCCAAAAATATATGAAAAATGGATATCCCAACCTGTTTGAGGAAAAAGATATGTAAATTTTTAAAATAATGAAAATCCCAACCTGTTTGAGCCTAAATATGATCAATTTTACAAAGGACAAGAGAAACTTTATGAGATTCACTAACTAGATTTTTGTCGAAAATTCATAAATTATTTTATGAGGTAACTTCATTTACTTTCCTCATTTATGGAAAATAATTATAGTGTAAAAACATATTTTTGGTGTTAGTTGGTGGATAGAAGATGACATTAGTGAATCCTAACTTACACCATTAATGAGGTTTTATGGGTGTTTGTGAAAGACTATGGTTATGGAGTTGTTGTGATAATCTTGATTGTGTTAAAGTAGATTGTGATAATCGGTGTGAGTGATTTGTGTCATTGTGATTGTATTAAAGTTACCTTTGCTCAAAGAAAACTTGAGGTAAGTTTAAATGTACCTTCACCTAAAGGTTTTTCTCCTAATATTTCTTGTAATCATAAACTATTTCCTATGAACTCTTATGTTTTCCTACTTGTATCATGTTTTCAATATTAAGAATAAAATGTTGAGTTATTCAATCTGCTAAGTCTTAAAAAAAAGAAGTTAAGTTTTAAGAAATATTTGAGAGTTAATTTTAGATATATATTCCATGATCACAATTAAAATGTGAATACCTTGAAACTATTCGAGTCGAAATAGAATACTTATTTCTCAAATATTTTATGCTCTCGAACAAAGGTCTTACTCTTCAAAATAAAATATCCTATTAAGAAAATATGATTAAATTGATCAAAAAATAATTTAAATTATTCGAAAGAATCTTATTATTTTGATTTTTGAATCTCTAATTACTTAACTCAGATCAATCAACAAATAATTCTTCACATGCTTGAGTGCTTATTAGCTCCCCCTTTTACTTTATTATTACTCCATCCGTTTCAAAATAAGTGGTGTTATTATCTTTTCATTTTATTTCAAAATAAGTGGTGTTTTAGATAATCAAAAATGCATTAATGATGTTATTCTAATTTTATCCTTTCTTTTAGATAAAGAAAGTTTTACATAACCAAGAAAATACTCCCTCTGTCCCATATTAGTTGCTCACTATACTAAAAATAGTTGTCCATATTAGTTGATCATCTTACTAAATAAAGAAAGTATTAATTAAATTTTTTTCATAATACTCTTGCAATTAATTCTTTTTGAAAGTGTTCACATTTGTTTGTAAAGTTCCAAAGAAGTTTTTTAAAGGGTAAATTAGTAAAATAATCTTCTTATTTATGATTTCTTATGTAAAAAGGGAAGTGTGCAACTAATAGGGGACGGAGGGAGTAATAAAGAGTTGCATCGTTCTCAAGGTATTTATTAAGGGTAAGTTTGAAAAAACATATTTTACTTTTTATAAATGAATAGTTTCTTAAGGGTGTGCCCAAGCTAAAAACACCACTTATTTTGAAACGAATGGAGTAGTAGTAAAAATTGAAGGAGATGAAATTAAGCTAATTGATCATCACTTATACTCCCTTTGTTTCATTTTACTTGGCACAGGCCTTACAATTATTTTTTTAGAACCCCCAGAAAATCCGCAATCTCTGTCACAGCCTCTACTCTTCGAGTGAGCACTTTGTGATAACCTGCTCAGTGTGTAATAGCTTGCAAACCGCACGAAAAATGTAAACTGCATTAGGCAAGCCTCATGCGACGAGCTCATGGTTGAGTGACAGACGAATGTTTATTTTACTAAACTAACTTTATTATTGATGTTTTGGAGTTGACTATATGAACTTTTACCTAATTGATAAGAGTTAGATTCCTCATCTTGTAATTCCCTCCCCAATTCCCCTTTCCCTACCCCAACAAAAAAAAAACATTTGTAAAGCAGCCTTTTTCCAAGGTAGTTAATTTTACAATTTTCTGTCTCTAACTTTTATACATGTTAAATTAAAATCATAAATTATGTTGCTAGGTTTACTCCAAATTACGATTCCACTCGCTTATTTCCTAATCTGTATTCAAACATGTAATTTAAGATGACACAAATATTAAGCAAATGAACTAACATCAAAGTGGCAGAACTGAAAATATATTTCTTGTTATACCACCTTTAATACGCATATATGTGAAACTCAACCAAAAAGAAAATCGATGGGCCTTTCTTGGTTATGTTAGAGAAAAAAATCACTCCGTCTAATTCATATTAAGTGAATTTTTGGGATAATGCACACCTCTTAAGAAAAATGTTCTATGACATAATTTAAATATTATTTTTCACTATTATTCTTTTGATTATTTTCAAATTATTCTTAAAAGTGCGGATAGTCGTGAATATGACTTTGTAAGTAGTGTACTTTATCACCTAGAAAATGTAAAGTAGTAGTTAAGAACCTCATTAAAAGAAGGGCAAAAATGAAAAAAAAAATCCAACAATTTTCTTGAAATTTGAACAATTCATTTATTTTGAATAATAAAAGAAATCTCAAAAATTCACTTAATATGAACTAGAAAGAGTATTTTTATAAGATCTAAATCAAATCAAATTTGGAATAAATGAAAGACAACGACTTTATATCTCATTTAATGTTCAAAATATTCGATAGAGATTTCGTCCCAAATTGGTGTTTTCATTTGTTCTACAAGACTATCTTCTCGTCTCACCGTTAAAATGAAATTTGCACAAGTAATTAATCTTAATATATTCCAACTCACTACGTAATTTGAAACAAGTAGAATAATTTATCGTCATAAAATGCTAACTTAATAGCAATAATTCAAGGGTATCATATGAGCGAATTATGCTGAATATGGACAGAGTTAATAAATGAGTAGAGCTAAATTAACTCAAAAGTTACTTGGATTAAATTTGGTTATGGCCCGCTCAACTTGACTTTTTAAAATGGTCAACCTTTGCCCCACCCCATCCCACCGCCACCCTTTGCTTAGGTCAACCCCTCCCTTATCATCCATCGAGGTCGAGCCTTCAAGTTCGACTCGAGACTCGAGACCTAACCCAAATTTAAGAACCAAACCCTGGACTCGAGCCCAATCCAAGACCCAAGACCCAATATCCAAGACATAAGACATGACCCGAGATCCAGAACATAAGACCTAACCCAAGCTAAGGACATGAGACCTAACCCTGGCTCAGGACTGTAATGACTCTTCCGGTCATTTCCGCGTATACGCTTTCCTTGTCTGTTAGAGCTCTCCTGTAGTGGCCCCGAGTTGTTTATGACTTGCTGGGACCGGTGGTTCAGTGCCCTGGCCGTTCGATTGGTCTTTATGATCAATTCCCTGTCTTAGAAGCTGAGTATCAAAATCGTGTGTATTTGAAAATATTATTTTTTTATTTAAAATTTGAATATGGTAAAAAGCTATATTTTTATTGCCTTCCTAAAATATTTTAAAGGTCTATGAAAGATACTTTTGTTATGATATAATTGTGTACGTATTTATTTTATAAGATTTTTATACATTATAATATTTTAACGGAGATAGTAAATTTAGTTATGTTGAAAATTATTATTATAATATAGTAGGTTTTATTTGAAATGATTTTCTATTAATTATGATATATTCAAAAAGTTATATTTATTTTACCACGAACCTATGCAATTTCCGAATATATGCATATTGGGTAAGAAAGGGTGATGTTGACACACCCCTCCACGTGTATTTATGAGAATGAAGCAGCAAGTTAATTGTTTAAGTGGTGGCACCACTTTGATCAAGAGTTGTGACTTTAGTATTTAATTAATTAAATAATATTAGTGTTAATCCTTTACTTAGATTATGTGATGTTGTTATATATATTGCCAGCAACTTTTATATTTCAAAATCCCTGGGGAAATGTATTTTTATAACTTATGCAAAAGTACATATATATGTTCATACCGTGTAGAGCATTTTGTGGAAAGAAACTACTTTGACACTTCGTTTGATCCATGAAAAGAAATTGATTATCTACGTCAAGTTATTCAAGCCCGAGTTCAAGTTTGATTTCGTTTCGGAGCTTCTTTTAGGAGAGGTTCGAGCTTGTCATCGGACGACAGGTAGGTTATGGTTTAAACTCCCTAGACTTAGCATATATCGGATAAAATTGTACTAGCTGGCATCCTTGGGTTGGATTATTAGGTTGGTACCACAGACCTTGACCGCTTTATTCATGTCCGCCTACTTTTGTTCCTCCGATGCTTGTAGTACTTACCGATATGTTTTATTTACCCTTGTGGTCCTGTGAGGCCTTGTTGACTCTGAAACATAGAAGGTGGGATATTGGGAAGGTCCGCTAGTCCCGGGCATAGAATTATCCTTCTAGGCTGGTTATGCTTGCTGAGTAGCTGTGGGCCTTAGCAGCTATTGTGTTTGATCATACCATTTTCATGCATATAAAGAGGTTTTATCCATGTTTTACTGCGGTTTGGGCTTCCGGCCTACTGATACTATTTTCTAAACCTTGCATGGCCCCGGGGGCCCATTTTTTATAGAAATAAATTGATTTAACTTGTGAATATTCTTGGGTAAAAGAAGGTAAAATTATGATTTATATCACCAGTTTTACGATTAACGCTAGACTCGGCAGGGCCGGGGTGCTAGTTGAGTTTTCTTGCTACTTGAGATGATTTTAGCCTCGGTCGGACCGAGCACCTGAGATGACTTTCTACTATTTAGACCCGGTTATGCCCGGGCACCCTTGGAGAGTTTTTTTTGGAGATATTTTCCTACTACTTTAGTCCTGGACAGGGTCTAGGCATGCATATTTGAGACTGGGTCTCTATCTTGAACCCGGACTTACTTCCGGATGACATATTTTGATACTGAGTTTTAGTATGGAGTCGGGGACCTCCATGGACCTTGCCATCCGGGCCTGGGGCTTCAGGCTGCGTGTGCCGGAGGAAGGGTATACGGTGGAGTAGAGGTATACGGGCAGTTTCCTTCCATGGAACCTACCTGCTGGGCCGGATCTGCACCGGAGGAGGTACATACAGAGATACCATTTCACTTGAGATCTTCATGCATCATATCATTCATTGTTTGAGGCTCCACCCTTGTTTGTTGTTTGTTGATTGTACACTCTGGTAGTATGGGATGTCGGAGGGTTTGTTTTCACTTGTTTGTGTTCCTCGGTTGTATGGGCGGCCGGGGGACTGTAGGTAGACTCTTGCTATTTACTTACAGAATTTTTCCCTGTTACGGTTAAGTATGAAATTGGTTACTGCTAGACTGTTAGTTTCTGGATTTGAGATTGATATGATTAGTTGAGTTTGATTCATGTCTCTGAGCATGCCTATCATTACTCTTTCTCTCTTCTTCTTACACTTGAGGTTACCGGTATACCGTCCATTTCGTAAACTTATTATGTATACACTGTTATTGCAAGGACCCCAGGTGTGTTATTTCTTACTTTCACCTGTGCCTATGGTGTGTATATTCTGCTTACTAGCCTCACATGTGGTTCTGTTGCTTTCCCTCTGGACTAGTTCCTGTGT